>CM064533.1:40215372-40666771 GCA_032716605.1 Paralithodes platypus
TAGAATCTACAACCAGTTACTCCGATTTATAGTCACCAGTGCGCAGGTGTCTTTACACAAGTAGAGTCCGTCATCATCGAGTCCATAGTGAAACCCTCGTCAATTGCATAAGTGTCTAGTATTATACATATTTTACTAGCACTACCTGTGGTACGACTTAGACAATTTAATCAATAGTTCATCGAGTTAAATAAGAGGCGAACTAAACCTATTGCATACCTGCTCTCCGTCCAGATCCTCGAACGTGCTAGGACAGTTTATGTTGTATATATATATAGTTACTATTAATCCTTGTATACCTATTCATGTCTGTTTAAGTAAGAGCTACATTAATAAAACAACTGTTCATAAACTTACTCAGTGTTATATGTATCCTCTATTTATCTTCTATGCATGTGTTGTGTGATCTTTGACTTCTCCAGTTAAGTAGAACCTACCAAATCCAATCTCAATACCTGGTAAAAACCCTGTTATAACAAATACTATCCTCATCATCACTGCTACTATCACCATAACCACTACTACTCTCATTATCATCTCACTACTATCATCATCATCAATTCATAGTGTGCACAGGATTAGTTCCAATTTCTCCACCAGACAGCGCGCGCATCAGTGGCCGTCGTCCCGCGTAAATAAACAAGTTAAACTCTATGCGATTGAATCGGTTTCTACTTGATTATGCTCGTAATGCCGTGTTTAGCATGAACACTATGGAAATTGAGTTATCGCCATACATTCTTAGTGTTCTGAAGGAGGGAAGGATAGGGTAAAATAGAGGGACATTACGACAATGAAGATTTCTTGCTGCCTTGTGATAAGAGCAGGGTGTATGAAGAGTGAACAACACCAATTATATTTCCTTTTATACTGGGCTACCTTAAATAGTGCCATTATTTACACTGTATTATACTACAGTATAATACATAATAATAACAATTCGCAATGATGAAAATAAATATATTATGACTAGAAATATTATAAATATTTAAGCTCTTTTACTATGTCATTCACAAGAACAAATATAAAGAATATGAATATAAATAAATGTATAACTGTTGTTCACTGGCTCACATTTTATATCCACTGGTACATGTTTCTATATTATACTATTTTACTCTTCAATTCGCAATGATGAAAATAAATATATTATGACTAGAAATATTATTTTAAGTGTCCACTGGTTCATATTTTATATCCATTGGTACAGTTGTTGAACAATAATAATAATAGTTAACCCCTTCAGCACCTGGACGTCTGTTAATATTTCATTGTAACTATTTGCTTAGATTTATGAATGCGGTTAATGAATGTTTCTCAATAAATTTGTAACCGTTTTCCACTGGTTCAGTTGTCACTGGTTCAATTGTCACTGGTTCAGTTGTCACAGGTTCAGTTGTCACTGGTTCAGTTGTTCACTGGTTCAATTGTCCACTGGTTCAGTTGTCCACTGGTTCAGTTGTCCACTGGTTCAGTTGCCCACTGGTTCAGTTGTCCACTGGTTCATTTGTCCACTGGTTCAGTTGTTCACTGGTTCAATTGTCACTGGTTCAGTTGTCACTGGTTCAGTTGTCCGGGAACCATTAAGGTTATAATAGTGAGATATACTTTACATATGTATTCTAGTGTTTAAACTTCAGACATATTATGTTCCAATAAGTCCGAGGAGGCGGGAGCCCCGGGATCATTGCCACTGCCTCGCACTACACTCACAACAACACTGCGGCCGTTAGAATTATCGGAGGAGGCTGAGGTTGCCACCAACGGTTTTATCGTAAGCTAACTTATCGGACTTACTGAGCTCATATGACGCAAAATCGCGTCATAAACTTATTGGAGAGGCATGGAGATAAGTCCATATGACGCAATCGCGTCATATGAGTTTTTGGTTATAAGTTCCATATGACGCGATCGCGTCATATATGTCGCAAGGAGTTAAGTAATTCATGGAGTAATAGTTGGATATATTGGAGTATCTAACCCCTTAAAGATAAGAGACATAATTTCTTCCACTGAAATTACCCCCAAACAAAATATAATAGAAAGTGATTATAGTATCAAGAATACATTTTTAGGTTTTGTGATTTTTTTGTTTTGTTTTTCTTTTGTTTTTGTAAAATTATTTGAAGTTTGTAAATTTACTATATAAAAAGGAATTTAAAATTAAGAAACTCTGGAAGAAAAATGTACATAAGAACATTATAAAGAGATTATATATATACATATAAGTGGACCCATACCCCAAACAACAAAGACATAAGAGCAAATCGAACATAACTGAAGCAATGTAGAGAAAGTTTATCATCCTTTCGATAGGATCCACCAATTACTACACCACTTCGTCAATGTCTTTGATCGAAAAATGTATCCAGTCATTAGTGGTTCTGAAATATGAATACAATAAATAGTAGGGTGTAGTCCAAGTGAATACTTAAATTAAAATTGATAACTCGTGTTTCAAGAGTTATAATACTAGATTTCAACATTGATAACACTGTGATGAATTTGTAGATGTAGAGTGCAACTAATTTTCAATAATAGATAAACACTACGTTGAAGCTTATACTAAGGAAAAGAAAGAGATAGGTAATAACTTTGAATTCTGGTTTTCGACACGGAATACCAAGGAAAGAAAATTAAACCAATCAAATAATATGTAATATGCAAATAACAAATAAAATTTGCAAAATAGATATACAGTATACACAACAAAATTTACATAGAATATATTAAAAACAAATGCTGAAAATAGAAAATCTGAAAAAGAACAATTCCAATATACAAATAAAATGTATGCAAGGTAAGTTAAACACGGAATCGTACCAACAAAAATGCCACAGGTATGTTTACAAGCCCCTATTGCCTTACACATAATGAAAACAATTTATGGTCTAACATTTTGGATAATCTCAATCCTTGTCAACCTACCCTCAATGTTCCTGGAAATTACAAGGAAAATGATAATGCAAATAAGCACGACAAGACCAGTGAACAGTGGCAGAGGGTAGATGTACTCAGGGCGAACGAAATGCATGAACGACAACGTATCCATGGATGTGTTAATCAGCTCCAAAGTGTCAATCTCACGCGAAATTATCTTGGGAAATGAAAAGTTGTTTGTAATGAATACTTCAGACGGAATGCTAGCAAACAGAATATCATGTTCTGTGAACGAAAGCATGTGAGTGAATGATGGGTAAAGAGTAGGATGTGACGAAACCAACAGACACGAGTCCCTTACATAAACTTGACCAATACATGATTTATGAAAGGGTGCACGGTCCGGGCAAGTAATCAGTAGTTCTGAAGCAGTCACAAAATAAAGAAAATTAGTATTAATTACGTGAACATGGAAAAATGGGTGAAATTGAACCGGAGTGAAATTACAGTTATCCAGGATATCGGCATTGCCAATAATAGCTTGAACGCATTTGTTAGACTTCATTGGCAGTAAAGGAACGGCAGACGCTGGACAAATAGTAAACAAGCTGAGAGCCGTGTGACACCACACATGAACAGTGGAGGAACTCAATAACGAATAGTATTCATCCGTATACTACCTTTTCGAAACTAGCAAAATCTCGGCAGGAAAATTAATAGTGAGCAAGGAATTATGAAATTTTACTGGAAAAGGTACAATTTCAACCCAAGACAAACTCATGTCAGAAGCAAAAGGGATCAAAATAAGAAATTTACCGTGACTCACGTACACCTCCAGGAAAGGGTAATAAGACTCTAATTCTGAGTGAACCACCAACGGTACCAAATCAAATTCACTCTTTGCCAATTTCAGCAACTTGTATAAGTCAGCCAAGGAAAGTAAGTCAGATGTCACTAGTCCGTTCTCCGCGTGAACTAAAGCATGCATATAACATTCAAAATTCTTCCCCAAAATAGTAGATATAATATCCCGGTATCCATAATACCAAGACACGCCCTACAATCCTTCCTACGACACCCATCTGAGGAACCGAAAACAAAATTATGACTAAAAATTTACATGTAAAATGAATCCAAATTAATTCCCAAACTGTCTACCCACCATTGAGCAACAAAATTACCTCCCTCTTTAACAAAAGCAACATTACTCGATCTTAAATTATATTTATGAGCACCCGTTGTCTTTGTAGGCCGTTTACGTCCCCTAACATTCCTCGGACTCATCGGTTTGTGCTCAACAGAAATATCTTCATAACCAGGTAAATTGCGTATAACACGTTTCAAATGATTCATGTGAGCCCTTTTCTCAACGCCCTTTTCTAAGTGTTTTATAACAGTACTATTCCTGTCGACTGAAATTACGCGGTAAGGACCCTCGAAAACAGGTTGTAATTTATCTTTGGCGTAAAATTCCCTCAAATAAACAAGATCCCCTACAACAATATTAACATCCCTCTTACGTTTATTTACTACGTCCATCATGTCTTTCTTTGATTTCGAAAGAGAACTGCGTAATGTCTTATAAATAGACCGAAAATTATTCAAGTGATACAGCACGTAATCATCGCAGTTATAAACAGGAGAATTAGACTGAACTAGCGAATTATGAGGAAGTCTCATGTCTCTACCAAAAACAATAAAATAAGGCGAATCCTCAATTGAGGAATTTATCGAACAATTTAGTGTTGATTCTGCAAAGTGCAAAACTGAATCCCATGTACTCGTATCACGATCTAATAATAAGCCGCGAAGAGCACGGATAAGAGATTGATTAGCGCGTTCCGCCAAGCCATTAGACTGAGGTGAATGAGGACAAACAGTAACATAATTTATATTATATTCATCGCATAGTTTCGTCATACTAGAATTACAAAATTCTGTACCATTATCAGTTATAATTGTATTAGGACAACCAAATTTACACACGACGTCCGCTAAAAATGTATTAGCGACCGATTTCGCCTCTTTATCCTGCAACACTGATAACACGACATACCGGGAAAAGTGACAAATAGTGAGCATAATGTATTGACTTCCGGCGTCAGTCAGTGGAAGTTTCAATAAATCTATAGCAACCACATCGAAAGGATATGCCGGAATCGGATATTCCCTGATTTTCACATCCGGGCTCAACTTAGGTTTAATAGTGGTACATGTAGAACAACAGTCAATATATCTATCTATATCCTTTTTCATCGTCCGCCAATAATAATTTCTCTGGGCTTGTGTCAAACACCGAAGCTTCCCCGGATGCCCAATTGTATCATGTCCATGTAAAATAGGTAATAAAGTACTAATTTGCGAATCTGGAATGACTAGTTGCATTATTACCCTGTTATTAAAATCCATCTCTCTGTACAAACACCCTTCATGCATTACAAAATTAGAATAATCAAAACCTGCTAAGTCGGGGTGAAAAGGGACATTGCCGCTAAAATCACCCGATTCCAAACCAAGAATGACTATACCCCAATAACTATCTTTAAGCTGGTCTAACGCAATACTTTTACTGCACAATAGTGCGTTAACCGACACTAGAGCAACAGGATTCCTTGATAACGCATCGGCAACTGTGTATATTGCTGTATATTGCCTTGATTCCGGTGATAACCCAATTTGATGAAACACACTCGAAAGATCGAGGGTTGAAAATGCCTTGTTATTCGTACCCAAATTAGCAAGAATTTCCGGTATCGCCGGCATATGAAAATGATCGGTCTCCGTAATGGTATTAAGTTTCCTAAAGTCTACCACGACTCTAAACTCCCCCTTCGCCTTCTTCGGAACTAAGAAAAGAGGTGATCGCCAAAGTGACGTTGATGGTTGAATTACGTCCTGAGAAAGTAAATCTGAAACATGTTTATCAGTCAATTCCCGTTGACTGTGCGATAAGCGATACATAGGCAGGTAAACGGGCTTCGGATCCTTGTCACTCAACACAATTTTATGGTCCATAATGTCAGTAAACCCCATAGCGTCCCCTTTCAAATGTACGGACTCATAAAATTCCCTCAATAACGCCTTAAGCGGACCCTGATCCTCAGGAAAGTCGGTACCTTGTAAATCCTCGTAAAGCTTATGCATTCTATCCTCCATACCAGGAGAGTTCCCTGTGCGCACTGAAGCCACGGGAAGAGAATTAATTTCTTCGAATTTACAAGGTACACAGGAAGCATTACATAACTTCGTATCCGCATATAATTTCATTAAGCCATTTGTGGTATTTAAAATGAGAGTTTGGAAAACATTGGTTTCATCCACCTCATGTAACGCTTGAGCGAACGTAATACCCTTGATCGCTGAGGAATCGGGTAATAATACAATAGAATTTACTGTACTCTTAAGATTGTTCGCATAAACATTAACAACCTTCGCAGAATGCGGTTCAACAATAGTATTACAGTGAATGAGAATATCAGAATCCCCCATAGATTGTTCCAAATAATCATGCAGTTTAATCTCGACAGCGGGAAGAGCAGGGTTGGTAGTGTGGACGTGCCGGCATCTACCTCCCCCGATATTCCTACCAGATGTACGACGCTTCGCCTGAAAGGTTTTGCCACTCTCCACAACGCCCTTACGTACACCCGTTGATACAAATTGTACATTTTCTGGGAAGCTAGATGACGCCTCAATAAAAGTACCATCAATAGATACACATTTCATCTCTAGACTTAAAATAAAATTACGGTCCCTCATTGTCTTAAAACCCAACAGAAGGTCCGAAGAGATATTTAAACCCTGAACAACGTACACTTTCTCCATCATTAAATCCAAGTCGTCATGCAATGCCAACGGTAAGTATGTAACCCCCAATATTAAAATATTATCCCCTGAAACACACTGAAGATTAACATCGGGGAATTCAAGTTTAAACGAATCATCATGATTCAATTTGTTAAAGACAGAGCTAGACATTAGGTTCACAGGAGAACCTGTATCAATTAAAACACTTATATCTGTATTATTTACACATGACTTCAAAATGAATGAGTCAGGTGAATGCATAAGGGCACTTATCATTAACGTAGGACATTCCGGAGTTTGTGTACATTGATGTTTTACGCTACGTTTGCTTGGGAGTGATCGTAAGCTTCCCCCGACCTAGGGTGACTGGCTTTCCAATCGTCCAAATCTACCTTCACTTCCGGGCAAGTTCCGGTCCTGTGATCATTACACTTGCATCTACGACAGAAAGGTTGCTTACCTGCCGTATATTCATATAGCTCCTTGGCCTTGATGTTACAACGAGGAACAATGTGACCCCGTCCCCCACAATAAAAACACATAACATCCCTGTGTTGACCAGATGTGCCGGTAGCCATTATTGCAGGTCTCCGCGCGCCCTGACCGCCTCCGCCTGCGGCCCGCGGTCGACCACCATTCCCCTGATAATGAGGCGATTGATGGTTCCATGTTTGAGAGCTGTAACTCTGTCTACTCTGACTTACTTGTGCAGGTTTATGGAATTTGGGAAAAGAACTGTTTGAGGAGAACTGCTGGGGATTTCTATGTTGTTGAGAGTTCTTATTTGGTTGACTCTGTTTAGGGAAATTCTGTTTAGGCCCAGGTTGAGCTGGGGAAACAGGTAGGGAATTCCTAACGGCAGCACACGAGAACTGAATTTGCTCGGTGGTTACACCGCTAGTATCACAAGACTTCCTAAGTTCCTTCGAGAATTTATTGAGAGACATTGTTGGAGGGAACTCGATACGTCGTGCGATCGGTTTCACGGTGTCTGGTAAAGCACTAACAAGCATAACATACCCCAGTAACTTGCTCAGCTGTCCTATTGTTATCTTACTGTCCTCAAACCAGGAGTGACGAACTAGATCCTGCGACATACAATTCGCGAACTGTGAACACTGCGCCAATAATGTATCTACTGACAGATTTTTCTTTTGCTTCAATAGCTGATCGGCGAAATCATGGAATTTCGCAAATTCCCCTTTAGCTGACGACCCAAACTTCTCTAGGAATTCTAGCCTGAACTCATCGTAAGTCTTAGCATGTATGAGGTCATCGCAAGCCAAAAGGTACCCAGCTGGAGTATTCCCTTTGTCAATTTTCGAGCGAAAAATGTCAATTTTAGCCCTCTCCTGTATGATACCCTTTGCTGCAATTTCCGTCTCTACATCATCCAAAACTGAACAAATATTTCTGTGTTCTTCCAACCCAGTGAAATTTTGTACGGCCTGACCATGGGTCACACTTAAATGAAAAGCCTGGGGTTTGTTACCTGACATAATGACGTTATTTTCGGGAGGTGTGGGAATTACTATACTAGGCAATGGTTCCAAATAGGTGGGGGTCGTATCTCGGAAAGTCCCGCTTCTTAACACATTCTGATTAACATTTTGGTACAAAGGTGGAAGTCCCGAAGAAGCCGGATTTGCTTGAGACTCAATCTCTGAATAATGATTATCAAAATCACTCCAATAATCGTCCGAAAAATCGTCTCCGCTATCCTCAGCAATATCAGATAATTCGGGATCAACTGGATTGATAGCGGGAACCTTAGGCCTTTTGCTAAACAGTCGTTTTAATGACATGTGGAAATTTCACTTGATAAACATATAATATATAAAATCCTCCCATATTATATAGTAAATCATTCCTGTAAAAAAAAACACCGCACAATAAATCTTGAATCTAAATACACCCTATTTTGCACAAATTAATTAATTAATAAAAAGGCAGTGATAAAAAAAAATGAATTCCACAATTGAATGAATGTATTGAATTAAGATTGGTATAATTTTAGGGATAAAAAGATGCACTTAAGACCTCCAGTAATACGTTACCTGTTACCTCTTCAATGTCATGCCTGGCTGTATCGTATATCCTCACTCAAACCAAGGCCAGATATAACTGGCTGCAGCAGTGCAGTGCCTCTGTGGTATGCTAGGCTGAAGAGAATTGTTGTGAGTTAGCCGCGGTGGAGCTTGGGTGGTTTTCACTGCCGACGACGTCCAGAATTCGGCCTCAAACCACTGGCACTCAAACTTGGTCCTCCTAAGTCAGGCTAATCACACCACACGTTGGTACCATGTCCATGTAGACTCCTCCTCTGTCAGACAAAGTTGAGGATTCCCTGCTTCCGCCGCAAGAATATTTTGACGAATTTGCGACAAGCCCTGTAGTTGTGTGGGGGAGCGTTGCAGGCAGGGAGGGAAACTTGCCAGATGTATAAGTGTTTCAGCCTGCCATGTGTGAATTATATATATGTATACAGACTCCAGTGACTTGAATTAAATACTTTTAGTAGCTTTAGCGGTCAATTAATCGACACGTGAGTGTAGCCTCTGTTGTAACAAAAAAGGATCACCGCTGCCACCATGTAAGCTTAAGCGAATAGGGTTAATAATGGTATCAATTCCCCTATATATATGCTGCCACCATCACAGGTTTACCCTGGGATTAATTAGATAATTCAAATGAATGTTAGATAAATGGTAAGGTTAGGTAAATGAAACTTGAGAATAATTAAGAATAGTATAATAAAAGATATCTTAAGACTTATTCAGAAGTACACTAATATATTGATTGTATAAGTATTCGTATCAGTACGATTAATTCAAGTATGTTATATAGTCTGGTTATCACAAACGGAGCTAGCCTGTGACCCTTCGATGAGCGAGTCGGGGTCTCTCTTGTTTCTGACCTCGCTCTCTGGATACCCACCTTATATTATGTTGGGTTACGCCCCTCTTTACTACGTAAAACCACTCATTATCATTCACGTGTATATCACGACTAATCCTAGTACCTGTCAATAATGACGTCATAAGGTGTGGCTTCCAACGTGACCTGTTCTGGGTAACTTTCCATCAGAGCGGTCACGTGTAACCAACTCTATTGTGAGATCTCGGGAATGCTGACTAGAAGCTGACGTCTACTTAAACCTCAGATCCTAGGCGCGCAGTACCACTTGCCTCCATCATATCCAGTCGGTGTAAGAAATATTATGTTTACTAATATGAGTAGTTGTATTAACACCTTAAGAGCGGCCTATGCGGTTTATTTATATGTACCGCCCAGCGGGGTGTTTTTAGCCAAAATAGGGCTGTTTACGTGATCATTTTCATGCCTAAATAAGACCCAGAACGTAAAACAAGTATCTATCCCTGAAAGGGCATAAACAGAGCTTTCGAATGACACCATAACGATCCTTTTATGATGGCTAGTTTTCTTGCAATAACCGTGCAACGCGAGTGCAAAAAGCATGTAATTAGGCACTTTCGCCATACAATTCCTTATATAGCGAGTGAGAGAGGTAGGAGGGAGGTGAGATTCGTGTCAGTAGGTTCGCCTCGGTGGTCTGGAGCAGTCATACGCTCGCTACTCTCCTGCCACCACTTGTCTCTCTCTCTCAGCAACATTACGTGCTGAAATTGCCACTCGAGTTATGTCGAGCGCCGCCACATAGTCCAGCTTTATTTAACTCGACTTATGTGGTGAGCCGCTAATTAAGGGTTAAGGTTATAATAGTGAGATATACTTTAAATATGTATTCTAGTGTTTAAGTAATTCATGGAGTAATAGTTGGATATATTGGAGTATCTAACATCTTTAAGTTTTGTAAATTATATATACTATAATGATTATAAGCTTTTAGCGACAGCAGAACAAAATCTTTGAGAACAGAATATTAAAGGCACATAACACAAGCTACCTGTACATACTTATAATTTCAGTGCATATATACAGGTTTAGTGAATTAATATGGTGAAATCTCCGATGTATTTATTCTATTGTATTACCCTCTACCCGCAAAACTCCCGCAACCACAAAACTACCCGAATTGACAAAATACAACCGATCGAGTTTGTATTTTAATCAACACTTGACGTCAAACAATTTCAAAAGTTAAAACCTACACCAAGTATCGCCTTATATTATATATATATATGGGCTAGACTTAAAAATGTTAAGTGTTATTGATTAATTTAGCACAAGGTAGTGTTTGTGTGGGTGGATGGGTTTAGATAGAGGAGATTGTTCCTGTGTTTTCGACCATCCATCCTTACACAAGCTATGTTTATATCGATCCTTTTGCACAAGATAAGTTATACCAATACATTCTACCTTCCACAATTAGAGAAAATATGATTCATCACGAAGTGGAGCCTACCTGTGGAGATGAAACGCACTTTTATATTATAAACTATATGAGATATACTGGTACCGTACCGATATATCGTTTTGCTTCAACCGACAAACTTCATGATAAATCGTATATTCTCCTATTATGGAAGGTAACAGATATTTATACAACGGACTAAACCTTCTCAAATAACCCGTTAGTTAAGTTAATTCTTAGGTAGGTTTGGTGGGTTTGATATTGTTGCACGCCAGTGGTTGGTAAAAGAGCTAAGTTCCGATATTTATAATTTTGCTGCATTAAAATGGTAAGACTATGATGTATTTCGCTTATATTTCCAACGAAACTACTATTGTTGTGAGGCGCGGCCAACATAATAATCTTATAGCTGGTTTATCACCCACAAATATCACCCCAACTGCATTTAAATACACTTCACGAGATAGAGGGAAGTCTATAAAACAATATTTCTATCAACAAAAAACAGTGTAGGCCTATCTATAATGGTTATCGTGTACAATTAATATTCGTATATATTTCTGCTACAAATTGTGATTTTTGTCACTTTACTTAAAGATATTTCCGAAACTTACTAAATAACTTATTTGTATTTTTGTACTTAATCACAGCTATTTTTTCCGCTGAACATGATGGCGGGGTTTAAAATATTCTATCGTCAATATTGGATTTTATAAAAATAAATCTATAATGATAGTTTTTCGCTTTTAGAGAATCCCTGCCGCACCAAAATATTCACTCTCATGCTGGGGTCACACATTCACGTATATCGCTCCCGACAGCTCCCGTCAGGCGTGATCGCCAATTTTGTGTTCTGACGAGCGTAGTCTGGCTGTGTACGCCCGTATAGACCACGACTATTGCACTTCCCGACAGACGTACCGTGACGGGGCCAGTGTTAAATCAGACGTTATGTAGTCGTATGGAACTACGTACGTGCTTGCGACTTGCGTAAGCATGTCCCCGTTAGTCCGCCTGGGCTGCCCGATTTGCGGGAACTCAGGCCACGCCCATGGCCACGCCCCCACAAGACCTGCGTAGCTGAGGTCGTACGTCTTGGGAGTTTGTAGGGCTTACGTGGACCGTTTCCGGACAATCGTAGGCACACCCCGTCTGTCCAAACACAGACAAAGACAGTCTTTGTTAACCACGTAGGACTGGGTTGGAATCTGGGAACTACAAAAGGGCAGGGCAGGCCACAACGTTCCCATTCCCACTCCAGACTCGGCACCATGAAGAACATCATGGAATACATCCTGGAGGAGTTCAAGATGGTGAACTCCCTAATCAAACCGGAGAACAGGCATAACACTCGGCTCATTCAATGGATCATTTCCTACATAGAAATGTTAGAACTGCTTGCAATAGCAAACTACATCCATGAAGATGAACAAAGGAAGAAGAAGGAAAGGAGCATGAGGACATTGTGGGTGTGGCCATATCTACAATGAAGGCCTGAACATGGCCATTATGAGAAGCTGATGCAAGAGTTGGCCACAGAATGTCCACAACTGTACAAAAACTTCACCCGGGTAGACAAACAACTATTTGATGAGATAGTGGAACGTGTCACCCCCCTCATTCAGAGGAAACCTACGTTCTGGCGGAACCCCATTCCTCCTGGTCTGCGGATGGCCATCACCCTACGTTTCCTCGCTACGGGTGATTCCTATAAGAGCCTGCAATACAACTTTCGTGTTGCCCACAACACCATCAGCCAAATTGTTCCAGACACCTGCCAGGCCATCATTTCTGTCTACGGAGATCAGGAGATCAAGACACCACAATCGCCTGCTGAATGGAAGGAGGTTGCCAGCGGCTATGAGGAACGCTGTTGGTAGGTGCAGGTTCTTCTTCTTCCTCCTCGTCTTCCTCACTCTCATCCACTTCAACCTCGAGCTCTCAACTATCGGGGCCGAGGTCGAGAACAACTTCATCTTCCTAAGGCGGCGAGAGGGTAGGCGGTGAGTTGGAGGGGCCAGGCTGAGAGAGGTCAGAGTTGGAGGGGCCAAGCTGAGAGGGGTCAAAAGGTGAGGTGGCAGGCGGTGAGGTGGCAGACGTCGAGGTGGCAGGGGAAGTCTTCCTGGCCTTCTTCACGCCTTTCTTATGCATGGTACAGGGCAGGGCAGGGCAGGGTGCAGAGGGTGACAAGCAGGGCAGGGCAGGGTGCAGAGGGTGGCAAGCAGGGCAGGGCAGGGTGCAGAGGGTGGCAAGCAGGGCAGGGCAGGGTGCAGAGGGTGGCAAGCAGGGCAGGGCAGGGTGCAGAGGGTGGCAAGCAGGTGGCAGGGTTGGCTTGTTGTTTGCTGCTCCGGTGTGGTGAGAGGTGTGACGGGAGTGTCCCCCGCTGGTCCTTATATACCCCCTGTACAACGTTGCTGCGTCTTCCCGCCAACACGCAGTGCGGCGGTGCTGCCAGATGCGCTCGGACTAACTTTAACTGTCCCGTTTGACGGGAATATTGTACGATTGGCGGGAGAAGCTTACGTTTGACCGGGCTTGCTGCTACATCTTACGGGGCTGCTCCCGTAAGACGTAGCAGCTAGCCCGGTCAGACGTAGGATTTCCCGACTTTTGACATACGTGAGCGCGAGCCACGTATCTGATTCGAAATACAAAACATACCGGGCGGCCTTGGCCGCACCCACCACCTCCCCGACCAGCGTGGCTACTCCCGCCATGCGTACCAACCCCCACGACTAGACACAATTTCATTTACGTTTTGCGTATACTAAGCCCTTACGTTTTACGTATTCGGTTGCCAACTACCAATAAACCTTCGTACGGGAGCATACGGGAGCATATACATGAATATGTGACCCCAGCATCAGTTGGTTTCACCCATAATAATTGCTTTTTTTTATTTTTATTTTTTCATGAACGGCAAGAGGAAAGGTTATTATATAAGGTTTCATAAAAAAATAAAAAAATAATAATACTAATATGTGGAATTTCACCATAGGTGAAGGTTACTGTTCAGTCCGCCCGTACTTTCCCTCCCCATTTTCACCGATAAAATGTGGGACAATGAATATTCTGTAAGCAAGCGATAATTAGGATTTTTCATTAGCTTTCTAATGGTACCTATATGACCAATGTACGATAAAAACTTCTATTTTTCCCGAATATTTTTTGTCCGTCGCCGCCGTCACCGACTGGTAAATATTTTCGCTTCACTTCATGGTCTATTTTCATATAATTTAACGACTGATACAGTTTTTAGATATTAATTTCGTATATCGGCAATTAATACAGATTGTTATTTTCTAAGAACCAGCTCTCTATGACTAAAACTTGATTTTATATAAATATTTTCATATGCCTATACCTTACAACGAAATTATTCGACTGTATCTTACCTTAAACTTGACCGTTGAACGTAATACCTTAACACCATATGTATTGACGATATCTTCCTTACATCTTTGATTGCTAGACATCAATACAAAAGCACATTGTCTTGTCCGTGTGTGCTAAAACAGCCTGGTACAACACAAACTTGACCAGTCTCTTTGTGTACAAGCAAGCGGCAGCGCCTCACCACACGGCCAGGTCCTGATTTGTTTATTATTGTCACATGATCTGACGTCACGTGCACACTATGAATACTACTATCATCCTTACTAGAGTATATAGTATACTATAGGGTCTCTAATCATCCCTACTACTGTCATCATCATTATTAATATTGTTACCGTCATCCCTACTACTATCACCATCATCACTACTATTAGCACCTTTATCACTACTATCACCATCATCAATATTATTATCGCCATCATTACTACTATACCCAGTAACCATCAATATTACTAGTCTTATGCCTTTAATATTATGCCATGTTCTTCCGTGGGAGCTCCCTGCCTCGGCAAACTCTTTCATATCTGACTTTCCTCTAATGATTTTCCTTATTGCTGGAAGTTTGGTCTCACTCAACTAGTCCCATAAAAGGGTGACCGCTCTCAGCCCTCCAACTATTGTCCAATTGCTCTTATTCCTTGCATCTCTAAAGTTTTTGAAACTACTGTATTCTTATTTCAAAGGTTCTTAAGAATTTCTATCTATCTATCTATTGCCTGACGCCGTGATTCCCGAAAGGGTGGCCACGAACGAACCGCCCCCATGCACCTCTGTCCCCAGTCAGTCGACGCCCCTCCCCCCAACCAGCACCGCCTTCGTTCATGTAGTTCCTCACTCCATCCTTCCACCTCATATTCGGTCTACCTCTCCCCCTCTGTCCCTCCACCTCGCTCTCGTACACCCTCTTAGTCATTCTCTCGCTTTCCATACGTTCCATATGGCCGAACCATCTCAAGTTGTTCCTTTTCACACTTTCCAGCACATCTACCTCCACACCACACCTCCTTCTTACTTCCTCATTAGTCTGTCTATCCCTCCATGTAACTCTGCACGCACTCCTTAAGTAATTCATTTCCACTGCTCTCACTCTTGGTCTGAGTCTCTCAACCAACGTCCATGCTTCGCTTCCGTAAGTCAGTGTCGGGATTACCACACTGTCATGCAAGGACTTCTTCACTTCCATACTGACCACCCTATTTCTTGTTACTGCTTTTAGCGTTCCTACAACCCTCTTCCCCTGTTGTACCCTCTCCCGCACCTCTTCATCCATAGTCCCATCTTTACTCAACACACTGCCCAGATACTTAAAAGAGTTGACGATCTCCATAGCCTGACCGTTCAGCTTCACCTCACACTCTGTGACTTCACCCCTTTCGAAGACCATAACCTTGCTCTTCCCCGTATTTACCTTCAAATTCCGTTTTTCGCACACTGTTCCAAACTCATTTACCAGACCCTGCAACTCCCATTCATTATCACTCATCAGAACTGTATCATCCGCAAACAGCAGTATAGGTAGCTTCCACTCAATTCCCTCCCTTTTCAGCGATACACCAACATCCACTGCTCTTGATAGTATTTCTTTCATAACTCCATCCATATATACAGTAAACAACCACGGGGACATCACACACCCCTGTTTCAAACCAACATTCAGGTCAAAGAACTCGCTCTGCTCACTCTCCACACGTACTGCCGCCTTTGCACCCTCATACATGCTCTTCACTGCTTTCAGCAACTTGCCCTCTACTCCGTATATTCTAAGTACTTTCCACAAACCTTCTCTATCCACTCTGTCATAGGCCTTCTCCAAGTCCATAAAGGCAACATATACCTTTTGTTTCTTCTCCAGATACTTCTCCACAACACAATTCAGGGTAAAAATCTGATCTACACATCCTCTTCCCTTCCTAAAACCTCCCTGCTCGTCGCCTATCCATTTCTCCGTTCTCACTCTCACTCTCTCAATCACTACCCTACTGTATACCTTCCCTACTACGCTTAGAAGACATATTCCTCGGTGGTTACCACACACTCCTCTTTCCCCTTTGCCCTTATATAGGGGGACTATTATGCCAGTCTTCCAGTCATCGGGTGCACTCCCCTTCTCCCATGCTAGTTTGCACATTTTCCATACCCATTCTATCATTATCTCACCACCATACCTCAACATTTCCCCACACACTCCATCTGTTCCTGGTGCTTTCCCCAACTTCACTCTTTTCATGGCTTCCCACACTTCTGACCTCCTGATCTCCACCTCCTCCTCCACTACTTCTCTTCTTCTCCCTCCCATACCATATCCAGCTATGTTTGCTGGCTCTTCATTCCTTTCATTTAGCAACTCACTGAAGTACTCCCTCCATCTTTCGACTCTCTCTTGCTTCTCGGCTAGCATTCTCCCATTCTTATCTTTCACACCCTTACTGTTTCCCTTGCTACCTTCCCTAACTTTCTTGACTTCTTTCCAGAACAGTTTCTTACTCTCCCTCCATTTTACACTCAGATTCCTTCCAAATTCCTCATCTACTCTTCTCTTACTTTCCTTCACTACTCTCTTCACCACCCTCTTACTCTCCACGTACCTCGCTCGTTTCTGTCTCTCGGAATCTTCATTCCCTCTACTACCCAACCACACTCTATATGCTTTCTTCTTTTCTTCCACAGCTATTCTTACCTCTTCTGTCCACCATGCTGTACCTTTCACTCCCCTCCCTCTTCTCCTCACTCCACACACCTCCTCACATGCTGCACAGATTTAAGAATTTGATCTTCCCATAATCTGCTTTCAGATCGCCAGTATGGTTTCTTTAAAGGCCTCGTCATACAGAGGTCGACCGCGACCCGACAGTAACCCGAAAGGCAATGACTTGCAAAATGTTTGCGGTTCGAGTGTATTCGGCCCAATAATCGGGCGACATCGAGTATGATTCTGGTATGTTCGAGTCGTTCTAGTCATGCTCTGGTCATCACCCGAATGTTCTGGTGAGTCGGCCAAAAGTTAGTGTATGCGTTAACTTTTGGGAAATCCTCGAGTGCGTTCGGGTCAAAAAACCGTTACAAAATCCTCGAGTCACCTTCGATTTACATTTGATTCGTATTCGGCTTACATTCTACCATATTCTGATCGCATTCGACCTATTCAAGTCACCTTCGAGTCAAAAAATTTAACCCGATTCATACAAGAATTGATCGAACCTAAGTGGACTTAGACCCGATGATGTAGACCGTAACCCGAATTAGACTCGATGCTCAGTGGAAAATTCCTACATAAACTTGTTCGAAAGTCAACTGTTACTCGATGCAGACCCGAATTTCAGGATGATGACTGGATGGATACCCGAATGCTACTAGAAAATGACTCGATGCATGTCCGACATTCCTAATTAGACTCGATGATTACTCGATCGTGATCCGAATGACTAGAATGTAAGTCGAAGGGTTATCGAAGCCAAGTCGAATCAAACCCGAACGCGAGTCGATGGGCGGAACCACGTGAAGCAGGCCCGTGTGCGGTTGGAGCGGCCCGAATTATCGTACACTGCCACCCACGCACGGGCCCTATATATTAGCGGGTGGGAGGCATTCGCTCCATTCCACACCAGCACCCACCGCCCACCACGTCTCTCTCGCCCACCACGTCTCTCTCGCCCACAACGTCTCTCTCTCCAACTCTTGTCGCCAACACGCCCGGTAACTATGGTAAAGGAGGCAAGGCAGTGAAGAGGCCCCGCAAATTTACCATGGAGTCTGTGGACCTGTTTGCCACTCAGCAATCCCAAGATGAAAGCGAGGAGGAAGTAGAGGAGAGGCAGCACATCGACTCCAACCCTGTTTTCGACGATGAAAACCAAACCGAGGAAGCAGTCACAGTCTATTATTATAGTAAAGAAAGCCCATGTCCCTCACAAAAAGACCCACCCGATCGTGTCAACCGAAGGTGACAGTCCTTCGGAACAGGAAAGCGAGGATGATGACGCCACCCAAGATGACCTCACGCCACTCACCGAGCCACCTACCCAGACACCCACGACATACACCGAGACGCCTACCCAGACCACGCCACCCATCAACCCAATACAACCGATGCCGAAAAGGAGGAGGAGGACCTACGCCAGGCTCCCGGATCAGAAGGAGGTGGAAGTGGCCGAGTGGTATTCCGAGCAGGAGTTCCTTGTACAACAGAAAAATGAGGGCCCACAAGGATAAAAACATGCGGGAGAAAACATTCGCCACGAAGGCAAAGGAGCTCAACATTGAAGGTTGGTTGTGTGCGTTCTTATGATATAATAACCATTATGTTGAGTGATATTACTTACAAATACCAAACACATCTATGTTTCTGGAATAATTTACCTGTGCCGTGCAAAGTGGATACATATTTATCATAAAGTTTGGCGTTAACATTGCTGGCGAATCTTGTTTTCGGAATTGAAATAAGTATGTAATATTTGGAGTTAATAATAAATAATATTTCGTGTGCAGTCTTGCATTGTACTTCCCTCATATCAATGTGTGCAGTGTGGTTACCTGCCCAGGTGAACCATACTTATTCATGTTGACTGATAATAAATTCGGTTGTGATAATCTTTGTCTCCATACTATTTATATTTTGTACGTAAACACTCCTAATATATATTATTTAAATTTTTCAGTGGAAGCACTCAACAAATGGATGGAAGGGATGAGGACCAGATACGGGAAGCTTGACAAGATCCCCGTGACTGGTTCAGATGCGGTCCAGCTGACGAAGAGAGACGCCTGGATCAAGACCCATTTCGCGTTCCTCAAACCCCATCTTGTTAAGTTGCCCACCAGAAAGAGCAAGGTACGTTTATCAAGTCTATTGCATTTTATTTCTAATCAAAAATAAATGTTAAAGGTATAAATAAATATCTTGGTGCTGTTCAACATAAGATTTAATAAACATAAGTGACATAAATGTTTCACCATTATTGTTGGATGTTGTAAATAGAATAAAATCGAATATTAATATTGTCTAACATGAATACTACTTATTTTATTGATTTCTATGTATAAATAATAAGCTGCCCCCACATTATTGTGAATATTTATTGCTATGTAAAAGTGACCAAATTAAATAACCATTGATATTATATTATATATATATATATATATATATATATGAGTGTTGCTAGATAATTATTTACTTTATAAATTGATGTTCAACACTGTCATAAACTAATAACCTGATACATTCCACAGCTCTACAAGACAACGACTGTGGAGGAGGAGATGGCTGACGACGTCGAACCGGAAGGGGAGGACGAGCCAGTCAACTTCCACTCCAACCCAAACCACTGCTACCCAGGACACCGCGACCGGGAGCTCAGCCGTGGTGGCAACTCCCGGGTCATCTGGGTCCGGTGCCACCACCAGCCAGGCGCCAGCCGCCCCACCCGACCTGTATGACAAGGTAAATATCATTATTATGTATCCAATGTTAACATGCCATCATAATTGAATATCTCCACTCGTAAACACATACACCCACATGCAACACAAAACACCCCACCCTCTGTGCCTTCACTCAGCCACTCACTGACTGTCACCCATTATAGTATTGAACACATTTAATTGTTCATTTGCAATTATGTAAATGTTTTAGTATATATAAAATGAAAATGTTTTATACAATAATTCTATTATACATTTCGATGTATCATATATCGGTAATTTGTCACATAATTGATATCAATGCAGTAACGTTTATTAGGCAATATTAATGATGAAGAGGTTATTTTGCCACGCATTATTGTAATGAAGGTACACTGCATTAATGTTTATGAAGTATTGTCTGATTCATTCTATAATACATTTATTTTTCTCACACAGCTTCGTGAAGGTGAGACAACCTCTACCGTGTGTGGCAGAGGAGCCACCAGGTGGACACCCCCGCAGAGGCGAGTCTGAAGCCCTACTTCAAGACACTCCAGACAAACATGCGTGGCCTTCCCTTACCACTGATTCAGGCCTTCCAGCTGGACGTGCTAAGATTCTCCAATGCCATGATTTCCCACAACCAGGGCCTAGGACCCCTCCCACACTTCGGACCCCTCTCCCACCCCCAGTCCCCAAACCCTCCCCAACATCATCCCCAACGTCAACAATATTATGAAACTCTCAATGTCCCTAGCACTAGCACGTCCTACCACCATATAGGGAAACAAAATGCAGCATTCGCCAATCCAGCAGCCAGACACACCCTCTCAGTGGAAGGCCTATGGGCCTTCACGTCCTTGTGCCATGCCCGTTCAACAATCAGCCCTGGACCCTGCCTTCTTGGAGACCATGCTGGATCTACCTCATTAATATACCTATACCTCTACCTCTGTACCTCATTAATTATAATACAAATGTATATTCTATGTTTGACTTGTGTTGTGCTTGCTCCTAAAATTAATTTCTATGTTTTACTTGTTCCTAACGATAATTTGCTTGCTTAATAATAATTAAAGGGAATATAAAGTTAAAATATATGATTGAGTAAATCAAATGGCAATAGGATATAAAAGAAAATTAAATTGAAAAAATCCGAACAAAAACAGAGAAATGTATCACATCCCAATATGATATATATTAAATTGACATTGAAATTTGTTGACCATGTTAACATGTTATTACTTTAAACAAATCAACATCCAAGATCAACATCAAAAAATAAGAAAAAACCTGAGAAATTTAACACATCCCAATATGATATAAATTATATTGACATTGAAAAAATCTGACCATAATTAAAAGTTAACATGTTATTACTTTAACCAAATCAACAGTGGTGATGGGCTGGTCTATCAGAATGAGAGTTGAGCGTTCTCTGCCATACCCATAGCTTACTCTGACTGTTCCTTTTACTTATATATTTTCTAGATCTCAAGTGACGGCGTCTTTTCCGTGGATTGACCTCCCTACTGCCAACCCTGGCAGATTGGGAGCCAAAGCGTCACAGTTTTCCTTTGCCCCTCAACTTTCCCTTTATAATTGCTGAGGGGCACAGGGCCTTGGGTGGTGCTTTTGTTTCCCGGGCGTTTCCGCACCCTCCTCAGTTCCCCGCCTTTGAGTGGCTTCGGTCACCTGGGCATTGTTGGTGGTGAGCTGGGGGGGTTCTGTGGGGGCGCTCAGTTGTGGCCTTGGCCTTGCTCGGGACCTTGGGGCTGCTCGGCCAGACAGCCTGAGGAACAGCAACAACAACAACAACCAAATCAACATCCTTGAGCAACATGTTCGTGAATATTAATCAGAAAACAATAAAAAAGTTGAACATATAAAGTGAAGTGGACATGAAGTCCAAAATAAGGTAACAATTTCTTTTGTCATTGTAATTAGAGACTTTGACCAAATATAATATTAATAAATTAGGGGCTTTATCTTAATGAACTGAGACTTTGACCAAATATAATAATAATAAATTAGTGGCTATATCTTAATGAACTTATGTTTCAAGGATATATATATATATATATATATTATAACAACTTTATAACAGGTCAGGATATTTAGTGCTGTGATTCACTTTCGGGTTTGTATACAATATATTTATCAAAGACTTTGACACTTTTATAATACGGCATCGAATGGAGTTTGATTTGTGGTATTGCAATGACAGTATTGGGACACCTATGGCAGTCACACTGCAACATTGTGCAACACTTATAAAACGGGTGTGGGATATTATGGACCTGCATATAGTGGAAACGTACCTTTTTACTCGTCCTGCCAGGCAAGGCGCTGTTCAGGGCGGTTGTAGTACTGAGTCAGGTAGTCCCTTGTCACTTTGGCAGCGGCTGGTCCTCTCTGGCGCCGAAGTGGCTCCAAGCCATCCAAGGGGTTCCTCGCCCAGTCACTTTGGGGTACTTCAGGGCGACGAAGTCCGGCTTCTGGTTGGGGCTCACGTCGGTCGATTAGCATATTGTGGAGTATGCATGAAGCCAGGACTACCTTCTCCACGGTACTTGGGTGTACGTTGATGGTAGTCAGTAGGCACCTGAAGCGGTTGGCTAGCATACCGAAGGCATTCTCTACCTGTCTCCTGGCCCTAGACAGTCTGTAGTTGTAGTTTCTCTTGTCATCATCGAGCCCTCGGTGTGGGTGTGGCTTCTGCAACCACTCCCTCAATGGGAATGCGTCATCACCAACCAGAAAGTAGGGCACTGGCTGGTCCTCCCCTGGGAATGGCTCGGGTGGTGGCAATCCTGCTGCTCCGTCCTCCAGGGCCTTCCGGATGTCAGTCACCTGGAATATACCACCATCAGATGCTGACCTGTTCGCTCCAACGTCAACGTACATAAATTTTCCCAGGTGATCGACTATTGCCAGGAGCACAATGGAGTGGTAGTGCTTGTAATTGTAGTACAAGGATCCGCAGTTGCTTGGAGGCTGTATGGCAATGTGCTTCCCATCAATTGTCCCAATGGTGTGTCCGAAGTTCCACCTATCCTTGAAGCCCTTGGCGACCTCCTTCCAACCTTCAGGTGTTGATGGGCACACTATTTGCTCCTCAATGTATTCCTGTATGATTGCCTCACACGTCTCCCGCACTGCCAGTGATATCGTGTTGGCACCTACACGGAAGTTCAGTGCCATGCTCTTATAGGCCTCGCCAGTGGCCAAAAAGCGTAGTGTCATGGCAACTCGCAGTCCGGGCTCCAGGGGCTTCTTCCAGTTGGTTTCGTCCTTCTTGATCCTGGGTGTGACACGTTCGATAATCATATTAAACAGCTCCTCGTCCATACGCAGAAAGTATTTATAGGTAACCACGTCAGTTTCCTGGAGTTTCTTCAGCAACTGGTGGTAGTGTCCGTGTGTCTCTCGCTGTGCCACCCATGGCTTGACGCTGCAGCTTCGGGGTTTCCTTGGTCGTCGTGGCCGTCGAGGTTGAGCACTTTGGGGTTCACGTTCTTTGTTCATGATGGCGCGGGCAGTAATCTGATATCTGAGGTTGGCATTAACTATCTCCTGCCTTAACCCGTTGAGACCCAGCGTCGCACGTGTTGCGTCGGCAGTCTTTGATCACCAACTCCCAGCGACGCATCACGTGCGTCCGACATATAAAAAACACTTACGTGGCTCGTAAGGTAGGAAATGGCGGGAGAATAGGAGGGGGAGGTACCGTAGTGTGTGGGGGAGCCGGGCCAGTAGGTGTGAGCGGGCCGAGACAGCCGCGCGGCTGGTGGTGGTGGGCTTAGTGGGGATAGTTTACACCCCTAGTTTACCGCCACTTTGAACCTTCATTACTCCGGTCGTATGGGAGCTAGAGCTTGAGATTTATGTGAGATACTCCTTAGGATGTATGCCGTACAATGCCATACTCGTTTTTACCCTAGTGCTCCCGGGCGGGTGGTCATGCGGGGGAGACGAACTATTGAAAACCCCCCCCACCCCCCCCCCCCCCCCCCCAAATGACCGAAATGAGTTTTTTTTTATTTGTGTGTTCATTTCTCACCATTCTCTTCCATTTTGGCTCAACAAATTTTTTTGAAGCTCCCCCCCCCAACCCCCCCCCGCCCCCCCCCCCCCCCCCCCCCCAAAAAAAAAAATGTGCGGGGTGGATTTTTTTTTTTTTTTTTTTTCATTTCTCATCCTTGTCTTCCATTTTAGCAAACAAAAAAAATAAGTGAAAATGGCTTGGGACTGGGGTGAACAAAATATTATAACTAGCCGGGGCTCAACGGGTTAAGATTGCCAACTCCAATGCCTCGTCATCCATCTCTTCTGGTCGTGATGGGTCCGGGAGGTTGCTTTCCTGTGACATGTTGCTGTGTTGGGTGCACTGTACAAATGAAGTTTGTGTGAGCACACCCTCTCTTTATATAGTGGGGTGATGCATAACCTCATAATCGTGTCATAATCGACTTATTCTAGTCACGTTCAACTTACATTCTGGTTTCATTCCGGTTGGGTTCCTGACTTCGGATGCGGTTCGGTTTTCATTCGGTTTTAAGTCGGGTTACTTCGGGTGTGACTTGGTTTTAACTCGGGTTGATATCTGCTACTCGGGTCACCGTCGATTAGCTTTCGACTCATGGTCGATTCAATTCGTTCAACTTCTGGTTAGTTTCGAGTAATATACGGACTAACATCGACTCGTATTCGAGACGCATTCGAGTCCCTCGGGTAGCATTCGAATTGCTTTCTAGTCATAGTCATGGTACGAGTCTCATTCGGGGACTTCGGGTGAAATTCGGGTGAAAAGTGCAAGTCATTGCCTTCGGGTTACTGTCGGATCGCGGTCGACCTCTGTATGACGCGGCCTTAAAGGACGCTCTATTGGTGATCTTCTTGCTTATCTTACTAACTCTTGGTTATCTTCCCTTCGGGATTTTGGTGAGATTTTTTCTATTGCGCTAGATATATCGAAAGCCTTCGATAGAATCTAGCACAAATCTCTATTTTCCAAGCTACTCTCCTTCGGTTTCTACCCCAATATCTGTGCCCTTGTCTCTCATTTCCTTTCTGATCACTCCATAGGCACAGTTGTGGGTGGCCATCGCTCACTTCTTCAACCTATCAACTCTGGTGTTCCTCAGGGTTCTGCATTGTCTCCAGTTATCTTTGCAATATTCATCAATGATCTCCACTGTACCTCTAGTTCTATCCACTCATATGCTGATTACTCTACCTTACACTATTCAGCTAGTTTTTCACAACAACCAAGCATGCAAACAATCCAAAACTCACGGGACAGAGCCATTGGACGCCTGTCTTCTGATCTATCAATTATTTCTGATTGGGACAGAGAAATTCTTGTTACTTTTAATACCTCCAAGACCCAATTACTCTTTCTATCTACCTGTCCCAACCTTCCACAAGACTCAGTTTTTCTCTTCCTGCATGCCGCAATGTTCCATCTCTTTCACTCTGCTATCGCTTTTCCAACCAGTGTTCTTCAGAGCTCTCTCAGTGCATACCCCATCCCTTGCGGCGAGTGTGAGGCACCCGCCTTTCAACACAGCCCCACTCCTACTATGCCCAGCTCTCCAACCCAAGAAGTAGCGAATTTTCTGTTTTGCTTCTAATCAACAAGTGAACTATGGAACTATTTCCCTCAATCAATCTGTCCTTCATCCTTTGAATTAGACCTCTTTAAACTGTGTGTGTCCAGGCATTTTGACCTCAACGTCCCTTGCTTGAATTTGGCTCTCTGTTACTCTTTTTGCTTTGTAGGAGACACTATACTCTGTTTCCTTTTTATCTGACGGCAAATTAAATCTCTTGGCAGCTAATTTATCGATACTTAATGGAACAAATATGAAACCACTATGTTTCTGCATCATATTAAGACCAAGTTTTAAAAATTAGCACCATGTTTCACTACAAAGCCTTCAAAATAACTGAAAAATCTTGATGGGAACTTTGCAATTTACCATCAGTTGAATAGAAGCCGGGTATAGTTGAAGGCAGCCTGCCTTTTGTCTCCTTGATACATAGGCTATAGAAGAAAAAAAAAACTACTATCACCATAATCACTATTACTATCATTATCCTCACTAATATCACCATCATCACTACTATTATCATCATCGTCACTACCACTATCCCCGTTATTATAGATAGTTCTGCAGCGTTTGGTGGAACTCTATCCATTAGTTTGGAGGTAATTCTAATAAATTACCTTTTTCCTTGACCTTTGACTTTGAAAAGTTATATTTATTTGTAATATTTGTTCATTAATATTTTTATATAAACAACATCTAGCAGAGCGATATTGGTGAAATTAAAATTCTTTTTAACACCAGTTTTAATAACTGAACTTTGACATTGGCCTGTGACCTTGACCAGTATGGGAGGAAATATTGTGTATTGCATGATCATTTCATTGACAAATCAAGCATGTATGTACAATTTGATGAACATTTTGTTATTAGCATAGGAGAAATAATGAATGTCATAGGGGACGATTGGTGGAGTGGTCTTGCCACTGGACTGGTAATCCAATGGTCTCGGGTTCGAATCCCGATGTATCAAGGGGAAGATGTTATTGGGATGGAATTTGTTCTGTACCTGGTGTGACGCCTGCAGCTTGGCAGAACGCCACGTGGGCTCAGCCGCTCGCTTGGCTACTCGCTAGCACTCGCCAGGGCAGTGTATTTGGCTACAGTCTGTCTACAATGTTGTACTTTCTTTCTTGTGAATCATCATGTCACAGGAAGTACAGAAGTGGTCTTTATTTTCGCCTGTGACAATGCATTGTATTTTATATCATCAGTTGTAAGTTTAATGTATAAGACTGAATGATACAGCTAGAGAGTGTGAGTGAGTAAGTGCAGGAGACAGAGGGTACTCGTGGAGGGTTACACGTTGCCTCAGTGACGTCATACCACGGCCGGGCCCTCTGAGTGGCTGGCCGCCTCACAACCCCCTCCCGCCGCATCAGGAGGTAGTTCCCCCGCACTTCCCTGCTGCCTTGTGCCTTCCTTGCTCAGAACTTGCTTGACCAGCATACCCCTAACATATCCCTT
Organism: Paralithodes platypus; assembly: GCA_032716605.1. NCBI lineage: Eukaryota > Metazoa > Arthropoda > Malacostraca > Decapoda > Lithodidae > Paralithodes > Paralithodes platypus. Next base: position 40,242,271 of record CM064533.1, read on the forward strand.
GCCACCTGTCCCCGACTTCTACCTATAGAGCACTTTCTCTCTCTCTCAGCTACTTCTTACCTCTCATTCTTCCTCTCTATTTAATATCATAACTCCCCTTTGGTTCTGCACGATTTCATATATCGGCCATCATATTATATGCTGAAGCTCTCAGATATTATATGTTTAGTTAGGCATTTTGGAGGGGTTACCATTTTGTCTGTAGAGGTTCGACACACTCACAGTGTCTCCCTGCCTATTCCTTGGCTGTCTGCTGGGCTATTAAATGCTAGACTGGGGTGAGGCCGTTGTTGTTGTGATTTCCGATGTGTACTTGGTTTTGTTGAACCTGTACAATCGCAATGGAGACGTGGTAAGCCTAGGTGGTCTTTCTGACTGTGTACCTTGTGAGTTTAGCACTGTGTTGCGAGTGAGGGCTTTTGCCTATGCCACCCAACACTGTGCTAACTCGTTTGCTTTGACTTTGAGAGGGTCGCCAGGAGAGAACCAGATACTAGCGATCTGGATCTCTCAAGAGAGCACCCCGTCAATTAATGTAATTTGGCCGCACAGTCTTAAGGACCTCGCTAGGCTACGAGCCGCTTGCTCAGCCATTGTTTCCTAGCCTACAACATCCCAGCTAGACTTTATTAGCCTAGCAGACACCCGTTTAGAATTATAAACTCTTATGTTATGTATGCAGCATTCTTATTCACGTTGACTGTAAGCCTTGGTTGTTGTTGAGTTGCACAACCTGAGCAGGCTTTTTGAGTTGCCTGACTAAGTACTTCTTTTGTTGTTGGAAATAATACTGATGTGCATTTATCGTTATTCCCGTGTCAGTTAACACTGTCTGCCTCTACACTTGTCCTATATTGTCCCTGCTTTATATAACAGTTCAAAATCCGATACGATCATCTTACCCCAGCATCAGACTTTCTTCAGAAGATTCCTACTCGATGCTTTGGGACTTTCGTTCACTTTCTTTAGTATAGGAGTGACAGTTCATTATTGTTTAGAGTAACTTTATATATACCTTCTTCTAGTTTACATTAAATAATTGCAGTGATTTAATTAAGATCTCTATCTTTTCCTTGTATACCTTATTAACGTAATTGTATGCTGTTGTGATCAGGCTGTATCAGAGATCATCAGCCTGTAGTAGTAGTGCACTTATACCGAGTTATAGGATACCCCGTTATCGCAGATTTAACTTTGGAGGGTATAGGTGTTTTTTGTGCGCCGGCATTATAAGTTCGAGGGTTGGATCTAGTGTTACCGTTGTGGCTGTGTGCCTTTCTAGTCCAATGATTAAGAGCCCTTGTTTTATATGAGTCCCCGGTCGTAACAAATTAGGATTGCTAACAAATTAGGATTAGGCGACCTTGCTTAGGATTTTGTGAACTTAGAGAAATATTGCAGAGGTGTTGTGGTCATTTGTTTTTGGTTAAAGGAATATAGTGGACACGTGGAATATTTTGTTGGCAAGTAGTATAACACTTAAGAGTCTTCAAGCATTTTATATTTTTGAGTGAATAGTGCTACATAAGAGTTTAGGTACTTTTTTTTTTTTATAAACGTTGAGAATTTTCGGTAGACAATATGTCGGACGACGGATCAGTGTACAGTGAGGACACAGTACGGGAAACAGACTGAGGTGCAGCAGCGGGGTTTGTCAGAAGGCATTAGAGTTATAACTAGTGAGGAGGATGCATGAAAGTTTCTGGAGATACCTATTACTGTTGACCGGGTGTCGGGGATTGATCGGTATGGTCTCCAGTGTTTGGCCACGGTCATGGGGCATGTGGGCACTAGCAGCATGTCGAGAGGTGACCTGGTGGCCTGTGTGCTCGGCGGGGTGCGTGGGGCTTCGGGTGGAGCGGGAGCTGGGGCACCTTCGGCCCAGCCCCCATTCCGCTCGACTCCTACCATGGCGCCCTCCCGGGCTTCGGAGCCGGGTACGTTCCCGCAGGCCGATAGTTACTGGCAGCGTGGTGTGCACTTGGGTGAGTCTCCAATTGTTGCATCTCCTCCTCCTCAAGGTTTAACTGCAGAGATGCTCTTCCAGCTGGAGATGGCTAAGATGCAGCAACAGCGGGAGTTTGAGATGGCTAAGCTTCAGACTGAGGAGAGAAAGGCCATACATGAGGCTGAGTCTATGAGGTACTGTGCAGACATAGATCTTGAGAAGTCTCGGGTGGAGACGACAGGGCAGCGTCTGGGTTCTGGGAATCGAGGTCCTGATCAGTCTTTATCGCACCTTCATAAGTTAGTACCTGTATTTGACGAGTCAGGTGTTACTGAATTTTGTATGCGTTTTGAGAAGAAGTGCCGGGAGCACCAATGGCCCGAGGTTTCCTCTAGGTTGATTGGCAAAGGACTGAAGGCATATGATGTGTTGCCCTTGGAGTCTTGCATCGATTATGAGGTACTGAAGGAGGCTGTCCTGCGGGCATATGAGTTACAACCAGAGACGTACAGATTGAAGTTCCTGGGTGTAACGAAGGGTCGTGAGTGCACCTTTCTTGAGCATGCCCGGGATCTGTCCGATGCATTTAGAAACTGGCTGCATTCTGAGAAGGCATCGACGTTTGAGGAGTTGAAACAGCTGATGCTTCTAGAACAATTTTTCAAGTGTACGGGCGGCGATCTGACGTTGAATATTAAAGAGAAAAACCCAAGAACTCTTCAGGAGGCAGCTGAGATGGCTGACCTTCGGTTATCTTTGATTCGTGGGTGCAGTCTTGCACAGAGAAGTGATGCAGGCAATAAGGAGCGTAACCCTCCCCCTCCCCGAAATACTGATACACATAATTACACTAAGAACAAGAGCATCGACACCAAAACTAACCATAAACCTAGTACCGTCCCGTTTAGAAAGGGTCGGGGCCCTTCCCTACCTCAAGGGAGGCCCAAGGGGGAGTTAGAGTGTTTTTACTGTCATGAGAAGGAGCATTTTGCAAGAGCCTGTCCAAGCAAGCTACCTAATGCAGTTGTGTCTTTGGCTCGCAACATTGGGGTGTCCCCGAAGTCGTCTGAATTTGCCCGGGGTATAATGTCAGAGGCTGGGACACAGCCAGTAGAGAAGAATCCGGAAGGCTCGAACCCTGTCCGTGATGTCTTTTGTGACCATCGAGGGCATGGCTGCGTGAAGTGGGCTGGTAAGAAGCATGGAGTTGAGCTGTTGCGAGACACGGGTGCCTCTCAGACTTTAATGAAGAACTTTACTGGTAGACCAATAAACGCGGCACGGGTGGTTGTGGTGCAAGGTACCAATGCTATCAGGTCATACCCGTTGGTCAGGATGGAACTGGAGGTAGATGGTGTGACACAAGAGTTGGATGTGGGAATTGTGGAGAACTTGCCTGTTGGGGGCGTCGACCTCCTTCTCGGCAACGACTTTGCGGTGCCTACTTCTGAAGTTTCCCCCTTAGTCGTTGCCGAGAAGCCGGCCGACGTGAGTAGGGAGGAACAGGAGTGGGTAGAGAATTGTCAAGTACAACCTATGGCGTGCGTTGTTACAAGATCTCTTGCATCCAAAGTGTCACAGCCTATTCCTCAGTCTTCTGATCAACGGAGGAACGGTTGGAAGAAGATGGCTAATGTTGGTAAAAGTTTGGAGAGTTTAGTACCAGCTGCTCTTCTTGGCGACTCAGTATTGGCACCATTGTTGGAGTCTGGAGAAGCCCCAGGACCTGTCACAGCTAGTGAGGAGGTAGGGCAGGAAGAGACTCCGAGGCAGCAACGTTACACACGGAGAGAAAAAAGGGTTGCTCAGTTTGATATTGGGGGAGGACTTGGGCTGCTTCGGAAGCATTTAGACAGGTTGGTCCCCTCAGATATTTGTAAACTGCAGTTGGCGGATCCGGAGGTTCAGAAGTGTGGTAACGGTGCTGTCAAGATCAAACACGAGGACGGGGAAACATGTCATGTGAACCTGTTGGAGGAGTTTGTGAGGCAACTACCTGAGCAGCCTACTGTCCCTGCGTTGGTCTGCAGTGGCCAAGGTGGAGAAGGAGAGGGGGGCAGTAGGGCACAGGTGGAGGAGAGTAGGGATTGTCATGTCTCGGCGGAGCAGTGGGCGGGGGACACGAGTCTGGTGGCTGTGGAAGCGCTAGAGCACCTGCCTGAGCAACAGTGTGCAGCGCTCCAGCACCAGCTCGGTTCATACCCCACTGGTCGTGCCGAGTCCCCGAGCCTCACAACTCAGGCGGTGCAAGATGTTCCGCGAGCAGGTCACGTGAATGTTGGGAGACCGTTAGCCTCGTTGTTTCGGTGGTTCAAGGTGGGCGACGAGGCTTGGATATGGTTGTCAGGTCAAGGTCGACCCATGGCTGCCAAGGGTGGTGGTCAGGAGGACATTGAGCAGATTGGTGAGGTTGGCTGTGTAGTGGATGTGCCCGGTCGTCGCATAGCCTCCCAATGCTGCTCTAGTCGAATGCAACAGCCCTACCATAGACCGACTGTATATGGCCATGTCGCTAAAAGTGGTGATGCTGCCTAGGCAGATGTAGTCGTAAGGAATGCGGGGGTGCGCATGTACGGTATCGGCGGGGAAGCCTTAGCAATAATGAACTATGGGAGTGACTGCACAGGTGGTACTGATTGTCCCTCTCATGACCTGGCTGTTCTAGGGACGAAGGTGTAGAAGGAGGGAGACTACAGGTTAGAAGCTGCAGTCTCAGCTGGGTTGTGGGAGTGCACTAGGATTGTTGTTCTGCGAGATAAGTTGTTTACTAGGCTGTGGCAGTGCATCCGCATGTTTGTTGCTTCTCCAGGCCTGATGTACGGGGTAGAATCCGACATGGAGGCTGGAGACAGTGCAAGGATCAGTTTAATTCCCTACCGTATAAATCCTGCTCAACAGCCTGTGGTGCAAGCAGAGCTGGATTACGTGTTGACGAAGGGTCTGAGGGATAAGGAATGTTGTGAGTGGTCGTGGCCTGCAACTTTGCAACCTGTGTTAAGTGGCAAGATCAGAGTGTGTGTTGATTGCAAGAGTGGGTGTGAATTATCCGTGACAGACGCCTATACCTTATCGAGAGTTGACGACACCATAGACCGCATCGGGGCTGCATCGCCTATTATGAAGGTAGAACTAGTGAAAGGTTATTGGCAGGCCCCGGTGCCGGAAAGAGCGAAGAGAAGTGCCAGTCTTGTGATGAACTGGACAGTTTATCAGTGTCAGGTGTTGTTGTGCTGCCGGATCACAAGTTGGATGTGTGGCATGCTAAGGGCACTGATAATGTTTTGGCTGATTGTTTGTCATGGGAGGGTTTGTTTGCAGGAGAACCCTCGCCGTTCAGTCAGTGTGTGTTGAGAGTATAGAAAAACTAGGCTTGCCCCTGTAAGTGCAGCCACCATAAACATATTAAAAAATGAAAATTCTATAAAAACTCTTTCTTTAAGAGTTTTGTTTTGTTTTTAAGTATGTTATAGCTAAAGTTCTGAGTCGAACCTATGCTTATCTCAGAAGGCTGGGCTAGTAGAAGCTCGCTCTAAGAGCATAGCAGTGTGAATTAATTAACATATTGTGTTGGGAGGGGTTGTAATTTTTTGTTGATGAGAACTGAGCTTTGCCTTCTTTGTTGCGAAGTGATTAGGAGTGGCGAGTCTTGTCGGCGTTCTGCTTGTCAGATATGGAGCTCATGGTTGAGCGTCTAATATCTTGGGGGGGGTGTGATGCCTGCAGCTTGGCAGAACGCCACGTGGATTCAGCTGCTCGCTTGGCCACTCGCTAGCACTCGCCAGGGCAGTGTATTTGGCTACACTCTGTCTACAATGTTGTGCTTTCTTTCTTGTGAATCGTCATGTCACAGGCAGTACAGAAGTGGTCTTTATTTTCGCCTGTAACAATGCATTGTATTTTATATCATCAGTTGTAAGTTTAATGTATAAGACTGAATGATACAGCTAGAGAGTAAGAGTGAGTAAGTGCAGGAGACAGAGGGTACTTGCGGAGGGTTACACGTTGCCTCGGTGACGTCATGCCACGGCCGGGCCCTCTGAGTGGCTGGCCGCCTCACCACCCCCTCCCGCCGCATCAGGAGGTAGTTCCCCCGCACTTCCTTGCTGCCTTGTGCCTTCCTTGCTCAGAGCTTGCTTGACCAGCATACCCCTAACATATCCCTTGCCACCTGTCCCCGACTTCTACCTATAGAGCACTTTCTCTCTCTCTCAACTTCTTACCTCTCATTCTTCCTCTCTATTTAATATCATAACTCCCCTTTGGTTCTGCACGATTTCATATATCGGCCATCGTATTATATGCTGAAGCTCTCAAATATTATATGTTTAGTTAGGCATTTTGGAGGGGTTACCATTTTGTCTGTAGAGGTTCGACACACTCACGGTGTCTCCTTGCCTATTCCTTGGCTGTCTGCTGGGCTATTTAATGCTAGACTGGGGTAAGGCCATTGTTGTTGTGATTTCCGATATGTACTAGGTTTTGTTGAACCTGTACAATCGTAACGGAGACGTGGGAAGCCTAGGTGGTCTTTCTGACTGTGTACCTTGTGAGTTTAGCACGGTGTTACGAGTGAGGGCTATTGCCTATGCCACCCAACACTGTGCTAACTCGTTTGCTTTGACTTTGAGAGGGTCGCCAGGAGAGAACCAGATACTAGCGATCTGGATCTCTCAAGAGAGCACCCCGTCAATTAACGTAATTTGGCCGCACAGTCTTAACCCTTAATTAGCGGCGAGCAACATAAGTCGAGTTAAATAAAGCTGGACTATGTGGCGGCGCTCGACATAGGTCGAGTGGCAATTTCAGCACGTAATGTGGCTGAGAGAGAGAGACAAGTGGTGGCAGGAGACTAGCGAGCGTATGACTGCTCCAGACCACCGCGGCGAACCTACTGACACAAATCTCAGCTCCCTCCTCCCTCTCTCACTCGCTACATACTCAATTATGTACCGAAACTACCGAATTACCTGCTTTTTGCACTCGCGTTGCACGGTTATTGCAAGAAAACTATCCATCATACAAGGATCGTTATGGTGTCATTCGAAAGCTCTGTTTATGCCCTTTCAGGGATAGGTACTTGTTTTACGTTCTGGGTCTTATTTAGGCATGAAAATGATCACGTAAACAGCCCTATTTTGGCTAAAAACACCCCGCTGTGCGGTACATATAAATAAACCGCATAGGCCGCTCGTAAGGCGTTAAGGACCTCGCTAGGCTACGAGCCGCTTGCTCAGCCATTGTTTCCTAGCCTACGACATCCCAGCTAGACTTTATTAGCCTAGCAGACACCCGTTTAGAATTATAAACTCTTATGTTATGTATGCAGCATTCTTATTCACGTTGACTGTAAGCCTTGGTTGTTGTTGAGTTGCACAACCTGAGCAGGCTTTTTGAGTTGCCTGACTAAGTACTTCTTTTGTTGTTGGAGATAATACTAATGTGCATTTAACGTTATTCCCGTGTCAGTTAACACTGTCTTTTTTTCTTTTTTTTTTCTTTTTTTTCTATGTGATTGAGGGAGGCAAAAGGCATTACTGCCTATAGCGAGTGCCTCCCCCATAGTTGAAAGAGTGACAGGGCCAAAATCAAGGGACGTTCGAGCCAAAATGCCTGGACACACGGAGTTTGAAGCAATTTAAGTCATAGGAAGAGGGAAAGACTGATTCTGGGAGAGAGTTCCAGAGCTCAGCTGTTGAGTAGAAGAAAGTTTGAGAGTAACGTTTCACTCTTGGGTTGGAGAGTTGCACAGAGTAGGTGTGGGATTGAGTTGCAAGACGGGTACCACGTGCCCTACGTAAAGGAGGTGGTATGCACTGGGATAGCTCTGAGGAACACTGATTATTATAGTAGCGATAGAATAGCGAGAGAGATGCAACATTGCGGCGGAGAGAGAGATTGCAGAGAGTTGGTGAGTGGACGGGAGTTAATGATACGAAAGGCCTTCCTTTCAACTTTGTCTAGGAGAGCGGTGTGAGAGGAACCTCCCCACACATGTGAACAATACTCAATACAAGGGCGCACTATGCCCCTGTACAGAGCAACAAGCTGTGCTGGGGAAAAGAACCCCCTAAAGCGGTTGAGCACACCCAGCTTCTGGGAGGCTGCCTTAGCAAGACTGGTAATATGGTCCTTCCAAATGAGAGCAGAAGAAAAATAGACACCAAGGACATTGAGAGAAGATGAAGGGTTGATTTTTGTATTGTTGAAGAATAAGGGATAGTCCGCTGGGAGATCCTGACGGGTAGATAGATGGAGAAATTGGGTTTGGGAGGCATTAAAGTTAACAAGGTTTTCTCTGCCCCAATTGGAAATAGTATTTAGATCAGAATTTAAGAGTTCTATGGCTTCATTACGTTTATCGTTGAGGAATTGCTGGCTGGGGCGTTCTGAAAAACTAATGGAGTAGTGTAAGGTTGAGTCGTCTGCGTATGAATGGATGGGAATTAAGGTACAGTTAAGGAGATCATTTATAAAAATTAGAAAGAGAATAGGAGATAGGACAGAGCCCTGAGGAACACCGGAGTTTATAGGGTGAGGAAGTGAACTATGGCCGTCCACAACCGCGGCTATGGAACGGTCGGAAAGGAAATTAGAGACAAAGGCACAGATGGAGGGATAGAAACCGAAGGAGGGTAGTTTAGAAAATAAAGATTTATGCCAGACTCTATCGAAGGCTTTCGATATGTCTAGTGCAATAGAAAAAGTCTCACCGAATTCCCGAAAGGAGGATGACCAAGAGTTAGTAAGATATGAAAGAAGATCACCAGTAGAGCGACCCATAAGGAAGCCATACTGGCGATCTGAGAGCAGATTACGAGAAGAGAAATGCTTAAGAAATTTGGAAGCAAGAATAGTTTCAAAAAACTTTAGAAAGACAAGAGATGAGAGCAATTGGACGATAGTTGGAGGGTTGAGAGCGGTCACCCTTCTTTGGGACAGGTTGAATGTGAGCAAACTTCCAGCATGAAGGGAAGACGTTAGAGGATAGACAGAGACGAAAGAGTTTGACTAGGCAGGGAGTCAGCACGGAAGCACAGTTTTTGAGAACAACAGGAGGAACACCGTCCGGACCGTACGCCTTATTAGTGTTAAGCCCAGAGAGGGTAGAAAGTACATCTTTAGAAGAGATTAGGATATTAGGCATAAGTAAGAGAGAGGAGGGCGGAGAGGGAGGAATAGCACCGGAATCATCCAAGGTGGAGTTTCTAGCAAAAGTTTGCGCGAAGAGTTTAGCTTTGTCAGAGGAAGAAGTGATGGTAGTGCCATCAGAGTGGGAAAGGGGAGGGAAAGACGAGGAAGAGAAATTGTTGGAGAGGTTTTTGGCTAGATGCCAGAAAGCTTGGGAAGAGCTAGAGTTGGATAATTCAGTGCATTTATTATTGATGAAAGAGTGTTTGGCAAGTCGAAGAACAGATTTGGCTTGATTCCGGGCAGAAACATAAGAAGAATGAGAGTCTTGAGTTTTAAGGCGTCGGTACCGTTTGAATGCTTCCTCTTTATTGCGGACAGCAGTAGAATAGGCGTGAGTAAACCAAGAATTTTTAGCATTAGTCTGAGAGAAAGAGAATGGAATGTATGCTTCCATGCCCGATAGGATTACCTCGGTAATGCGTTCAGCACTCTCCGAGGGTCCCCGGCCACGGAAGCAGAAATCATTCCATGGGAAATCAAAGAAGTACTGCCGGAGAGCCTCCCAGTCGGCAGCGCCAAAGTGCCACAAGCGCCGCCGGCTAGGAGGATCGGGTGGCCGTACTGGAGAGATAAGACAGGAGACAGAGATAAGTTTATGGTCGGAGAAGCCCAGAGGAGAGAAAAGATCGACAGTATAAGAAGAAGGGTTAGAAGTTAGAAACAAGTCAAGAATGTTGGGCCGATCTCCGATGCGATCCGGGATACGGGTGGGTTGCTGAACTAACTGCTCTAGGTCATTAATGATAGAGAAGACGTAGGCTTGTTCACCAGGTGGATCAGTAGTGTGAGAGGAGAGCCATTGGCGGTGGTGAACGTTGAAATCTCCTAAGATGGAGATTTCTGAGAAAGGAGAAATGGATAGAATGTGTTCCACTGTAGAGTTTAGATAGTCAAAGAATTTGGGAAAGTTGGTAGAGTTAGGGGAAAGATAGACAGCACAGAAATATTTAGTAAGAGAATGACAGGAAAGTTTGAGCCATAAAGTTGAGAATTCAGTGGAGTCGAAATCGGGAATACGAGAGCAAGTGAGTTTGTTGTGCACATATGCACAACATCCGCCTTTGGCTTTGAAACTAGGATAGAGAAAGTAGGAGGATACAGAGAAGGGGCTGCTGGATGTTGCTACAGACACCTGAGTTTCGGTGAGGAAGAGAAGATCAGGTTTGTAGGAGGAGAGATGGTGCTCAACAGAGTGAAAGTTAGAGGAAAGTCCACGAATGTTGCAGAAATTAATAGAAAGAGTAACAGGCCGAGGTCCAGGTAATTATGTGGGGTCGTCGGGGGATGGTCGGTTGGGTGTGGGGGCATTTATGGTCCCCCCCCCTGGGCACTCCGAGGCTCGGCTGGAATTCATTTTTTTTTTTTTTTTTTAAATTTTGGTGTGGAGGAATGAAGTGTGGTGTGCATGTTTAGTGTAGTGAAGTGTCACTACACTTGTCCTATATTGTCCCTGCTTTATATAACAGTTCAAAATCCGATACGATCATCTAACCCCAGCATCAGACTTTCTTCAGAAGATTCCTGCTCGATGCTCTGGGACTTTCGTTCACTTTCTTTAGTATAGGAGTGACAGTTCATTATTGTTTAGAGTAACTTTAAATATACCTTCTTCTAGTTTACATTAAATCATTGCAGTGATTTAATTAAGATCTCTATCTTTTCCTTGTATACCTTATTAACGCAATTGTATGTTGTTGTAATCAGGCTGTATCAGAGATCATCAGCCTGTAGTAGTAGTGCACTTATACCGAGTTATAGGATACCCCGTTATCGCAGATTTAACTCTGGAGGGTATAGGTGTTTTTTGTGCGCCGGCATTATAAGTTCGAGGGTTGGATCTAGTGTTACCGTTGTGGCTGTGTGCTTTTCTAGTCCAATGATTAAGAGCCCTTGTTTTATACGAGCCCCGGTCGTAACACTAGTATCAGTGCATTATCACAAAGCCTGCCGAAACGCCAAAAAATACCCTAATTTTTCCGTGGTTAAATAGCACTGTATGAATATTTTATCTTTTTCTCCCTCTGCATCTCTAATTTTTTCAAATGGCGTAGGGATGCGGCGACCCCAACGCCTGCCACTTTCTGGTGCAGGTAGCCTCCTCTGTGGTGGAGGGGTGAGAAATTCCCACCACCGCTTATCTCCGGCGAGACGTAGAAGTCGGCTAAATGGGATCGGGGGAGGGGGCCTGGTATCCTTCTCCCCTTAAATAAATCTACCAAAAAAACGGGACAGAGATAGGGGCGAGGGAACGCGTTCGTGGTCCCGGACCCTTAGAATAGGAGCTTTAAATGTGCAAGGATGTAGTACGAATGAGAAGCGAGAGGACATTGGAAGGTTATTTGAAAGAAGGAAGTATGATGTGCTTGCACTGAATGAAACAAAGATGAAAGGAGAGGGAGAAGTGGATTTTGGAAACGTGATAGGTAGAAAGTCTGGAGTAGATGAGGGAGTCAGGGGGAAAGAAGGAGTGGCTATTATTGTGAGGAAGGAGTAGAGAGAGTTTATAAAAGAGTGGAAAGAGATCTCATCAAAGACTAATGTGGGTGCGAATGCGGTTTAAGGGTGAAAGGTGGGTTTTTGTAAGTGCGTATGGACCAGGAAGTGAAAGAGAGTTAGACGAGGTAGAGGGTTTCTGGGAGGATTTGAGAGATTGTCTACAAGGGTTTGATGCAAATGAAAATGTTATAGTTTTAGGGGACCTAAATGCTAGGGTAGGAAATGAGCCTGTTGAGGGAGTCATCGGTAGTTTTGGTGTGGATGGTGTAAACGAGAGTGGAGAAAGACTGAAAAGTGTGTGAAGAGTGCAGATTGAGTGTAGGTAATACGTTCTTAAAAAAAAGGCGTATACACAAGTACATGCAGCGGTGGCGGACCACGACTGTGAGGACGGGACGTCTAGACGACTTCAAGTAAGATTCAAGTAAGACACCTGGCATAGACTTGTGAGGGGAGAGATTGTAGAAAGGGCATTGATGGATTGTGTGCTGGTGACAAGGGAAAGATTGTGTAGACTGCTGGATGTGAATGTGATGAGAGGTGAGGCGGAGGGTATGTCAGATCATTACCTGGTCGAGGGAAAGCTAAGAGTTAAGAGTTACAGGAGAATAAGAGACAAGCATGAAGTAAGAGAGGTAATAAAAGTTAATGGGTTAGAGAAGAGTGAAAAAGAGAGGGAGTACAAGGAAAGACTAAATGAACTGTGGATGGAAGTGAGAGTGATGGAAGAGAGAGAAGTAGAGGTTGAATGGCAACAGTTTAAGGAAGGAGTGAAAGCAAGTGCAGAGATAGTATGCGGTAAAAGGAAAGTAGGAGGCAGAGGTATCAGGAAGGGAAGCGAGTGGTGGAATGATATGGTGAGAAAGGCAGTTGAGGAGAAGAGAGTGTTTTGAGAGGGTTTTACAGGATGGTAGTGTTAAGGTATGGGAGAGGTACAAGGAGAAAAGGAGAGAGGCAAAACGGAAAATTAGAGAAGCGAAAAAAGATGCAAACGAAAGGTGGGGTCAAAGGTTGAGTGAGAATTTTGAAGAACGAAAGAAGATGTTCTGGAAGGAGGTAAATAGAGTAAGGAAAGGAGGAAAAAAGAGGGAAGAGTCAGTGAAAGCTGCAAATGGAGAATTACTAATGGAACCAGTTGAAGTGAGGAAAAGATATGCTGAGTATTTTGATTCTTTGCTAAATGCAAGAGATGGAAGAGAAGCAATGATTGAAGGAGTGGTTGATGGAGATAGGTTACCCAGGCCACCCAGGTGGCAGGGAATGAATGAAAGGATTGAGGAAAATGAGGTGAAAGAAGCAGTGAATGAAAAAACAAATGAAAGCGGGAAAAGCAGAAGGTTTGGATGGTATTGCTGTGGAGTGTATAAAGAAGGGTGGAGATGTGATAATAGATTGGTTGGTGAGACTTTTCAATGTGTGCTTTGTGATGTCAAGGGTACCAATAGACTGGAAAAGTGCATGTATTATGCAGTTGTACAAGGGGAAGGGAGATCGGCAAGAGTGTTCAAGTTATAGAGGTATTAGTTTATTATCAGTGGTTGGAAAGCTGTATGGCAAGGTGTTGATAGAGAGGATAATAAAATGTACGGAAGTTGCAATAGGAGAAGAACAGTGCGGTTTTAGGAGGAGAAGAGGGTGCGTGGATCAGTTGTTTTCAGTAAGACAGTTATGCGAGAAGTATTTAGAGAAGCATAAGGAGATATTTTGGGCTTTTATGGATTTGGAAAAAGTGTATGATCGTGTGGATCGTGAAGCAATGTGGAAGGTGTTAAGGTTTTGTGAAATTGGAGGAAATTTGTTGGAAGCAGTTAAGAGTTATTATGAAGGGAGCAGAGCATGTGTTAGAGTAGGAAATGGTGAGTTGAGTGAATGGTTTGTGGTAAAGGTAGGTTTGCGACAGGGATGTGTATTGTCACCATGGCTATTTAATATGTTTATGGATGGTGTGGTGAGGGAGGTGAAAATGAGAACTATGGGAAGAGGATTGGGTTTAGTAGGAAAGAATGGTAGAGATTGGGAGTTGTTGTTGTTGTTGTTGTTCCCTAAGCTGCCTGGCCGAACAGCCCCGAGTCCCTAAGGAAGGCCATGGCCACGGTTGGGCTTTCCCACAGAGCTCTCAAAAAGTGTAAAATGTTGTTGGCGTAAGTGGTTGTGTGAAATGCAGTCATCTATGATGTGTTTAATGGTATGGGGTGCTGTGTTACAACCCGGGCAGGTGTCGACGACGGAGTCATCCAGTCTCTTCTGATAGCTCAGAAGAGCCTGATGGTGTCCGCATCTCAGCCTGGGCAGGTGGACTCTGTCCTCGCGAGGAAGGGAGGATTCAGAAGGATGGATTTCGGGAGGTCGTGCTTGCAGCTGCGTGTTGTCTATGAGTGAGTGAATGGAACGGCGAGTGATATGAGTATGGATGTGCTTCCGAAAGTTGGTTTGGGGTGGGCAGGGAGGGAGAGAAGACAGTATTTGTGTGTGATAGCGTGTGCTGGGTGTTGTTTTGATATTTCTTGGTGTCTGTGGGTGTGTAGCCATGTAGTGTAGTGGGTGGTGTTGATTCGTGGAGTCTTCTGCCAGGAATTGTGTGCCTCTCATGTCTAGATGATCTTTGACTTTGAGGACTTTGGTTTCTTGATGTAGGTGATCTGTGGGTGTCATAGCTGTGCATCCTGTGATGATTTACAGGGCTTTATTTTGAATAGTCTTATGATGTGTTTCAGCTAGGTTGGAAGCCCAGGCCGGGCTTGCGTATTCCATAACTGATCTTATGTATTGTTTGTAGACTGTGGTGGTGGTTTCTTTGTTGTGTCCCAATTTCATGTGGGCAAGTGATCTGAGGGCATTCAGTCTGGGTGTCAGTTTCTTTTTCGTGTTTGTGGTGTGCCGTTTGAATGTCATTTGGGTGTCGTATGTTACTCCTAGGATTTTGTGTGTGTGTGTGTGTGTTAGGGGTGTGTTGTTTATGTTGAGTCCCGGGACGTAATCGTGCTCTCCTGTCCAGCTTGTGAGGAGGGTTGCAGTGGATTTAGCTGGGGCTAAATTGAGTCTGTTTGTAGTGTACCATTCATGTAATGTGTCGAGATAGTCTTGAAGGAGTCTTGTTGCTGTGTCTGGGTTTTGGTGCGTGCTTGTGAGTGTTATGTCGTCTGCGTAGGAGGCTATGGTTATTTAGGGTGAATTTGGTGTATTTATATCATGCATGTACAGATTGAAGAGTGCGGGCGACAGGACGGATCCTTGCGGGACTCCGTTTGGGAAATTTCTAATGCTAGATGACTGACCAGCAAAAGATACGTGTGCACATCTGCCTGCTAAGAAGTTGGCCAGCCATCTTTTTGTGTTGTTGTGCATGTATGTGTTGTAGATTTTGTTTGTTAGGTTGTGGCGGGTGATGGCATCGAAAGCTTTACTAATGTCGAGTGTGGCAAGTACTGATCTGTGTGGTGGTCTAGCTGAGTTGATGCCATCAAAAGGTCTTTGTGTAAGGTCTGTAAGAAGAGTGTTTGTGGAGTGCAATGGCCTGAAGCCGTGTTGTGTTGGAGAAAGGGGTAAGTCAGGTGTCATCAGTTGTAGTACAAGGCGCTCTATGACTTTGGAGGGGGTGCAAAGGAGTGTGATAGGGCGGTGTAAGGAGGGTAGCATGGGGTCTTTGTTAGGTTTGGGGAATGTGATGATGATACCATGCTTCCAGATGTCTGGTATTGTGTTGTGTGAGTAGCTGTAGTTTGATATGTTAGTGAGTGCTTGTATGCCATGTGGTCTCAGGTGTCTGAGGTGAATGTTGCTTATGTTGTCTAGGCCACAGGCGGGTGAGAGCTTGAGATTGTTGATGATATGCTTTGTCTGGTTGTTGGTGAAGGGTGTATAGTCAGGGTCTGTGGGGAATTGTCTTTTTCGTCGGATGACACGTCGGTCATCTTTGTGGGGTTTTAGGTGACTGACATGAGAGAAGTGATTGATGAGAGTGTTTGCTTGTTGTTTACGTGAAGGAGTAGAGTCTGTTGTTGGGATTGCAGCATGTGATTGTGTTGTGTTGCTGTTGGAAAGTGTGATGCTGCTTAGTGTTTTGTAGAGTTTTTGGGGTTTGTTTTGTGATCGAGTGTTTGTAGGAAGTTATTCCAATTTAGTGTTTGTTGTTCTTGTATTTTGTTGTTAATCTGGATGTTGAGTGCTTGAATTTGTTGATTGATGTCTTGTGTGTGGGGTGCTGGGGAGTGTTTCAGTGTGTCGCATTGTATGATGAGGTTTTGAATTTCTGGTGAGAAGTTGGGGTTGTGTTTTTTTATGTTACCTCTTGGAATGTGTTTCTTGTCGGCGTTTTGGATAGTCGTGTTGAATGTGTGTACAGCATTGTTGATGTAAGTGATGGGTGTACTGTTTAAGGTTTCAAAGTGTTGTTCTGTCTCATTTGTGAAAGCTTCCCAGTTAGCACTTTTATAGTTAGTGTAAGTGTGTCTGTGGCTAGCTGGGGTGAGCCTTGTTTTGGTGGTGATAATGATCGGGAGGTGGTCTGAGCTCAAGGTTCTGACCACCCTCCAGGATGTTGTGGGGGCGAGTTCAGGGGAGCAAAAGGTGATATCAGGAGATGATAGGGTGTAGAGGGCTTGGGGGGGAGAATGGGTATGCTGATGAATGTTATTAAGGATATATAGGAGATTGGGAGTTGAATCAGTTGCTGTTCGCTGATGACACAGTGTTGGTGGCGGATTCTGAGGAGAAATTGCAGCGGGAAGTCAAAGAGTTTGGAGTGGTTTGTGGGAGGAGGAAACTGAAGGTGAACGTCAATAAAAGTAAAGTAATGGTGTGTAATAGGGGTGATCATAGGGTGAATCTAGATGTGAGGTTGGATGGGGAAATATTGGAACAAGTAGAGTGTTTTAAATATCTAGGAGGAACGATAAGCAGGAGTGGAGGTATGGAAGTGGAGGTAAAACAGAGAGTGTGTGAAGGAAGGAAAGTTTTCGGAGCAATGGGAAGTATGTGGAAGACGAGAAATCTTGGAATGAAAGTAAAAAGTGCAATGTATCAAGGAATTGTTGTGCCAACAGTGATGTATGGGGCTGAGACATGGGCTCTGAAGAAAAAGGAGATAAGAAAGCTGGATGTGATGGAGATGAGCTCCTTGAGGAGTATGTGTGGAGTTACTCGTAGAGACGGATTAAGGAATGACGAGATACGTAGGAGAGTGGGGCAGCAGGAACATTTGTCAACCAGAGTGGACAGAAGGGTGCTGAGCTGGTATGTTCATGTTGAACAAATGGGAGATGAAAGGCTTACAAAGAGAATATATGAGTCAGATACAAGGAGAGATAGAAGGGCAGGAAGACCCCCATTGAGATGGAGAGACTGTGTAAGACAAGCTTTGGATGATAGAGGAATGACTATAGATCAGGCAAAGGAAGTGGTAATAAACAGGAATGAATGGAGAATGCTTGTGAATAGTTGAGTGAGCATGTGGTCATTTGGGGGAAGGGGTCGGGCGCAAGTTGGACTAGATAATAGTCCATCAGGCGCCTGGCCCGAGGGGACGATTAATATGAACGGTGCGCCTGGAAGTGTGGTGGGCGGGCTTGTGGCTTTGGCTCCGCTACATGTCTGCCTACCAAGATCGGAGCTGTTGATGTTTCTTGGGGCATTAAAAACGTGCGTATTACTTTCAGTTTTGTCTTGGTTGTTCATGTCTTGGAAGAAAGTTTGCTAATAGACTTGATGAATGAGCTTGATCCCAAAATTAATTTCACCTGTGATAAAATAGGAAATACGGTTACTTTCTTGGATGTTAAAATTATGAAGCAAACAAATGCAGTGATAACAGATGTCCACTATAAAGCTACTGACACAAAACAATATCTGGAATATAACTCGAACCACCCGAGACACGAAAAAAGCAACATTCCATTCAACTTAGCATGCAGAATTTGCAAAATTGTTTCAGAACCTACTCTGAGAGATATAAGATTAAGTGAATTAAAAGACTTTTTATTGGATCGTAATTATCATAAAGGCATAATAAATAATGGAATAAGTCGCGCAAAGCAGATCTCCATCAGCGTACTACGCACCAGTGATAAAGCAACTGACAATACATCCAATGATATACTACCATACATAAGTACATACAATCCAAACTTCGATGATCATTTCAGTTGAGCAAAATCCGCAATTGCCCTATTAAAAACCTCTCAAGAAACTAAGCATATCATTATTTAAAGATGTTTCATTAATCAAGTCGAAGAAACAACCCAGTAACCTTAAGAATTTGCTAACCAAGGCCAGATTCAATACGGTACAAAATCAAGGGGTGACGAAATGTGGTAACCCAAGATGCAAATTATGCACACAAATAATAGAAGGGAATCAATTCAAATTTGTAGATACTAATTACACATTTGAAATTAATCATAATATGAATTGTTCCACGCTCAATTGTATCTACGTGATTCGTTGTAATGGCTGTAATTCCATCTACATTGGCGAAACTTCGAATCTTAGACTTAGAACAAACCTGCACAGGGATCACATTAGACATAATACAGGGCTATATGTTAGTACTCACATATCAAAATGTGCTAAAGATAAATCTCCTAATTTTAATATAATGCCCTTTTACAAAGTAAAGAAAGATGACGTTGCTTTGAGAAAGAGTAAAGAAAGTCACTTCATAAATAAATTCAAGACTCATTTGAATAAAGAACTATAAATAGACTCTGAACGAAAAACAATATTGGAACAAGAACGAAGTATTTTTTTTAACTATCATAACCTAAGACAAAAAAAATATTTTCTAAACCAGTGCCTGGAAATCCACAGAAGTGTACAGAACAAATACCTGACTCTAGAGCCAGCCACTCTTGCAAATTTTTATAATAACTGAAGATCTACGAAAGTAGAGAAATGCATTTTAACACTTTTACATAAACTTTATTTTAATATGTACACAACAGTCCGAGCCTTCTAATAAGATACTCGGACATACTTTTTAAACCCTTATTTTGTGCATGCAATATATTTTAGATGCAATTTAATTTTAGCACTAACATTTTTTAAACTTTGTGCAGTGAACCTACACTTTTCTACACACCTTAATGCTGGGTTTACACATTCACGTATATTGCTCCCGACAGCTCCCGTCAGGCGTAATCGCCAATTTTGTGTTCTGACGGGAGTAGTCCGGCCGTGAACGCCCGTATAACCACGACTATTGCACTTCCCGACAAACGTACCGTGACGGGGCCAGTGTTACGTCAGTCGTAATGTAGTCGTATTGAACTACGTACGTGTTTGCGACTTGCGTAAGCATGTCCCCGTTCGTCCGCATGGGCTGCCCAATTTGCGGGAACACAGGCCACGCCCATGCCACTCCCCCACAAGACCTGCGTAGCTGAGGCCGTATGTCTTGGGATTGTTTAGGACCTACCTGGACCGGTTCCGGACAATTGTAGGCACACCCCATCTGTCCAAACACAGACAAAGACAGTCTTTGTCAACCACGTAGGTAGGGGTTGGAATCTGGGAACTACAAAAGGGCAGGACTGGCCACACCTTTGCCATTCCCACTCCTTCCTCGGCACCATGAACAATATCGCGGAATTCATCCTAGAGGAGTTAAATTTTGTGAACTCCCTAATCGAACCGGAGAACAGGCATAACACGCGGCTAATGAAATGGATCCTTTCCTACATAGAAATCTTAAAACTACTTGCAATCGCAAACTACATCCATCAAGAGGAACAAGAGAAGAAGGAAAGGAGCAAGAGGACAGTGTGGGTGTGGCCTTATCTGCAACGAAGGCTTGAACATGGCCATTTTGAGAATCTGATGGAAGAGTTGGCCAGAGAATATCCACACATGTACAAGAACTTCACCCGGGTAGACAAACAACTATTTGATGAGATTGTGGAACGTGTCCCCCCCATCATTCAGAGGAAACCTACGTTCTGGCGAAAACCCATTCCTCCTGGTCTGCAGGTGGCCATCACCCTACGCTTCCTCGCTACGGGTGAAACCTACAGGAGCCTGCAGTACTCCTTTCGGATTGCCCACAACACCATCAGCCAAATTGTTCCAGACACATGCCAGGCCCTCATCTCTGTCTACGGAGATCAGGAGCTCAAAACGCCACAATCGCCTGCTGAATGGAAGGAGGTTGCCAGCGGCTTTGAGGAATGATGGAACCTGCCGCATTGTATAGGAGCCATTGATGGCAAACACATACGGATCCGCAACCCCTCCTTTGGTGGCACATAATACTTCAACTACAAGAAGTTTTTTCCATTGTCCTGTTGGCAATTGTTGACTCCAACTACAAGTTCATCTACGTCGACGTTGGTGCCATAGGGTCAGAGTCTGATGGTGGTGGCTTTGCACACACCAGTCTGTCTAAGTTGCTTGATAGACAGACTGCCAAACTGCCCCCCGCCGAGGTCATCTCTACCGATCCCACTGGACCACCAACGGAATACTTCTTAGCAGGTGATGATGCATTCCCTCTGCGCGCCTACCTGATGAAGCCCTACCCCCAACGATTCCTCACGAAACCTGAACGGATCTACAACTACAGACTCAGCAGGGGCCGCCGGGTGGTAGAGAACGCCTTTGGCATTCTTGCCAACCGCTTCCGGGTTTTCCACACTGCAATGTCTATGAAACCTGAGTGTGCAGAGGTTGTTGTGTTGGCCTCATGCATTCTGCACAACATCCTACGAGGACGAAACCCACCCCGAACAGAGGTAGATCAAGAGGACCCACACACCCACCAACTCATACCTGCCCCCTGGAGGAGTAACCCACCTGTAGGAACCAACATCCCACCCGTGTCCCGCAACACTGCAACCAGGCTTGCCAAGGAGCAACGGAACTACCTCAAGACCTACTTCTCTTCCCCTCAAGGATCTGTGGCTTGGCAGGATGACCGTATTTAGGTGAGTTATATCAACTTTAATACTTCTTTGAAATGTTACGGTTTTCCCCTGTTTACTTTGTAGTTTGCTTTATATTTTAGTTTCATTTTACATTTTTGTTATCGAGTCTTTGACAGTTTGCTTTGTATTGTACTTTTATCTGTTACTTTTGATTTTCTTTAAGTTTGTAGGTTCTTCCATATTTTGTTTATTGTATATTTTTATATTTCCTTTATTACTTCAATTGTTCCCTGCTTACTTATTTTTCATCTTTTACTTTTATATTTCAATCAAGTTTTTAATTGTTTCCATGTTTCCTTTGTTTTGTACTTTATGTTTTAGTTACGTTTTCAAGGTTTTTCATATTTATTATTAACCATATTATCATTATTGCATTTCAATTAGTCATTTCTTTTTTATTCTTACTCATTACTTTCAGTATATATTTCATTTGTCATCTTATTAATAAATACTTTAGCTACAATATTGGAAATAGAAACACACACGTCATTACACAAATACATATATTGTTAATATACATACATTATCATTAATTAGAAAGAGAGACAAGGAGGGTTGCAGCTAGGGCTGCTAGCGTGGCTTCTTGGGGGTCTCCAGGGTCTGATCTGGATCGACGGATTGTGCGGGCGTACCTGGATTATATCCAGGTGATCCAGACAGAAGATGATCCAGGTTGAAGCTGGTGTTCCCAAACTGTGAGCCCAAGTTTGAGAGGTCCACTAACTGCGAATGTGTCGGTGTGGAGGCATTAGGTGGCAGGAATGTGCCAGGGGGTGTTGCTGATTGCTGCGGCCGCAGCAATGACTGCAATACATGTTGTCCATACTTAGTGTACTCAAACTAGTATGAACAGTCTCGATGTTACGTAATCTGGGTTGATGTAGCGTTACGTATCTTTCCGTAGTCTTAAGTTGGACGCTTCCATAACCTTGGTCGAGCGTTCCATGATTGGGTAGAATATATTATTCTATAGTTGTATATGGGAAAGTATTGTAGGATTATAATTCCCATATATATATATATATATTTGTATTATTTAAGATTGTTTATAAGTATCTCATTGTAAAGAAGATGGGATACATTTTCCATATGTTATGCGCATGCGCGGTATGTCACGACAGAGACGAACATAACGCGCTCGCCACTCTCCAACCAACCTCCGTCCCAGCTACACACGCTAAGCCTTCTTCCTATAGTTTCATAATCAGGTGTTTTCGCTTCACGTTCATCTCATACTCCATATAGTCATTACATCATCATCTTCGTTACTTAGCACAACTTAACGTAAATATCTAGCCTATCCTAGCCTATTGTAGCCTCTTTTCATACTTTGTTTACTATACTAACCACTTCCAGTTATCTAGCCTATTTTCCGCCATCCTCCAATCACCAGCTGAGTTCATCTAAGAGTAATTCTATATTCTATATGGTTAATGTTTCTTCAATAATAATAATATACAGTCCACTTATCTAAATTAGCCATATAATTGGTCCTTCGACCTTTCACTAGTTTGCCCCCCCCCCCCCCCCCCCCCTTTTTGTGTTGGTGGTGGCCTAGCCTACGTGGTTATATATTTTTTTTTGTGCCGTATTTTCGTCTATCCCTCATGGCCCAGGGCTTTTGGCGTCATGGTGCCACGGGTGGTGGGGTAGGGGAAGATTATCCTGCGGTGGTTGATAGGCCTGCGTACCCAGGCCCAATTAGGAATGTGGCAATTTTGGGCCACTCCTACGTCAGGGATTTGTACGTGGACCAAGCCGTCCACAGGCCTTTCTTTTCCGTGACTCCTCTGGCCGCCCCAGGTGCCCGCGTCAGCACCTTGAGATCAACAGTAGCCTGGGGTCAGTTTTTAGAGCTGAAGCCCGACTTGACCTTCTTGGTGATAGGAGGAAACGAAATAAGGAGCGGGGTCAGTCCGAGAGGGATTGCGGAGGGGATTGAGGTCCTAGCTGAGGAGGTGGTGCGGCTCTCGGGGGGAGAAGTCCGGGTGATTGGGGTAGAGAAGCGACAGGCTCCACGAGGGGTCTCTACGGACGAGTTTAACCGCATCAGAAATGCGGTTAACCGATGGCTAAAGCGCCATATCCCCTTCACCCGGGAGCGCTATCAGTCGATGAATACCTCTGAGGCTGACTTCAGTCCCGACGGGGTACACCTCACGCACGAGGCATCAAAGCGTCTCTATTCGGAGATCTTGGCCACCTGTCGTCGGTGCTTTATGCAAGACGAATTTGCCATGGTTGCCAGGTCATACGACGAGATGTTTGCCCACCATGACGTTAGAGTTGATCAACACAATCAGTATAGCCTGGAATAGTAAGCCTTCAAATCGGTACAGTATATTAATTAAATTTTGATTGTAAAACCTTTAGGCCCAAATTATATAACACTTGATTGGCACTAAGATTAAAATCATCCATACTGTATTGTATAATAATTTCAAACGGTAAGGTTATTCAATTCTATATCTAATTTATACTGTCCAATAACTTCTTTATTAGATTCACATGTCATTCTAATTTATTCTCTCGTCGTGTGCCCTGGAGGCGGGGTACTATGATAGCTGATAGGCTGAGTGTGTGTTAATCCAACTCAAAACTTTTTTTCCTTGTGACTTCTTGAGATGAATTTTTCTTGTGTACAATTTTCACATTTATTAAATTAATAATATAGAATTAGCGGTACCCAGTGAGTTTAGCCTGTTTCAATTACCCTATAGGCTCACACTCTTCTTTACTTTATTATAACTTTAAACGGTACTGCTCTTTTTGACATCTGGAGACTTTTGGCCTATACTGTATTGTACTAAATTTCCCTCCCGACTTTTCTTAACTTATGGCGTAATGAATCTATAATTTCATAACTATTACGTAAGGAGTTAAATTGAAAAGCTCCAGATTGCTTGTCTACATAGCGCACAATTCTTATTCCGCATTTCGTGAGGGTGTTTTATTTTCGGCTCACGATTTAATTTGATTTCTCGGAGTACTGTATTGTTAGCCGCAACTTATTCGGTCTGGCATTATTAGTTTGATTTAACGTAATTAGAATTCCTTCCTGTATAATCATGGCTAAAGGTGTACAAAAGCGTCGGGCTGGACTTAAGGGCTCTTTGACGGTCTTGACCTCTGACATTGACGAATTCCTTGATTCGGCGTCTAGAATGGAGGTGGAGGCCAGGTTGCTCAGTATTCAAAAGCAACTTGACAAGTATGAGGTCACACAGGAGGACCTGGCCGACACTTGCGAGGACGCCGAGTATATCGAGGTGATCAGAGAGGATACCCTATATATGGAGGGCATACAAGTAATCGTTGCCACACTGAAGGGGATCCTGATTACAGAGGTCAAGAAGGAGGTCAGGAAAGAGCCAAAGAAATCCGCAGTCAAATTACCTCATCTTACTCTCTCAAAATTTGAAGGTGATGCCACCATGTGGTCGGGATTTTGGGAGATGTTCAAGTGTACCATCCATGACAATCCCGACCTCACAGATATACAACGCTTCACCTATCTAAAGGGTCAGCTTCAGGGTGATGCACATAAGCTAGTCGAAGGATTCATAATCGAAAGTGCAAGCTATGCCCCAGCAATTGAGCTCCTGCAAGAGACATATGGGCATCCAGATCGAATCAAGGCAGCTTATGTTACCAAATTCAATCAATTAGTGTCACCCAAACACCAAACAGCTGACCTGAAGGACTTCTATGCCAATACAGAGAGTGTGATGAGGTCAATCATTAGCCATGGTATTTGTCTGGAGGAATTTTGTGTGGTGACTCTTGTCAATAAGTTACCATCACCACTAAAAGAAACCATAAAACGGGAAATGGGAGACTCGAGCCTGGAATATAAGAAATTCACTCATTGCCTCCAGGCTGAAGTGTACAATATGGCGGGTCAAGACAGAGTAGGGGGTACACCCATGGCTACGGCAACATTTACCGCCCAGAGTGAGTACAGGAAATTCAACTGTGTTCTGTGTAGTGGCACCAATCATTTATGGTACAAGTGTATGAAGTATAAGACAGGGCCTCTTAAAGTTAAAAGAGCCCGTCAACTACGTCTCTGCACTGGGTGCTTGTCAAAAGACCATGGCCATTCGGGTTGTACTAATCCTAACATAAGAAGCTGCAAGTTTTGTAAGGGCAAACACTTTCATTCCCTGTGTACACAAAAACAAGGGAAAGAAAGTAGACCAGCGGAGGATAACACCAAGAGAGAGCATACTGCTGCTACTTCAACTACAATGTCCGTTGCCACAGGTAAAAATACAGTAATCTTGCCCACCGTACAGCTGCCGGTAAAGGGTAAGGATAATAATTGTGTTAAAATCAGATCGCTACTTGACCAATGTTCTCAGAGGACCTTTGTGAAGTCTTCTGTTCTATCCTCCCTTTCCTACATTTCTAAAGGAACTGAGGAGTTATGTCTTCACGGATTTACCGGGAAACAGGCCTCTAGGGAATATAATGTTGTGGCACTGCTGCAATACAAACACAGAGGTAAATTTCATCATCTAGACGCAATAGTGGTTGATGAATTGCCAGACCATAAAGGTGAAATTAACCTAAAGTCTAAACTGGTTAGTTTACAAAGTAAAGGCATAAAATTAGCCGATCCTCACGCAACGGACACAGATCAGCTGGAGCTGCTCATCGGAGCGGATCACTACTACGATATAGTGCGACCTGGGTATAAAAGGTCAGGTAGCCTAATTCTGCTTCCTACCAAGTACGGGTACGCCATCAGTGGTTCATATATGACACAACCTACAAGCTCCAGCGTAGAAGTAATTACTGTATTGAAAGTAGCAGTAACACCAATGGACGAATACATATCCACTGGCAATATTCCACCATGCAAAAATGACTTAAATGTTTTGTGGGAATTAGATCATATCGGGATAACCCCTAAGGAATATTCACTGGTTGAGCGTCAAGCACTATCGTCGTACGAGGATACCGTTACTTACGATCCCGACAGCCAACAGTGAGACTGCCCTGGAACAATTCCAAGGATCAGCTGCCATCTAACAAGGGTTTGGCCATAGGCCGTCTTCGGGGACTTCAGAAAAGATTCCTCAAGGAGCCTGACTTTTGCGAGGAATACTCAAAAGTCGTAAAGGAACAGGTGTCCCGGGGTTTTATTGAAGAGGTGCCTTTTGATAAATCAGATACCGGGCATTACTTGGCTCATCATGGTGTAGTCAAGGAGAGCAAAACTACGCCAGTGCGTATTGTCTTCTACTGTTCCGCCAAGATGAGTGAACGTCATCCTAGTCTTAATGACTGCCTGTACACTGGACCCTCACTGGTGCCAGATTTGGCGCAGGTTTTGCTTCGGTTTCGACTCGGTAAGTATGCCTGGGTGTCTGATATTGAGAAGGCATTTCTCATGTTAAGACTCCATGAAGACGACCAGGACTATACGCGATTTATGTGGCCCAAGTATCCGAGGCAACTGGATTCTCCCCTAATTTGTTACCGGTTCCGGGCAGTTTTATTTGGAGCGACTTGTTCCCAATTCCTTTTAAACGCCACCATTTTGAAACATTTGTCTTATGTCAGTGCAGATCCGCAGATTATTCATCAGATTCGGTCAGGGTTATATATAGACAATTTACTGGGTACAGGAAATGAAGAAGATTTCCTGGTTGATACCTACGCTGTAGTCCGAGAGATTATGAATGACGCCCATCTACATTTGCGTGAATGGGCGACTAATAATTCTGTTTTGCGGACTGTACTGCAACGGGATGGTGTGGCGGCTGTACAGCAGGAACATGTTAGAGTGCTTGGGTTGTTTTGGAAAACGGACACCGATACCCTCTCATTCGGCGTTCAGTACGCGCAATATTCGCAGATTACAAAACGAATTTGCTTGAGTATGACAGCTAAACTTTTTGACCCCTTGGGGATAGTTCTACCGGTGTCGATCAAATCGAGATTATTCCTTCAGCAATTATGGAGGATAAAGTTAGGATGGGATGAAGTTTTGACTGGCGATCTGGTTCAGGAGTGGGATGACATTATTTCGGATCTTCGTCTCTGTAAGGGTTTTCATTTTCCTCGGAGAGTTGTCATGGACCATCCTGTGTCCATTCATGCCTTCTCAGACGCTAGCAAAGTCGCGTACGGCACCGCCATATTCTTTGTTGACACAAGTGGCAGCCGTCTCGTCATAGCGAAGGCGAAAGTCGCCCCGATCAAATCCCTTTCCATCCCAAAATTAGAGCTGACTGCAGTTCTGTTGGCTGCTAGACTCGTTCACTTTGTAGAGGAAACTTTTAAAAATTTGCTAAATGTCTCGGAGACAGTTGTATGGAGTGACAGCCAAATTACGCTCTACTGGTTACATAGCCGTAAGAGGCTACCAGTGTGCGTCAACAACCGTGTCGACGAAATTCGTACCCTGCTCCCAACCGCACAGTTTCGGTATGTGTCTACCAAAGAGAATCCAAGTGATTGCATTACTCGTGGTGTCTCTGCTAAATTTCTCAAATCTTCTGCGTTGTGGTGGAATGGCCCATGCTGGCTTAATGATCCCAACGAATGGCCAGAGAATATAGATTTGAGCGAGCAACACACTGCTATTGTGGCACCGGTAATTGACTCGGTGCCTGACGAAGACACACGGTTATGGGAGTGGGATAGATTCAGCAGCTATGAAAAGTTACAACGTGTTACAGCATGGGTGATACGATTTGTAGAAAATGTAAAAGCAAAAATTAAAGGCACACCGTCCACAGGTAGTGCTTACCTCAATGTGAAGGAGATCAGAATTGCAGATCAATTATTACATTAGCTCTGTCAACAAGAAATATATACGCAGGAATATAAATTACTGGTTAAGGGAACAAAGTCTAGGAATAACCTGATCAACCAATTGGGCTTACACTTGAAGGGGGACTTGATACATTGCGGAGGCAGATTACGATTGGCAGCCCTCTCTGAGGCAAGTAAGTATCCAATACTACTGCCCCCCAATCATCCCTTCACCCATCTTATCATCGATAGGTGTCACCGACTCTGTTGTCATTATGGGGTTGGTCATATAGTCACCTATGTAAGACAACGATGGTGGGTGCCTAGAATCAGGCAGGTGGTCAAGAAAGTCCTTCGCAAATGCTTAAAGTGTAGAAGAGTACAGGGAACACATTATGATCCCGTCGGAATTCCTCCCTTACCAAACCTGCGAACTACCCCAGGTGACCCTTACAAAGTCACCGGGGTTGACTACAGTGGAGCAATCGCTGTGAAAGATTCACCCAATCTTAAGGTGTATATGATACTTTTCACTTGTGCTGTTACCAGGGCAATTCACCTGGAACTGGTCACCAACCTCACTTGTGATAGCTTCCTACATGCCTTCCGAAGATTCTGCAGTAGACAGGGATATCCACGTATCATGCTGAGTGACAATGCAAAGACTTTCATAGGGGCATCTACATATCTCAAAGAAGTGAGCAACAATCCTAAGATTCAGACCTGCCTAGCGGATGTAAAATGCGAATGGCGTTTCATTCCCGCCAGAGCGCCTTGGTTTGGCGCCATATGGGAGAGAGCCATAGGCATCGTGAAGGCGGGTCTGAAGAAGGTGTTGGGTAGAGCTCTCATCTCGATTGAGGAACTCAACACCATTCTCTTGGAGATTGAAGCCACCGTAAATGATCGCCCTCTATACTATGCTTCTGGTGATTTGGAAGACCTTACCCCAATCACACCCTCAGTACTGGTACGTGGATACAGACTGCGGGATCTTCCTGAAGAGCATGACGAGGATACTATGGAAGATCCAGACTACATAAGTAAGGAAGTGATATCGGCTCGCTACAAATACATTCGTAAATTATCGCGAGATATTTGGCATCGCTGGTCAACAGAATATCTGGTGACTTTAAGGGAAGCGCAAAGGAATAAACTAACACCATTAAAAGGTCATTGGCCTAGGGTAGGGGACGTGGTAACCATCCATGAGGAGGGCCCGCGCGCATTTTGGAAATTGGGTCGGATAGAGGAGTTATTACCAGGTCGTGATGGTGAGGTTCGGGTAGCAAAGGTTCGCACCAGGACTGGAGTAATCACACGGCCAACAGTCCGACTATATCCTCTTGAGGGTGACCTCGATCGCAAGGACACCCCCTCGGATCAGTTATCCATTGAAGTCCCCTCTCTGGCTTCTACTTCGGCGCAGCCTGTTGACGCGTCTGGCGAACGCCCACGTCGACAGGCAGCCCAGATATCCTCCCAAGCTTGGCGGGATAAGATTGCCTCCGGGCAAATCTAATCATGTAAATTTTTATATTTTCTGTTGGTGGGAATATGTCCATACTTAGTGTACTCAAACTAGTATGAACAGTCTCGATGTTACGTAATCTGGGTTGATGTAGCGTTACGTATCTTTCCGTAGTCTTAAGTTGGACGCTTTCATAACCTTGGTCGAGCGTTCCATGATTGGGTAGAATATATTATTCTATAGTTGTATATGGGAAAGTATTGTAGGATTATAATTCCCATATATACTGTATATATATATATCTTTGTATTATTTAAGATTGTTTATAAGTATCTCATTGTAAAGAAGATGGGATACATTTTCCATATGTTATGCGCATGCGCGGTATGTCACGACAGAGACGAACATAACGCGCTCGCCACTCTCCAACCAACCTCCGTCCCAGCTACACACGCTAAGCCTTCTTCCTATAGTTTCATAATCAGGTGTTTTCGCTTCACGTTCATCTCATACTCCATATAGTCATTACATCATCATCTTCGTTACATAGCACAACTTAACGTAAATATCTAGCCTATCCTAGCCTATTGTAGCCTCTTTTCATACTTTGTTTACTATACTAACCACTTCCAGTTATCTAGCCTATTTTCCGCCATCCTCCAATCACCAGCTGAGTTCATCTAAGGGTAATTCTATATTCTATATGGTTAATGTTTCTTCAATAATAATAATATACAGTCCACTTATCTAAATTAGCCATACATGTGGAGGTAGCATGAAGGTAGCAGGCTTGAGCTGGGTCGGCAGGGGTTGAGGCAGGGTGGTTGGCGGATTGCCCTGGTACATCACTGTGGTTGCCGGTTGATGCTGCTGTGCCTGGGGTTGGGGTTGGGGCGCCTGAAAGCCATAGTTCCGAGTGGCGTGCAGCATGAGGTCCTGACCAGGCATGGTGACTCCCTCCTCATGGGCAGTTCGGAACCGGTTGAGGGCTGCCATCAGTTCAATCTTCAGTGGGGTGTTGAAACCTGCCGGCAGCCCCACACAGTCCTTGGCCATGACATCCAGGGAGGTGCGCCAATACTGTAGCTCCGGATCCTCGACCACATCCATAACCCCAGCCAGGTTGTGGTGCACCTTCTCCGCAGTTGCAAGGACCTGGTATGGGAACAAGGAACAAGAGAACATTAAACACACGAAACATTACATATTTTAATATTTGACCAATTATGAATTTTAACCATAGACTCCTCTACATAAGGACTGGCGTCGGCCATACTCGGGTCCCGGAACTTGGGTCCATTGTCAGGCCCACAAACTGAGGTCTTATTTTAGTTTTACTGGATATGGGACTTTGTGTTTTTACTCTACAACATCTTATTAACTAGAGCAACCAAGTAAAGGAAAATAAAACATTTGTTTTTGGTTGATTGACTCATAAGTCTCTTTCGTGATTGAACATAATAGGAAAATATACAGTTATAATGAGATAGTTTATAAGAACATGTATTATACAAGCAAAGCATCATACCATGACTTACATTAATTAAATATTAGAAGAAATTAAAGTAAAACCTTTGCAAAATATTACTTTACACATAATTTTACATATATCAAAAGTCACATAACACAATAATTAACTTAAACATTAGAACGTTTCTCTTGTCGCCTTAAGCAGCCTAGTGTACACTCCCGATCGCTTGTATTAAATACAAAGGCCTTAAACATCACATTACACAATGTCTGGCATGCTCCTGAATGGCTAGCTAAAGGAGCATCTACATAAGACAAGCATTGTTTCAAGTAATTGCGACAACACTTTTTCGAGTCTTCAAGAGACATTTGAAGAGTGATGCCACTATGTACAAAGAAGACAGTAGCCAGTGTAGGCATACTCAGCCCACCTCGATTGAGCGCAGTCAAAAACTCTGATGACAAGCATTCCCCAGAATCTACTTCCTGTTGTCCATGTTTATGAGCTCAAAATCCCCCAATGTAGACAATTTTATGTTTTAAAGTATCATCTGAATCTAGAAGTAATTGAGTGTCTTGTAATGTCAGCTCTTCCAGAAGTTGTAAATCACCATCATCTATTGCTGCTGTACAAAATGTAAAGGGGTCTATGATTTTAACAAATAAAATGTTGTGGTATTCTGGGAAGCCTACTATGTTCAAAGTTATTGTTACCATTATGGAAAAAGAGAACATTAACACGTTGCACAACACACGAAACATAACATATTTCAATAATTGACCAATTAGGAATTTTAACAAATACAATTATGTAAATATTCTGGGAAGCCAATATGCTATAGTGGGATCAAAAACGGTAGGGAGCTTTAAGATAAAATTAGATAGGCATATGGACGAGAAGGGATGGGTATGAAGGGGGATCTACCCGGTGTGGGCCAATCAGCGTCCTGCTGACCCCAGTAAT
This sequence comes from Paralithodes platypus, assembly GCA_032716605.1. Lineage (NCBI taxonomy): Eukaryota > Metazoa > Arthropoda > Malacostraca > Decapoda > Lithodidae > Paralithodes > Paralithodes platypus. The sequence goes on from CM064533.1 coordinate 40,273,494, forward strand.
CTTGTGTTAATCTCTAACCGTTTTGGTGAGATGATCCTCAAGGTATTAGAGTGTTGAGCCTATAATTGGGCTTTGTAATTAGGGTTGGGTGGGACAGGGATCTGCCTTGTTTAGGCCAATCGGCTTTCTGCAGACTCCCATTTTCTTATGTTCTTATGTTCTTATGTTCAAAGTTATTGTTGCTATTATGAAACTGATATTTCCTCTACTCACTTGCTCCAGGGTTCCGTGTGATGTGGATGCTGTGGATGGTACAGCACCAGGAGGCTTCCCCTGCTTCGCCTTCCGCGCAGGCATGGAGATGGCTGGGGTGGTGTCCTCCTGACTGCCGGCAGAGGGGTCCTCCACATCAACTGTGGGAGGTGCTGGGGCGGGGTCAGGCACAGGAACAGAAGCAGGTTCGGCAGCTTGGGCAGCAGACTGTTGGGACATGAATGTATAATTAGTAACATGTACATTATTTATCAACTGTAAAATACCATTCAACATAACCATTCATCCTTGTAACCTTTAAATAAAATGAATAAACTGCTTTGTGTTATTATGTGTTTCATTAACAAAAATGTTAGGTAATTATAAACTTAAGTGAACAAGATAAATTGAAAAAATAATGACATCATTATAAGCAAAATAATTCAGAAAAAGACAAAACCTGTCACTGTCCTGAGGACGCCAAACCTCTTGGCTTGCTATCGCTCGCCAGGAAAATATTGATGTGGTTGTCGATTTAATAGTGAAAGGGTTGGAAAACATAAAAATATAAACGTACCTGAGGCATACCAAGTGTCCGGGGCTTCTTTTGCCGCACGATGTGTGGCTTCAGGAACCGGAACATGTCAATGATCCCCTTCTCCCTCTCCGTCAACCTTTTGGCCCCATCACCACTCTTCAGCTTGGTGAGCCTGCCGAACCTGGAGCGGAGAGAGGTGAACCACTTCATCAAGTCCAAGGCTGTGATGGGGGGTTCCATGCTGGCTGCCTTCTCCGCCACAACATGGTCTATGTGTTCCTTCTGTTTGTGCCTGGGATCACCCTTATCATATAGAAAAGGCGCCTCGAACTCCAGCCACTCTCCCAGCATACGCTCAGTCTCCTCCGACAGGATAATGTTGGTGCTCTTCCGGTGCCGTTTTCGCCGTTGTGGTGGCTGTGGCTGTTCGACGCCGGAATTTGTAGGGGGTGGGTCGTCGTCGTCGTCGTCGTCGTCATCACTTTCCTCATGATCATCTTCGACTTGCCCCATGACCTCTCCATTCTCGTCGTCGATGTTGATCAAAAATTCTGCCTGCTCAGCAGAGTTGGAGGTGCCAGGCATCGAGGGGGCAGGCGGTGAGGTGGCAGACGTCGATGGGGCAGGCGGAGAGGTGGCAGGCGTCGAGGGGGCAGGCGGAGAGGTGGCAGGCGTCAAGGTGGCAGGCATCGAGGGGGCAGGCGGAGAGGGGGCAGGCGGAGAGGTGGCAGGCGTCGAAGTGGGAGGGGAAACCTTCCTGACCTTCTTCCCGCTTTTCTTGATATTCATGGTGACAGGGCAGGGCAGGGCAGGGCATGGCAGGGCAGCGTGCAGAGGGTGGCAGGGTGACAGGGTGGCAGGGTTGGCTGTAGGTTGTTGCTCCGGTATGGTGAGAGGTATGACTGACGGCAGTGTGTCCCGCTGGTCCTTATATACACCCCCGTACATCGTTGCCGCGTCTTCCCGCCAGCCCGCAGTGCGGCGGTGTTGCCATATATTTCCCGACGAACGTAAACTTTCCTGTTTGACGGGAATATTTTACGATTGACGGGAGCAGCTCACGTCTGACGGGCGAGCGGCTACGTCTGACGAGGCTTCTCCCGTCAGACGGCCGTGGTGGGCCGGACGGTCGTAAAAGTTCCCGACTTTTGACATACGTGAGCGCGAGCCCCGTATCTGATTCAAATTTCAAAACATACCGGGCGGCATCGCCCGCACCAACCGCCTCCCCGACCCGCGTGGCTACTCCCGCCATGCGTACCAACCCCCCCGACTGTACACAATTTCATTTACGTTTTGCGTAATATGCCCTTACGTTTGACCAAACTACCAATATTCGGGTGCCAACTACCAATAAACCTTCGTACGTGAGCTGTCTGGAGCATATACGTGAATGTGTGAACCCTCCATTAGTGTGGAAGCATATTCGCATATATATATATATATATATATATATATATATATATATATATATATCATCTATTATTGTGATTATGATGAAACTAAAATGAGAAATTAAAACGTTGAAAAATTTACCTATATATTTGAATTTTATGTTTGCATCGAATAACGCATCATGCAAATCAGTTCTGCATGACATTTAATGTAATTCTATAATTTTAAATGTCATCCCCTTTTGTAATTTCACCCCATTTTAGTATATTGCTGTGCTCGTGTTGTGTCGTAATCCATTTCCACATCATACATCGCTTATTCTAATATACACATTAAACAAATCACTTAACTTGATATTTATCGCTACACAAGCTTCACTACCATCATTTACACTATTTATCTTACTATTAGGGGCCTTACCTAAATTATCTTCATGTCAATTTGTTTGTCATGTTTATATACAAAATACTATCATTCGTAATCAAAATATATTAAGTGTAAAGGATTACATAAAATTGTGATCTGTCAATCATGCACCAAAAAAGGGTTCCGTTATCTGCCACGCTTATCATGATTAATGCACGTATCTGCTGAGCTAATTCCAAAGATAATAACAATTCAACAAATGTATTATTATATGAATATACAAAAGTTTTTTACATTTTAGGATTGCTTAATTCTCGTCTGTCGTTTTATGTTGCAGAAATTATCTCCGAATGAGAATTGGGCTAAAACCAGTATAATTTCTTAGATACTCATATTTGACACTCCTTCTCTATGTTATTATCCGCTTACTGTATATATATTTTCAGGATAATTATGTATATAAGTGTTTATGATTAATGTCGCTAGGAGGTTTGGCCAAAATAACTATGGTCAACGTAGTACAAATTCATGTGGAGTATTAGATAATGTACAAAGCCCAGGGATATTCAGAGTCACTTTGGAATTAGGAACCAGAGGTGCGAACATACAGTATTATAGGGAGTAATGGAATGGGCTCGCTTAGACTCTGATTGCTTCAGTAGTGGTGATAGAATTCCTTCAAATTAGGTCTGCCTCACTTCGAATTCAGGCTTAAATGGGTATAATTATATCTAGTTAACCCTTCCAGTATTGTGGGAGCTATTCTTATATTCATTTTAGCGAACATTTGACAATGATATACAGCTGAGGAGAGGCTTGATAGGCAAGCAAAGTTGTAAATTTAATACATTTATGAACTTAACACCCAAGACCATGTCTAATCTGAAGAATACCGTCTATATGAGAGGGTGAATTATAAATGTTCTAGTTTGAATTAGGTTCGAAAAGTGCTAACTGAAAGTAAGTTCTAAAATATCCACTCGGTATTATCGGTATATATCAACACGTACTTATTACCACGTACGTATTTCCAACTAAAGGTTATAATTATACATACGATCCTATTTCCAAGTCCCTGTTCAAATTCGGAAAATTGGTTAGTGGGAAACAAGTTCAAAGGATTTTCGAACTTATTTCCGGATTTCGAATGTAATACCGAGCGGGTAATTTTGAACATTTCAAACTTAATTCCAACAACCTAGTTTTTGGCCTTTTCGAACTTACTGACGTTTACTTGGAAATAAATTCGAACACGTACCTTTTTCAAACCCTGCACTATCAACACGTACTTATTACCACGTACGTATTTCCAACTAAATGTTATAATATTACATACGATCCTATTTCCAAGTCCTTGTTCAAAATCGGAAAAGTGGTGTGTGGGAAACAAGTTTGCAGGTTTTCCAACCTATTTCCACGTACCTATTTCCCAAAAACTAGTACGAACTTATTGTACACGTACCACTTTCCCTCTCCCGTCTAAATATATCCAAAATTAATTAAATTACCACGTCATGGTACATCAATTACCACGTCATGGTACATCAACTACCACGTCATGGTACATCAATTACCACGTCATGGTACATCAATTACCACGTCATGTTTTTTTTTGTTTTTTTTCTATGTGATTGAGGGAGGCAAAAGGCATAACTGCCTATAGCGAGTGCCTCCCCCATAGTTGAAAGAGTGACAGGGCCAAAATCAAGGGACGTTCGAGCCAAAATGCCTGGACACACGGAGTTTGAAGCAATTTAAGTCATAGGAAGAGGGAAAGACTGATTCTGGGAGAGAGTTCCAGAGCTCAGCTGTTGAGTAGAAGAAAGTTTGAGAGTAACGTTTCACTCTTGGGCTGGAGAGTTGCACAGAGTAGGGGTGGGATTGAGTTGCAAGACGGGTACCACGTGCCCTACGTAAAGGAGGTGGTATGCACTGGGATAGCTCTGAGGAACACTGATTATTATAGTAGCGATAGAATAGCGAGAGAGATGCAACATTGCGGCGGAGAGAGAGAGATTGCAGAGAGTTGGTGAGTGGACGGGAGTTAATGATACGAAAGGCCTTCCTTTCAACTTTGTCTAGGAGAGCAGTGTGAGAGGAACCTCCCCACACATGTGAACAATACTCAATACAAGGGCGCACTATGCCCCTGTACAGAGCAAGAAGCTGTGCAGGGGAAAAGAACCCCCTAAGGCGGTTGAGCACACCCAGCTTCTGGGAGGCTGCCTTAGCAAGACTGGTAATATGGTCCTTCTAAATGAGAGCAGAAGAAAAAGAGACACCAAGAATATTGAGATAAGATGAAGGGTTGATTTTTGTATTGTTGAAGAATATGGGATAGTCCGCTGGGAGATCCTGACGGATAGATAGATGGAGAAATTGGGTTTTGGAAGCATTAAAGTTAACAAGGTTTTCTCTGCCCCAATTGGAAATAGTATTTAGATCAGAATTTAAGAGTTCTATGGCTTCATTACGTTTGTCGTTGAGGGATTGCTGGCTGGGGCGTTCTGAAAAACTAATGGAGTAGTGCAAGGTTGAGCCGTCTGCGTATGAATGGATGGGAATTAAGGTACAGTTAAGGAGATCATTTATAATAATTAGAAAGAGAATAGGAGATAGGACATAGCCCTGAGGAACACCGGAGTTTATAGAGTGAGGAAGTGAACAATGGCCGTCCACAACCGCGGCTATGGAACGGCCGGAAAGGAAATTAGAGACAAAGGCACAGATGGAGGGATAGAAACCGAAGGAGGGTAGTTTAGAAATTAAAGATTTATGCCAGACTCTATCGAAGGCTTTCGATATGTCTAGTGCAATAGAAAAAGTCTCACCGAAGTCCCGAAAGGAGGATGACCAAGAGTTAGTAAGATATGAAAGAAGATCACCAGTAGAGCGACCCTTAAGGAAGCCATACTGGCGATCTGAGAGCAGATTATGAGAAGAGAAATGCTTAAGAAATTTGGAAGCAAGAATAGTTTCAAAAACTTTAGAAAGACAAGAGATAAGAGCAATTGGACGATAGTTGGAGGGTTGAGAGCGGTCACCCTTCTTTGGGACAGGTTGAATGTGAGCAAACTCACATCAAAGGTACATCAAATACCACGTCATGGTACATCAATTACCACGTCATGGTACATCAATTACCACGTCATGGTACATCAATTACCACGTCATGGTACATCAATTACCACGTCATGGTACATCAATTACCATGCACCAAGCAGCCATGCTCTGGAGCCAAATAAGTTTATCTCATCAACTCCTATTCTCTCTCTCTCTCTCTCGTACAATGAATAAAAGTCGCTAATACAATCCACATTTTCTTAAGAGTAGCATTGGCTAGTACCTCCTCTCATATGCACTGTAGGGAGCACTCGCCTTGCAACTCGTTGTTAATCTTATTTTGACCAACTCTCTAACCCAAGAGTTAACTGGTATTCGCATTTGTTCTACTCCACACCCCGTACAATCTCGAGCTGTCTTCCTTTGTATATCATTTCCCCTTCTCTATATTTAAACTTCTTTAATATCCGTATGCACAAGGATAGTGACTTCAACGTACTTTGATTTCAGCTTCTTAACAGTATTCCACTTAACCATATCATATTAGAGTATGGAATCGTGAAATGCCTTTCTAGTTAGTTAGCATTGGTACCTTTCGACTTACACATTTCAGTACAAATGTAATTATATTAACGATATTACTCAATAATAATGTTACGGTAAGCATACATAAATATTAAATTATTGGAATGGATACAGAGACACAGGTATTAGAAACCAGTTCACTTATCTCTCCTCACAGCTCTCTCAGTGTATACCACTCCCTCTTCGTAGAGCACGTAGCACCCGTCATGCAACACGTCCCACCCCTATGCTGTGCAACTCTCCAACCCGAGAGTGAAACGTTATTCTCAGTTTTTCTTCTATTCAACAACTGAGCTCTGGAACTCTCTCCCCGAATCAGTCTTTCCTTCTGACTATGACTTAAATTACTTCAAACTCTGTGTGTCCAGGCATTTTGGATCGAACGTCCTTTGATTTTTGCCCTGTCTCTCTTAACAGCTCTGAGAGTGGCACTCCCTACAGTCAGTTCTGCCTTGTGTCTCCTTCATGCACATCGAAAACAAAATATGATTTAGATTGTAGTTAAGGTATAAAGTAGTGGATAAAGTGCAGCATAAAGTCTAGAAATTACTCCAGATTCGATGTAGTCAAGGTCCATGTTATTTTGGATCAATATATATTGAGAAAGATTCTTATTGAAATAGTACAATACACATGTCTGCGTCATATTACAATACACATGTCTGCGTCATATTACAATACACATGTCTGCGTCATATTACAATACACATGTCTGCGTCATATTACAATACACATGTCTGCGTCATATTACAATACACATGTCTGCGTCATATTACAATACACATGTCTGCGTCATATTACAATACACATGTCTGCGTCATATTACAATACACATGTCTGCGTCATATTACAATACACATGTCTGCGTCATATTACAATACACATGTCTGCGTCATATTACAATACACATGTCTGCGTCATATTACAATACACATGTCTGCGTCATATTACAATACACATGTCTGCGTCATATTACAATACACATGTCTGCGTCATATTACAATACACATGTCTGCGTCATATTACAATACACATGTCTGCGTCATATTACAATACACATGTCTGCGTCATATTACAATACACATGTCTGCGTCATATTACAATACACATGTCTGCGTCATATTACAATACACATGTCTGCGTCATATTACAATGGTATTATTTGTGAATTTACAATGATCACAAAGAAAATATTTATCTTTCAGAAAATCATTCTTAGCATCACTATCTGTGGCGCGAAAACACACTCTCTCTCTCTCTCTCTTCTTAAAGGAGAACTGAAATGAGGCATCAAACATAATTATGTAAACAATGGTTGATTACTCAAAACAAGATTGATTCGGTCTAACACGGAGGGATATTATAACAAATATATAATATAACGTAAATATAATGAACAAAATAAATGAACACGATGCACAGAGGAAAAGAAAGAAAACCTGAATGCCGGTCACGTCTGTGTAGATAAGAAGGACCAATGTTTTCGCAGTGGCGGTGTTGTGAGAGCTGGACAAACTTTGCTAGACCTGGGGATGATTACAATATGCGGCACTGCAGATAACACGAGGACCACAATTATATTATCACTTTATTTATATAAGTTTCAATAGCCAGGCTGTAGCCGGACCATAGTGATGTTATCAACGTTAATACATATAGCAATCGATAATATATATATATATATACAGTATGTATATATATATATATATATATATATATATATATATATATATATATATATATATATATATATATATATATATATATATATATATATATATATTGTCACATTCCCCTGAACTTATATAACCTCAGTTCAGTTGTATGTGTGTTATAATAATTTACATAGTCTTTTATTATATTGGGGGAGAGTCATGATTTCTCTCTCACTCTATCTCCCTTGTATCTTTCGTGTCCAGCAGTGACGTCATGTTACCATGTGAGAGCCTGTAGAGAGGCTAGTGATCTTTTCAGCTGCCACGAGTATAATTACTACTTTTGTTCAGCCTTGGGGGATTATTTCGTTTATCATAAGTTTACACACTGATGCTTTATATTTACTTGATTACTTTTGTATTGTTCATGAGAGCACAAGTGCCTAATATAATTATGCAATCTAGTGAAGCTTGGAGCTCTAACTTCTTTCCTCGTGTGGCCAGGGGACTCTTGTGTGTTTTTCCCACGGCTGCTGCCTTACTAAGGCTTAAGCACCCGTCACACCTAGCCGATTTTAGGCCAAGACTGTCTGCGACCTAAGGGTCGTGGACAGTCTTGGTATACGTCGCCGCGCATCATGGGCCGTCGCCAACATAACAAACAGGTCGGGATGGGTCTTCACATACCCCCTCAAAAGTTCTACATGCACAACATTGAAAATCAAGTCGGCGTGGAGTGAGGTCAAAAAATGGGACGGGAAGGGGACGGGAGGCTGATGGCGTGTGACGGCGCTTGACGGCGCTTGACGGGAAAAGGTAGGCGTCGGAGCGGCGGCACACGGCACCATAAATGAGGTCTGCGTCAGGAGGCGTCACCATAACAACCTGCGGGGATTAGCGGCGGCTTGCGGCGACCCAACGATGCCCTAACGGTCAATATATAAATAAACGACATAATTAAATAATTAAATAATAAATATATTATCAATAACCATCAAAATATAAGATTAGGTATATTAATTACAGAAAAAATGAAAAATAACAACATTCAATACATAATTAAATTAATAATGATAATACAATAACAGAATTTACTGAAATAATCAGTTAATAATCAGACGTCCATACTGAAGGGGTCGCCCTCCATCGGCACAGTAATGCATATTGACGCCGCCCTACCTCCTGTCGACGCCGTTCGTCGGGTCGTTGTCAACGCGCTACGCCGCAGATCGGCACTCCAGCGGGACCTAGGTCTCACCTTCAGTCCTGCATGGGCGCCGCTCTACCACGTCAGGTCGCCGTCAGGCGGCGTGGCCATCCATACTGCGTCCCGTCCAAAACTCACCCCCCCAAATCCTTAAGCTCTCCGCCGAAGGTCGGCACTCCTGACCACGACTAAAGGTTGTGGTCAGTCTTGGCTCAAGTCGGCATGGTGTGACGCCTGCTTTACTCTTGAGATAGACACCATACTGAGCACACGTGCTGTGTGGGCTGTCACAGGCTTGCCATATATTTCCCTTGTTAACCGCATTTACGATCTTGTTTCTTATTGAATAGTAGCATGGCAAGTCTGGGAGTCATGTTGAGCATATAGTTTTGTTTTAAGAGGTTTAGTTTAATATTACTTACTGCATTCATTCCTTTTGTTTTGGCAATCTAGAATATAAGTTTCTTTTCATTCTTCCATGTTGTTTTCCATTATTCTGCTGCATTATATTCCTGTGTGAATAGCATTTCTGGTTGGTATCTATAGTGGTTTGGGGGTTGGCCTGTTTACTTAGTTTTTGGTAGGCCTTTGAGAAACGAGGTTGCTGTGTGTGTAGGTCTGCAGTCCTATAATTGGCTACTGCCCCTTTTCCTTCCACCACACAGTATCCTCTAACTCGGGCCTTAGTTAACCCTCTAGGGGGTGGCAGCCAATCTGCAACCTACTAAGATACCAACTCTTGTGCCTTTAGTTTTTAGCAGCAATACATTCGGTGCAGTCAGGGACTAGGGGTGGAGCCCGTTAATAGGTGAGGTTGTCCCCATTGCACTCGAATGTATTAAGCTAAACCCAGATGTTGTAAGAAATAAGTCATTAAAGTTGTTTATCTCTTACAACACCACCGCCGTGCTGTGCTAAAGAGAGCCACTCGGTGTATTATTAGGGTATAGGCTAGGGATAATAGGCTTGGCACAGAGGTTTATTGTACTGGACTTTCCATGGGTTTTTGCTTTGTATTGCTCTCAATTCCTAAGCGATTGGGCATGATACAGAGTGTTCTGGGAGTCTAGTAGTGGTGTAATGGGATAATGATGGTGCAGTATTGACTAACCTAAGAAGTTCTCTTGCATACTATACGCACTATGGAATAGACTCCGGGACAATAGATATTTTTGTGTCTCCTTGTTACTGCTTTAATAAACAAAGAGGAAGATAATCATTTTTCCTAGAAAACCTGCGTGTCTTGGTGTTTGAATCAGATATTAAGAGCGTGTCTGTTGCAGGGTAGTGCGGTGCTGTGGGCTAGGCTATGTAAGCATCTGGTTGCCCCGGCTCCCCTCGTAACAGTGGCGACCTCAGGCCAGGATAGTGTGATAGTATAGAGTTCTTGTGGTGTGAGGAAATTATATTTAGATTGTCAGTAATTTTTTTTGCAGTTGAAAGTCTACGAACATAGTACTCTTATTTCATTAACCCGTGTCCACAACTATTGCTAAGATGTCGCATGTTGATTACGTTCCTGTTCATATTGTGGGGAAGGAGGACGTTTTGCAGTTTATTATTACCCATCCTAGTCAAGAAGAGGTAGCTAGCAGGAGTAGCGATGAATTAAGACGTGTGTTGGAGATGCATGGTTGGAGGTGCAGTGGTATGGCTAAGGCAGAGTTAGTTCAAGAGGTGTCTAAGCTAGTTGCACAGCAGAGTGGTCTTCAGGAAGCTAGTACTTGTGTCGTGGATGATGGCTACCACACTGCTGGGGACCGGAGTGGAGCAACAACTCCAGAGCAAGGTGAGACTGCATGTAGGCAGTCTCCTAATATTACCACAGCACCTGCCACCACGCTTCCACCGTCAGCATTTATCCCTATCAGTACGGCCCCTTCATTTTCACAGGGCTATGTTCATGCCCCTATGGCCAGCACATTTGTTTCAAGTTATGCTAGCAATCCCCAGTATCCTCCTTCTTCCCCCCATGTGTCGTGGGCCACACCCCAGTATTTCACTGCCACTCATACGGTGGCTGCTCAGCACAATCTTCCCCCTTATGCCCAGTTTCCTCCTATTACCCCGATAGGGTCGAGAAGGAGTCCAGAGGTTGAGTTGCAGCTCAAGAGATTGGAGATGGAAGAGAGACAGAGAGAAAAAGATGGAGAGAGGGAAGAGAGAAAGATAGAGAGCAAGATAGGGAGCTTGCGTTGAGGAAGATGGAGATAGACAGAGAGATTGAGAAGAGAATACAGGCAGAGGAGGAGAGAATACAGGCCGAGAGAGAAGAGAGACATAGGGAGGCAGAAGAGGTGCTGTTGTATCGACGGCTGAAGCTCGTGCCGGTCTTCGATGAACTCAAGGTCCCAGAGTGGTTCTTGCGTTTTGAGAAGAGGGCCCACGAGTGTCAGTGGCCGAGGCAGCGCTGGGCGGTGTTGGCATCTAATGTTTTAAAAGGCAAGGCTCTTGATGCATACGATCGCCTAGAATTGCAGGAGCTAGAGTATGATGTACTGAAAGAGGCTGTGTTAAAAGCCTACGAGCTGCGTCCCGAGGCTTACAGGTTGGCCTTCAGGGGGGCTCGGAAGCAGCAGGGGAACTCGCACGTGGAATGTGCCATGTACCTGCGCGATGCTCTAGCTAAGTGGCTGCATTCAGAGTCGGCTGGTACTTTTGAGGTGGCGTGTGAGGTTTGGTTGATGGAGCAGTTTGCCAGCATAGTTGAAAAGGACATTGGGGAAAAATTAAAAGTAAAGCGGTTTAAATCAATAAGGGAAGCAGCAGTTTGGGCTGATGACTTTGCACTAGCCCGGCATGGCAGTTGTAAGGGGAGCGGTGTTGGTGACAGGAGAGACCGACCTGTGCACCAAGCAGCCATGGTATCCGTTCGTCCCTCATCACCCAAAGTTACCACAAATGAGGCATACCAGAGAGCTTTTCCGAAAGCGATATGTTATTTTTGCAAGCAAGTGAGTCATATTAAACCTCAGCGTGCTAAATGGAAGGCTACCCAGGAACCCAAGGCTGTCCAGTTGGTGGCGACATTAGGGGAGGTGCCTGCAAAAGGCAAGCCAGGTACTGGTGAGTTTGGGGGGCAGTGTTGGCCAGCGCGAAGCACGGTAGTAAGCACTGTGCCGCCCCAGATGGTATCACCACCTGAGCATAACCAGACTTCCCCTGATAGGTGTCGGCCATTCATACATGATGGATTTGTACGGGTTGGGGAGCAGACTTACCCTGTCAAGGTGTTTAGGGATACTGGTGCGCAACAATCCATGTGTCGCAACCTGACAGGGGGACCTATTAGCACGGGAGAGTTTGTAATGTTCAGGGGAATCAACAGTGAACAATTCTGTGATTTAGTCCCGGTGACCCTAGAGTGCCCACTTTTGACTGCCGAGTGTAAGGTGGCCATGGTGGACACTCTGCCAGTTGAGGGGGTGGACTTTTTGCTCGGGACTGACTTGTCATGGGATGTAGTTTTCCCACCGCCTATAGTCGTCGCTGAGGCTCCTTTTGTACCGCCTGGTGGTGGTTGTTTGCAAGAAGATAACATGGACTCTATCTACACTGTTGGTGCAGTGATGCAATCAGTGGCACATTTGGCACAACAGGTGGGTGATTTAGTGGATGCGGGGGCCGACAGCCATGAGTGCGGGCCATCCCATGATTCGCTACTAGATGACACTGGTCCGGAGACAGCTGTGGGCTTGGCTGACCCCAGTGAGGCTACCAAGACTAGTAGAGGTGACCTAGTGCCGGACGAGGAGTCTGACATAGTGATACCGACTCAAACCTTCTGATATTTTTGAGAGGTCAGAGGTAACTGCCTTGATGGAGTTACCTGGAAACAAACTGAGCAAGTTGCAGTAAGAGGACCCGAGTCTGGGCCTCCTGTTTAAGAAGGTTGGTACGACTGGTGGGAAGAACGGTCAAGCAGAGAAATTTGTTGTAAAGGGGGCATTGTTGTATCGGCAGTGGAAGCCAGATACGAACTCAGGTTTGGGGGAGGAGCAGTTAGTGGTGTCTACCCTGTTCCGTGAAGGGCTGGTTAGGCTAACACAGGTGGCACCACTGGCGGGTCATTTAGGTGTATGTGAGACTACTAATAGGCTGCATTCTCCTTTTTGGTGGCCTAATATGCATGCATCGGTGGCTTCTTTTTTGATGTGTCATATTGGTAAGGTAGTTGGAGAACCCCACCCAGGAATACCCGTGGCACCTTTGATCCCTACACCTGCAGTTGAACCGCCATTGATTTGTGTCATAGTCGACATAGTTGGCCCCATATTACCCACCAGTTCGGGAGATAGATACTTGCACACTTTAATTGATACTACCACTAGATACTCGGAGGCTATCCCGGTTAGCAGCATGAACACCAAGAAAAGAGGTCATTGTGACAAACAGGCTAAATCTAGGGTGTTCAAGGTGGGCGACGAGGCTTTGGCATGGTTGTCAGTTCAGGGTCGACCCATGGCTGCTAAGGGTGGTGGTCAGTATCAGGACATTAAGCAGATTTGTGAGGTTAACTATGTAATAGATACGCCCGACCGTCGCATAGCCTCCCAATGCTGCCCTATTAAAATGCAACAGCCCTACCATAGACCGACTGTATCTGGCCGTGGCGCTGAAGGCAGTGATGCTGCGCAGGCAGGTGTAGCCGCAAGGAATGCGGGGGTGCGCATGTACGGTATCGGCGGGGAAGCCTTAGCACTTATGAACTGTGGGAGTGACTGCACAGGTGGTACAGATTGTCCCTCTCATGACCTGGCTGTTTTAGGGACAGAGGTGTAGAAGGAGGGAGACTATAGTTTAGAGACTGCGGTCCCGGCTGGGTTGTGGGAGGGCAATGAGCATGTTGTTCTTCGAGATAAGTTGCAACCTCTTGTTCCTAAGCGCCAAGAGAAGTTGTTTACTAGGCTGTGGCAGTACGTCCGCATGTGTGTTGATTCTCCAGGCCTGATGTCCGGGGTGGCACCTGACATAGAGGCTGGAGACAGTGCAAAGCTCAAACTGGCTCCCTACCGTATAAATCCTGCTCGACAGCCTGTCATAAAAGCAGAGCTGGACTACATGATGGAGAAGGGTCTGAGGGATAAGGGATATCGTGAGTGGTCGTTGCCAGTACCTTTGCAACCTGAGTTGAGTGGCAAGATCCGTGTTTGTGTTGATTGCAAGAGTGTTGGTGCATCATCACTGACAGACGCCTATACATTACCCAGAGTTGACGACCCCATAGACCGCATCGGGGCTGCCTCGTTTATCACTAAGGTGGAAATAGTGAAAGGTTATTGGCAGGTCCTGTTGCCGGTGAGAGCGAAGAAAAGTGCCAGTCTTGTGATCGACTGGGCAGTTTATCAGTGTCAGGTGTTGTTTTGCTGCCGGAACACAGTTTGGATGTGTGGCATGTTAAGGGCACTGATAATGTTCTGGCTGATTGTTTGTCACGGGAGGGTATGTTTTAAGGAGAACCCTCGCCGTTCAGTCAGTGTTGGTGTAGCCTCCTACTTTGGTTTGAGTAGCATGTTTACGTCTTGTGCTTGATAATTGCCGTATGTAGCCCAGCGTAGGGTCGTAAAGTAGGAGTTGCTGTGTTTTTGTATAGAAGAAAATATTTAAATACAAAAATATAAAAAAACTGTAAAAATACTATAAAAAAAGACTGTAGTTGTGTATGTCGCGTAGTGTTATTGAAGTATAAGCAGTCTGTTGTTTCAAAATGCACCAACAGACTCCGCCTGGGTGTGAGGGTGTCACATTCCCCTGAACTTATATAACCTCAGTTCAGTTGTATGTGTGTTATAATAATTTACATAGTCTTTTGTTATAAAGGGGGAGAGTCATGATTTATCTCTCTCTCTATCTCCCTTGTATCTTTCGTGTCCAGCAGTGATGTCATGTTACCATGTGAGAACCTGTAGAGAGGCTAGTGATCTTTTCAGCTGCCACGAGTATAATTACTACTTTTGTTCAGCCTTGGGGCATTATTTCGTTTATCATAAGTTTACACAATGATGCCTTATATTTATTTGATTACTTTTGTATTGTTCATGAGAGCACAAGTGCCTAATATAATTATGCAATCTAGTGACGCTTGGAGCTCTCACTTCTTTCCTCGCGCGGCCAGGGGACTCTCGTGTGTTTTTCCCACGGCTGCTGCCTTACTCTTGAGATAGACACCATACTGAGCACACGTGCTGTGTGGGCTGTCACAGGCTTGCCATATATTTCCCTTGTTAAACACATTTACGATCTTGTTTCTTATTGAATAGTAGCATGGCAAGTCTGGGAGTCATGTTGAGCATATAGTTTTGTTTTAACAGGTTTAGTTTAATATTACTTACTGCATTCATTCCTCCTTTTGTTTTGGCAATCTAGAACATAAGTTTCTTTTTATTCTTCCATGTTGTTTTCCATTATTCTGCTGCATTATATTCCTGTGTGAATAGCATTCCTGGTTGGTATCTATAGTGGTTTGTGGGTTGGCCTGTTTACTTAGTTTTTGGTAGGCCTTTGAGAAACGAGGTTGCTGTGTGTGTAGGTCTGCAGTCCTATAATAGGCTACTGCCCTTTTTCCTTCCACCACACAGCATCCTCTAACTCGGGCCTTAGTTAACCCTCTAGGGGGTGGCAGCCAATCTGCAACCTACTAAGATACCAACTCTTGTGCCTTTAGTTTTTAGCAGCAATACATTCGGTGCAGTCAGGGACTAGGGGTGGAGCCCGTTAATAGGTGAGGTTGTCCCCATTGCACTCGAATGTATTAAGCTAACCCCAGATGTTGTAAGCAATAAGTCATTAAAGTTGTTTATCTCTTACAACACCACCGCCGTGCTGTGCTGAAGAGAGCCACTCGGTGTATTAGTAGGGTGTAGGCTAGGGATAATAGGCTTGGCACAGAGGTTTATTGTACTGGACTTTCCATGGGTTTTTGCTTTGTATTGCTCTCAATTCCGGCTATTCTGCAGAACAACTACTCCTCGATTACGGGATTCCTGTCTCGTGGAATTATTTGTTTTTGCTCTTACCTTACTCAGGGGACCTTACTGATATGCGGATAAGTGCTACTTTTCTTATTTTGTCAATTTGATTTTCACTCCCCCTATAACATTATCAGTTATTTTTGTACAGCAAGTCCAGGACACTTTGTTTACATTCTTGCCTCCTTGGAGGCTCCTCCCTGATGTTTAGTAGCCAATCAGAGTGGAGCTTAACCTACAAGAAGTCGGTACATTTTTAATGGTACTTTCCTGTTATCGACAGCCAAAGCTGAAGATTGCAGAGTAAACACCATAGACTTTATCCCATCAATTTTGTATAGTTTTAATACCTAATCAGCGGGGGTGTGGGGGCGGCAGCCCCCACCCATAATACTAGGATAGGTTAGGTAAGGTTGTTAGGTTAGGATAATGTCTTTTCAAAGTTGACTAAATCAAGTAAACTCCTAGATTGTTGGGGTATCTGAATAATTACAATTAACAATGCAAATGCTAATAAAAAGTGCTTTCCGCACTTTCTAACAATAAAATACACACTTACAATGAATTAAAATACATAAAGAAAATAAAGAAAACCTAAAATAACAGGAGTAGTAGTTATGCAGAATTACCTCAATTCCTAAGCGATTGGGCATGATACAGAGTGTTCTGGGAGTCTAGTTATCGTGGATTCACGATAGTCAGTGGTATAACCTACATTTTCTATGTATCATACCCTAGATACAGTTTGTACAGTATGTAAGCTTAATAAGTTAGATAAGGCCTATTATACGAAAGTATAGTATTTAAGTGTCTTTAGGAATGGATATATGATTTATCATATAAACCATGCTGTAATATTATGAAAGCGGTGCGATATTTGCCGCTAGATTTGTTGCGTAAGACGATGACGTCTTGGATTGTGGCGCACCGCGTCAGAGCACTTTTATACTTCATCCAAGCAACAACTCCACTCTTTAGTTCGCCGCGATCCTGGTTCCGGTTTCATCTAGCTCTCATCATTAACTTAACCCTTAATTAGCGGCGAGCAACATTAAACTCAACTACATCCTACAGACAGACCGACTGACAGCTAAGCCTTATTATCATAATTTAACTTTCTTCAACCTTACTTATTCATTCTTTATTAGTTCAGGTGCATCCATGCGGCCACCTTAAGGTAAACATCTAATGGTGTTCGAATAATAGCCATTTGCCTACCATCTATCAGCACCTCCATCAGCATTTCCACCTTGCCTAGCTGTATTCTATGATGATTTTAATAAGTGAGTTACACTCCCGGTATTATTATTTATTTACATTATATGAGCGGACCTTTTCAGTCTTAGGTAACCTAGAGTAAACTTATCTTCCTTAAATCCGCCATATTGGTGCCCAGACCTCGGGACTTTGGCCCACAGTTAAATTTCCTAAGTTAGGCATGAGCAAGGGCAACGTTGAGGGAGGTTGTAGATCAAAGGATCCGGGGGGTGTAGTTCTGGGGTTTAAACCGGTGCAAGTAGTGGCCGAGGTAGATCGCATAGCGATCTTCGGCCACTCATACGCAACCCGACTGAGGGCAGCAGACCAGGGCCCTATTGACCACAGGGGAGCGAACGGGGATCGGAAATTTCAATTCCGCTACTTTGGGGTGCCGGGGGCTAATATCACAAATCTTAAGTCCTCCGATGAGTGGGGTAGGCTGGTATTATACCGGCCCCTCTACACCTATTTACTCATCGGGGGCAACGACATAACCCCCGACACCGAACCCCTTGCTCTGGCTGCAGCATTAGGGGACCTGGCTCTGGCTATCGAGAGGGACACGGGAGGGAAATGCATCCTGATTTCCCTAGAATACCGCTCTAGAGTATGGGGAATGCCAGCAGAGCAGTATAATAAAATCAGGAATTCGGTTAACCGGTCGTTGCGCTCTAGATAGACGTAACGCGCCATCGCTTTTTGTCGGTTTCGTCTAAACCGCAGGATCTTGACATCGACGGTGTCCATCTAGACCTCGACACTAACAAGATCCTGCATGACAAGATCACGACCATGACTAAACGATGGCTAGAGCGTGATGCCGGAGTAATAAGCCTGCGACTCCCTAAGTTCTGTATCCCGTCCATCACCTTCCCTCAGTAACTTCTCCTTTTTTCTTTTTTCTTTTCTTTATTTTTTTGTTAACCCTGCATTTGTTTCCCTAATTTCATTATTATTTACTTTTTGACTTAAGACTGACCTACCATCTCATATTTCCTTCATTGTTTACTCATATCCCAATCTCTCGTGGTACTGTATTGTGTAAGGTAAGCGGTTTACATAGTCATTTCTACCTCTTTACTTTAATTACAGTAATCTATAAAGGGTAGGCTAATGTGATGTAATATTGCATATGTGGACTGAAATTGTAAGTACATATGACAATTACTAAAAGGTGTGCTTATATTTCACGATTGAGACTTATTATAGAGGTCCGTATTGGCTGACGAAGGGTTAGGTTAAACCGTGTAATTAATTTAATGGCTAGTAAACCAGAGGATAAATAAAACATAATTATGTCTATCACAGTCTTGAAAAACCAGAGAGGGGGTTTGAGGGGTCTCATCACTAGTACATCTAGAAACCTTATTTGCTCAGTTATCTGCAATATTGGCCGAGATATAGGCGAATATAGAGTTTTTGGTAATGGCGGCACTAATTTGCATAAAAATTATACGTGAGACATTTTTTCAACTATTTAACATAGCAAATAATTTTCTACACATTGTTTCCTATCTATAGACACCAATGAGAAGTATATTTGGGGGGGGGGGTGCACGAGACCCCTATCTAGCCAATAGACTAAAAGCGGCCATTTTGTAAAATGGCCGCCACGGCTACCATAGGACGTTTTCGCAGTGGGTCCATATCTGGAATTATTCATTAGACTATTATCTATGACTGTGCCAAATTTCATGCTTGTACGTATAAACCCACAATTGTTACACCTATCTGCCTGACTATAGGCTAACATCCGATTTGGAAGACTTTGTAGCTAGTGCAACTCCTGCACACCTAGAGGCTAAGTTGGAATACCTACAAACTACCTATGATTGGATAGCTACCCTGAATGAAAGTATAGTATCAGGTTTGGAGGAAGAGTCAGATATTCAGGTGGAGTACGAGCAGCGCGCTGTCTATGATATCGCCTATTTAGAGGCAATTCATTTACTGCGAAGGGCGGTGAAGAAGGTAGAGATAACCTCGACTAGCAGCGCTGCCAGGCAGACAGACCCCCGTCGTGAAGTCAACTTGCCCAAATTAAATTTACCGAAGTTCAGGGGAAACTTGACCGAGTGGTTAGCATTTTGGGACGTCTTTAAATCCACAGTGCATGATTCAAAACTTGACGATGTACGAAAGTTCCATTATCTGAAAGGCCAACTCGAGGATGAAGCTTTACATTTGGTAGAAGGTTTTTCCATTGTAGGTGAAAATTATGATAGTGTTGTGAGGTTATTACAGGCGACGTATGGAGACACTGACCAGCTCAAAGTAACCCACATGAACGCCCTGTTGAACCTAGCACAGCCTAAGTACAGTGTTGATGAACTGACAAAGTTTAGGGCAGATGAGGAGTGTCATACAAGATCATTAGATGCGTTGGGGGTAACCTCACAAGAAATGCTGGTCATAATTTTAAGACAGAAATTACCTCTAGCTATTCTAGATAAGGTTCGTACCTTTAACTTGGAGGAGTTCAAAGAGGAATTTAGCAAGGAGATTAGCAACATACAATTGAACAATGGTAGGACGGTAGGAGGGTCAGAAGGGACAACAGCAAGGGGTTCAATTAATATGATGGTAGGTTCTAAAGGGAAGGTTGAAGAATCATGAAAGAAACCACAAATGTCATGTAGGCTATGCAACAATCCCAATCATAAATGGCTAAGATGTACCAAATATCAAACCAATGAAGCCAAATTAGCTCAAGCAAGGAAGATAAAATTGTGCAAGGATTGTCTGAGTAAGGACCATGATATGCAGGGTAAATGTACTGCTTCCTATTTGAGGCTCTGTCGCAACTGTGAGGGTCATCACTTTGACAAGTTATGCCCCACAGGTAGTCCAGTCAAGGAGGAAAAAGTAGGGGGTACTGCAACATTAATGCTAGGCAGTAGGAAGGACACCACCATTTTACACACAATCAAGATACCCATAGAAGGTTATGGCAGGACACAAGTCTGTCGGCTACTCCTAGACCAGGGCTCACAACGATCCTTTACAAAGAGATCGGTGCTGGATGGTCTAAAATACTGTGTAGTAGGTAGTGAGACCCTTAGGTTGCAAGGTTTTACAGGAGTGACCGACAGTAGAGAATACGAAGTTGTTGAAGTTGCTTATTACTACCGTAAGAAGAAACACTTCTTCCAGTGTGTAGTGGTAGATGAACTCCCAGACTATGAATCTGTAGGAATTAACAAAGTAGAGCATGCACTTCGTAGGAAAGGTATTTACCTGTCTGATCAGGTAGGTGACTTGAAGGAGGTGCACATACTGTTAGGAGCAGATTATTATTATGATGTAGTACACCCGGGTTTTAAAAGAGAGACTGGAGTGATCTTGATCACTAAGTTTGGCTACTGCATGAGCGGTACAGTCCAAACTACCCAGTCAAATGTTCTGGTTGACACGGTATCTGTGTTGAGGATGAGCACGACCGCGGCAGAAGAGTTCACCGAAGATGATACTCACATTGAGGACCCAAAGTTAGCTGCCGAGTTCAATCTAGAAAGACTGTGGAAACTAGACCACATAGGAATTCAACCTGTGGAGAATGACCAGGAATGAAAATTCGCGATCGAGAAGTTCTCGGAATCTGTGCGTTACTTGACCACGGAAAAGCAATACGAAGTTTGTCTACCCTGGAAACATGAAAATATCAGTTTACCCACTAATTATGGTTTAGCGTTGGGTAGCTTCTGATAACCAAGAATATGCCAGAATCTTGGGGATGATATGGCAACCAGGCAAAGACATACTGATGTACCGGAACAAAGATTATACTGAACAGGCAGGGATGCACACAAAACGTAGTCTGTTGAGTAAGGTCGCACAATTTTTTGATCCATTAGGTTTAGCATTACCTGTTACCATCAGAGCTAGGATTCTAATACAAGAAATATGGAGACGCAACGTAGGGTGGGACGAAAATTTACCCGATGAACTTATTGAACAGGGTAGGTCCTTACTAGAAGATTATAACACCCTATGTACATTATAGTTACCGCGCCAAGTGGCCGCATTTGGATCCATGTCTTTACATGCATTCTGTGATGCGAGTGCCACAGCGTATGTAGTAGCTATTTGTTGTGTTACCTCGTTTGGGATTAATTTACTCACCGCCCGGGCTAAGGTTGCACCGGTAAAGGGGGTCACGATTCCCAAATTGGAACTAACTGCCATGCTGCTATTGGGACGTTTGGTTAATCATGTACACATTTCATACGATGAGGAACTGCAACTAAGGGTGGTACACGTATGGTGCGATAGCCAAATTGCACTAAGCTGGGTGCATAGTCAAAGGACATTGCCCGTCTATGTGCGCAATAGGGTGGATGAAATACAATCCCTACTACCAAACGCCTTCTATCATTATGTACCAACCAAAGACAACCCCAGTGACCTAATAAGTAGGGGAGTAACGGCGTCCAAACTGATTAAGTCCGACCTGTGGTGGCAAGGCCTAAAATGTCTGCTCCACGAAGGGGATTGGGCTATATGGAATGCCAAGATTGAGTTAGCTTTGCCATTAGAAACGGTGACAGCTGTCATTCAACCGACATCAACACCGAATCCTATGTTAGATTGGGGAAGGATCGGTGGGTACAATAAATTAGTCAGGGTCATAGCTTGGGTGTTGCGTTATATCACCAACATAAGGGCCAGGCTACAAGGACGACTCTGCAATCTGGGTCAAAGCTTAAATGCAGTAGAAATAAAAGCAGCTGAGGTAACACTAATTAGATGGGTTCAAAGGGAATCCTTCAGTCAGGAATTAGAGTCCATAAGAAGTTCTGGTAAGATTAAAATGCCTAACATTGTGTGTCAACTAAGGCTACACCTGAAGAATGACTTAATTAGATGTGAGGGATGTCTAAAGTGGTCAGGTGTAGACGACCGTGCCAACAATCCTATCCTGATGCTTGAAACACACCTTGTCACCGATCTACTGGTACAACGCACACACGAGGAAGTAATGCACTACGGGGTCCACCACGTTATTTCTAAATTGCGTCTCAACTGGTGGGTACCCAGAGTTCGGCAGGTAGTTCGACGAGTAGTCAAAAGATGTGTGGTGTGCCGTAGACTAAAAGGAAGACCATTTACGACTGGACCTGCTCCACCCTTGCCACAGTGTCGCGTTAATCATCTAGAACCCTTCAGAGTTACAGGACTAGAATATACCGGCGCACTGAGAACTAGGGAACTGGAAAAGGTTTATGTGTTGCTATTTACTTGTGCCACTTCACGTGCAATACATTTAGAACTCTGTGACAATATGTCTTGTGAAGAGTTTATGCTGGCATTCAGGAGATTTTGTGCACGTCGTTCCTTCCCTCATTTGATTCTTAGCGACAATGCTCCCACTTTTCTTCAAGCTTCCAGGTACTTGATAGATATGAGCGACGATCCAACGGTTGTTGCTTACTTGGGAGAGCGAAGGTGCAAGTGGAAGTTTATACCAGTCAAAGCGCCGTGGTTTGGTGTAATGTGGAAACGGTGTGTAGGCATCGTGAAGTCAGGCTTACGGGCGGTTGCAGGACGCGCCTTGTTAAAAAGGAGCGAACTAGTAACTGTGCTCACTGAAGTCGAGGCGGTTGTTAACGATCGTCCTCTCACTTATGTATATACCGACCTGCATGAACCACTGCCACTAACACCAGCGCATTTGCTCTACGGCAAGCCAATGACTGCCTTTCCTACTGATCTGCAGTCACAGGCAGAGTTAGAGGACGCTTCGATGTTCACCGAGGCTGCGGTGTCACGACGTTACCAGTATATTTCTGGGGTTATAGGTGATTTTAAAAAGAGATGGATGAATGACTACTTATTGGCACTACGTGAGAGGGCAACTAAGACTGCTGGTCAACCATCAGCACCCTCTGTAGGCGAGATAGTGTTCATCCATGATGATATTCCTTAATTGTACTGGAAGTGGTCCGCGTAGTGAAGGTGTACGAGGGCGAAGGCTCGGTGGGGCGAGTAGCGCTGCTCAAGACAGCTACTGGGACTACTGTTCGTCCGGTCGCACGACTGTACGCTATGGAACTTGGCTCTTCTACACAAGAAGCTCCACCTGATGATGCTGGATCCGAGGAGGCTGCCTTAGCCGATTCACCACAACCCGTTGGGGATCCGCCTCGGATCGGGACTAGACCCAGATGCGCAGCTCGTGGTGCCGTTGATATGTGGCGACACAAGATTGCTTCTGGGCAACTCTAGATAGAAGGTGGGGTTCAGGTATTGTGTTTCGGGGGGGGGGAGTGTATCGTGGATTCACGATAGTCAGTGGTATAACCTACATTTTCTATGTATCATACCCTAGATACAGTTTGTACAGTATGTAAGCTTAATAAGTTAGATAAGGCCTATTATACGAAAGTATAGTATTTAAGTGTCTTTAGGAATGCATATATGATTTATCATATAAACCATGCTGTAATATTATGAAAGCGGTGCGATATTTGCCGCTAGATTCGTAGCGTAAGACGATGACGTCTTGGATTGTGGCGCACTGCGTCAGAGCACTTTTATACTTCATCCAAGCAACAACTCCACTCTTTAGTTCGCCGCGATCCTGGTTCCGGTTTCATCTAGCTCTCATCATTAACTTAAACTCAACTACATCCTACAGACAGACCGACTGACAGCTAAGCCTTATTATCATAATTTAACTTTCTTCAACCTTACTTATTCATTCTTTATTAGTTCAGGTGCATCCATGCGGTCACCTTAAGGTAAACATCCAATGGTGTTCGAATAATAGCCATATGCCTACCATCTATCAGCATTTCCACCTTGCCTAGCTGTATTTTATGGTGATTTTAATAAGTGAGTTAAACTCCCGGTATTATTATTTATTTACATTATATGAGCGGACCTTTTCAGTCTTAGGTAGCCTAGAGTAAACTTATCTTCCTTAAATCCGCCATATTGGTGGACCCCGTAGTGCATTACTTCCTCGTGTGTGCGTTGTACCAGTAGATCGGTGACATGGTGTGTTGCAGGCATCAGGATAGGATTGTTGGCACAGTCGTCTACACCTGACCACTTTAGAATACTCGCCTGCCACTCGGGAGGCCCGGGTTCGTTTCCTGGCCGATGCACCACAATATGGTGGATTTAAGGAAGATAAGTTTACTCTAGGCTACCTAAGACTGAAAAGGTCCGCTCATATAATGTAAATAAATAATAATACCGGGAGTGTAACTCACTTATTAAATCACCATAAAATACAGCCAGGCAAGGTGGAAATGCTGATGGAGGTGCTGATAGATGGTAGGCAAATGGCTGTTATTCAAACACCATTGGATGTTTACATTAAGGTGACCGCATGGATGCACCTGAACTAATAAAGAATGAATAAGTAAGGTTGAAGAAAGTTAAATCATGATAATAAGGCTTAGCTGACAGTCGGTCTGTCTGTAGGATGTAGATGAGTTCAAGTTAATGATGAGAGCTAGATGAAACCGGAACCAGGATCGCGGCGAACTAAAGAGTGGAGTTGTTGCTTGGATGAAGTATAAAAGTGCTCTGACGCGGTGCGCCACAATCCAAGACGTCATCGTCTTACGCTACGAATCTAGCGGCTACTGCTAAGTTAGTAGCGGATATCTAGCGGTAAATATCGCACCGCTTTCATAATATTACAGCATGGTTTATATGATAAATCATATATGCATTCCTAAAGACACTTAAATACTATACTTTCGTATAATAGGTCTTATCTAACTTATTAAGCTTACATACTGTACAAACTGTATCTAGGGTATGATACATAGAAAATGTAGGTTATACCACTGACTATCGTGAATCCACGATACACTCCCCCCCCCAAAACACAATACCTGAACCCCACCTTATATCTAGAGTTGCCCAGAAGCAATCTTGTGTTGCCACATATCAACGGCGCCACGAGCTGCGCGTCTGGGTCTAGTCCCGATCCGAGGCAGATCCCCAACGGGTTGTGGTGGATCGGCTAAGGCATCCTCCTCGGATCCAGCATCATCAGGTGGAGCTTCTTCTTGTGCAGAAGAGCCAAGCTCCATAGCGTACAGTCTTGCGACTGGACGATCAGTAGTCCCAGTAGCTGTCTTGAGCAGCGCTACTCGCCCCACCGAGCGTTTGCCCTCGTACACCTTCACTACGCGGACCAACTTCCAGTACAATCTAGGACTATCATCATGGATGAACACTATCTCGCCTACAGAGGGTGCTGATGGTTGACCAGCAGTCTTAGTTGCACTCTCACGTAGTGCCAATAAGTAGTCATTCATCCATCTCTATAAAATCACCTATAACCCCAGAAATATACTGGTACGTCGTGACACCGCAGCCTCGGTGAACATCGAAGGGTCCTCTAACTCTGCCTGTGACTGAAGATCAGTAGGAAAGGCAGTCATTGGCTTGCCGTAGAGCAAATGCGCTGGTGTTAGTGGCAGTGGTTCATGCAGGTCGGTATATACGTAAGTGAGAGGACGATCGTTAACAACCGCCTCGACTTCAGTGAGCACAGTTACTAGTTCGCTCCTTTTTAACAAGGCGCGTCCTGCAACCGCCCGTAAGCCTGACTTCACGTTGCCTACACACCGTTCCCACATTCCACCAAACCACGGCGCTTTCACTGGTATAAACTTCCACTCGCACCTTCGCTCTCCCAAGTAAGCAACAACCGTTGGATCGTCGCTCATATCTATCAAGTACCTGGAAGCTTGAAGAAAAGTGGGAGCATTGTCTCTAAGAATCAAATGAGGGAAGGAACGACGTGCACAAAATCTCCTAAATGCCAGCATAAACTCTTCACAAGACATATTGTCACAGAGTTCTAAATGTATTGCACGTGAAGTGGCACAAGTAAATAGCAACACATAAACCTTGTCCAGTTCCCTAGTTCTCAGTGCGCCGGTATAGTCTAGTCCTGTAACTCTGAAAGGTTCTAGATGATTAACACGACACTCTGGCAAGGGTGGAGCAGGTCCAGTCGTAAATGGTCTTCCTTTTAGTCTACGGCACACCACACATCTTTTGACTACTCGTCGAACTACCTGCCGAACTCTGGGTATCCACCAGTTGAGACGCAATTTAGAAATAACGTGGTGGACCCCGTAGTGCATTACTTCCTCGTGTGTGCGTTGTACCAGTAGATCGGTGACATGGTGTGTTGCAGGCATCAGGATAGGATTGTTGGCACAGTCATCTACACCTGACCACTTTAGACGTCCCTCACATCTAATTAAGTCATTCTTCAGGTGTAGCCTTAGTTGACGCACAATGTTAGGCATTTTAATCTTACCAGAACTTCTTATGGATTTTAATTCCTGACTGAAGGATTCCTTTTGAATCCATCTAATTAGTGTTACCTCAGCTGCTTTTATTTCTACTGCATTTAAGCTTTGACCCAGATTGCAGAGTCGTCCTTGTAGCCTGGCCTTTATGTTGGTGATATAACGCAACACCAAAGCTACGACTCTGACTAATTTTTTGTACCCACCGATCCTTACCCACACTAACATAGGATTCGGTGTTGATGTCGGTTGAATGACAGCTGTCACCGTTTCTAATGGCAAAGCTAACTCAACCTCGGCTTTCCATATAGCCCAATCCCCTTCGTGGAGCAGACAAATTTTTGGGTCTTGCCACCACAGGTCGGACTTAATCAGTTTGGACGCCGTTACTCCCCTACTTATTAGGTCACTGGGGTTGTCTTTGGTTGGTACATAATGATAGAAGGCGTTTGGTAGTAGGGATTGTATTTCATCCACCCTATTGCGCACATAGACGGGCAATGTCCTTTGACTATGCACCCAGCTTAGTGCAATTTGGCTATCGCACCATACGTGTACCGCCCTTAGTTGCAGTTCCTTATTGTATGAAATGCGTACATGATTAACCAAACGTCCCAATAGCAGCATGGCAGTTAGTTCCAATTTGGGAATCGTGACCCCCTTTACCGGTGCAACCTTAGCCCGGGCGGTGAGTAAATTAATCCCAAACGAGGTAACACAATAAATAGCTACTCCATACGCTGTAGAACTCGCATCACAGAATGCATGTAAAGACATGGGTCCAAATGCGGCCACTTGGCGCGGTAACTCTAATGTACATAGGGTGTTATAATCTTCTAGTAAGGACCTACCCTGTTCACTAAGATCATCGGGTAAATTTTCGTCCCACCCTATGTTGTGTCTCCATATTTCTTGTATTAGAATCCTAGCTCTGATGGTAACAGGTAATGCTAAACCTAATGGATCAAAAAGTTGCGCGACCTTACTCAACAGACTACGTTTTGTTTGCGTCCCTGCCTGTTCAGTATAATCTTTGTTCCGGTACATCAGTATGTCTTTCCCTGGTTGCCATATCATCCCCAAGATTCTGGCATATTCTTGGTTATCAGAAGCTACCCAACGCTAAACCATAATTAGTGGGTAAACTGATATTTTCATGTTTCCAGGGTAGACAAACTTCGTATTGCTTTTCCGTGGTCAAGTAACGCACAGATTCCGAGAACTTCTCGATCACGAATTTTTATTCCTGGTCATTCTCCACAGGTTGAATTCCTATGTGGTCTAGTTTCCACAGTCTTTCTAGATTGAACTCGGCAGCAAACTTTGGGTCCTCAATGTGAGTATCATCTTCGGTGAACTCTTCTGCCACGGTCGTGCTCATCCTCAACACGGATACCGTGTCAACCAGAACATTTGACTGGGTAGTTTGGACTGTACCGCTCATGCAGTAGCCAAACTTAGTGGGGATCAAGATCACTCCACTCTCTCTTAAAACCCGGGTGTACTACATCATAATAATAATCTGCTCCTAACAGTATGTGCACCTCCTTCAAGTCACCTACGTGATCAGACAGGTAAATACCTTTCCTACGAAGTGCATGCTCTACTTTGTTAATTCTTACAGATTGATAGTTTGGGAGTTCATCTACCACTACACACTGTAAGAAGTGTTTCTTCTTACGGTAGATGTAAGCAACTTCAACAACTTCGTATTCTCTACTGTCGGTCACTCCTGTAAAACCTTGCAACCTAAGGGTCTCACTACCTACTACACGGTATTTTAGACCATCTAGCACCGATCTCTTTATAAAGGGTCTTCAGTGGTGTGGTGGGATAATGATGGTGCAGTATGGACTAACCTTAGAAGTTCTCTTGCATACTACATGCACTATGGAATAGGCTCCGGGACAATAGATATTTTTGTGTCTCCTTGTTACTGCTTTAATAAACAAAGAGGAAGATAACCATTTTTCCTAGAGAACCTGCGTGTCTTGGTGTTTGAGTCAGATATTAAGAGCGTGTCTGTTGCAGGGTAGTGCGGTGCTGTGGGCTAGGCTATGTAAGCATCTGGTTGCCCCGGCTCCCCTCGTAACAATATATATATATATACCTGTATATACAGTATATATATATTATATAATTCAATGTTCGAATTCACTACCTTTACCTCTTTCTTTCTTACATTTTGCTCATCAATAACCACTTTTATTCAGATTTGAGTGGACCTGTAAAATTCAAGGTCTCTCTCCCTTTCTCTATTTCTTTTAACTGTGAAAATAATATGAGTTCTCCAGCGTCATGGGGTTGCATATTTATTTAGTGGTCCAACATAGCTATGTTACATTCCTGGTTGCATCAACCTGAATGTCAACAAGCCGCTGGTGATGGCTGCGGTCCGTTCTGGGTTGAGAAGTACTATCCGCAGTGTCAGTGACTCTTCATAAATTTACGGCCCACTTATATGGCAATAGTTCCAGCTGATTGACTTTTGGGACCGTAATTATTGAAACCTTTATTAAGAAATCATATTTTTTCACCAACCAACTTTACTTCTAAACTCAATTAATGAAATCAACAAAAATATGTGGCACTCCAAGGACTCGAACCTAGGATACCCACATCGAAATTCTGCGCAATTATGCATTACACTATCAAGTCATTAGATATGGTCGCAAGAGCCTCTCAGCTGGAACTGACATATAGAGAGGCTGTTATTAGGTCCATGTGAAGCAAGAGCCTCTAGAGTTTACTCATGTCATTGTTAGGTCCGTGCAGGTCCGTTGTTGTTGTTAGGGCGAGGCATGATATAAAGGACTAATTCTCGGTTATTACAGAACCACACTTAATGATCTTTCACATTCATGTACTCTGAACTATCCTCTAGGAGTCTAGGCAGTAACGGAGCCCTTTTTAAAAATTTCGTCCGGTAGTGTTTCATGAGGGCGCTACCTCTCATCACTCCCCCAACCCCGACTCCATGGCGAGAAGGACGCCCCAGCCCCACCAAGACCTTCCATCGCCGTGCCACCTTTTCACTCAACCCAACGGACCCCGGCGCCATCTAAATTCAAGATAGAAGGGCAGCAGGAGGTATCTCAATCTTCCCCTTGAAATCACATAGTACTTTTGGCCTCACAGGTGCTTTCGGCCCCAAAAGAGTGTTTTTCGACCTCATACAGTGAGTTTGGCCTGACCCCGAGTGATTTTAGCCTAGACCGAGTGTTTTTACCTCAGCAGTGATTTTGGCCTAACCCCAAGTGTTTTTAGGCCTCAAAATCCCTTTACCAGCTAAACCTGGATAAGGAGATAATTAAGAGAAACATAAACTTAACTTCGACTTGGCTATAAGGTTGCTAATAACGTAAATATATAATATTTACCATTGTTAAACCACTCATACATTTTATCATTCATTTTCTTATTTCACTTATATATATACTGTCACATGTCTGACTGACGACACAGCTAGCACACTGCTGCGTATATATATGTGAAAGTAACTCTGCCTGGACCTGCAGGCTACACTAGAACCAAGCTTTCTTCCCCCCACACTGTATTACGCACATATGATCTATCTTTTTACGCTCTCACCATCTCTAAATATTGTAAATAACTTTGTATGTTTCCTGTATATGTTCTTGTGTTTAACCCTTATTTAGCGGCGAGCAACATAAGTCGAGTTAAATAAAGCTGGACTATGTGGCGGCTCACATACTCAATTATGTACTGAAAGTAGTCATTCGAAAGCTCTGTTTATGCCCTTTCAGGGATAGGTACTTGTTTTACGTTCTGGGTCTTATTTAGGCATGAAAATGATCACGTAAACAGCCCTATTTTGGCTAAAAACACCCCGCTGTGCGGTACACATAAATAAACCGCATAGGCCGCTCGTAAGGTGTTAACCATCTGTATGTAAAAGTGTAATAACCCATGCTATTCACTATCTGTAACTTGCTTAATAAATAACCTATAAGACTTGTACACCCACCATTGAATTCATTCTGCACGCCTTTCCCTCGAGAAATAGGAACCCCATGGTATACAGTGCAGCTTACACAACATCCCTCATCGATTATAGGAGTTGGTAACTCACTGGTGGCAGCGGTGGTTCTCCGAGGCTAGAAGTAGTTGCAAAGTTCTACAAAGAGGGTTGTAGTTACAGTTTTTTTTGCCGTAAAGTAACACATAACGTAAAACATATCACAAATAGGAAACACATACCATTACATTGTGGCATTCTGCCTAGATACAATGGATATCAAAATGTATCTAGAGATGGTAGAACTGTAGAACCCATAAGCGAAATGGGTTACCCAGAAAAAAACAAAACAAACAAGAGTCTTATTAGCAAACATTGGATTCCAGACATATGCTAAACTCTTCGGGATCAACAAGCCCACGACGACGTGGCCCTAGGTAAAAATAACTTATTATCGCCACATTGCAACCGTCACATGGACACGTCCCAACCCTCAGTAAATTGCACGCGGTAACTCACATGGGCGACCTCGACGACACCATGCTCAGGTTGCGAAAACACGCACACGTCGCATACCTGGAAGCTGGTATCGATGAGATAAATATATATTTTTTTAAATCTAATTAGAATCTTGCCAGAAAGCGTCTGACAACACTTTACCATCTATGGTACCAGCACACCTGAACAAGATTTCTTAGTTATTCGGAAATTACCCGCCATTACTCCCGGCACAGGGACTCAAGTCTGTGAGTCTGTGCACTCAGCCACAACCTATCTCACCCCCAGCCTTCTTCACAACCCCCAGTCACTCAACAGTACAAAACTCAAACCCCGCAAAGTACCCAACACTATGCTCGACCACCCCACCAACAACCCCAATAAAATCACAGAGAGGACAACTATGCCCTAAGCTCCCCCCCCCCCTCCCCCACATGATAACACAACAGAAATACAATCCATCAACATAAGCACTGGCAATAACTCCAACATTACCATCATAAATACATACATTCCCCCCCAGTACCCAACGAATACAGACCACAATTACAACAAATCAAAAACACTCCACGCATCATCCTGGGTGGTGACTTCAATGCTAAAACATCGACATGGTTTGTCGACAACCCTGACACAGACAGAGGGCTGGTCCTACAACGCCAATCAGATAACCTTTTCATCCTTAATGACACCCATCAAAATATCCATTTTACCCACCAAGCCCACTTCCATGCATCATCTCCTGATATCACCTTCGGCTCCCCAGAACTCGCCCTCATAACATCCTGGAAGGCGGTAGGAGCCTTGGGTTCTGACCACCTCCAGATAATTTTAACCACCAAAACCAGACTCACCTCAGCTAGCCAAAGATACACGTACACTAACTATAAAAGAGCGAACTGGGAAGCTTTCACATATGAGACAGAACAACACTTTGAAACTCTAAACAGCACACCCTACACCAACATCAACAATGCTGTTCACACATTCAACACAACTATCCAAAATGCTGACAAGAAACACATTCCAAGAGGTAACAGAAAAAGACACAACCCCAACTTCACATCAGAAATTCAAAACCTCATCAGACAATGCAACACACTGAAACACTCCCCAGCACCACAAATCTAAGCACTCGACACACAGATTAACACTCAATTGGCGGTGACCGTCATAAGACGGGTGAGAGATAAATGGACTATCCTCTGGTACCCGTCATATGACTGGCGGCATTTTGAGCACATTATCGGCTCAGAGAGAGTCCACGTGTTGGGAGGACGATAGGGAGGCTCTGACCGTTCGGCACGACCATAGTGCCGTGACTGAGATCGCCACTGCAACATTTCACACCCTCGGCCTCACGAGACCAGGAATAAACTTTGGAAATTACCTTATTTAGGGATTTTTCACCTCCGGTTGTGTGATTCCTACAGGATAACCCGTGGTCGTACAAGGATGAATCCGGTGTCATTGGAAAGCTCTATTATCGCCCTTTCACGGATACATAATTGTATTACGCTCTGGCTCTTCTTTATGCATGAAAAAAAGCATGGAATTAAGCTCGTTTAGGGTAAATATGCTCGCTTGGCAGGTAGTTGATGTTACAAACGGCCCCGTTTTTTAGGGGTTAACAACAAAATACAAGAATAACAAATGCTAAACTAGAATAACTACCTTCAAACACTTGATCACAAAACAGACCCCAAAAAACACTACAATACACAAAACAGCATCACACTTTCCAACAGCAACACAACAAAATCACATGCCGCAATCACAACAATAGAGTCTATTCCTTAATACAAACAACTAATAAACACTCTCATTAATTACTTCTTTCATATAAGCCACCTTAACCCCCATCAAGACAACCGATGTGTCATCCGACGTAAGAGACAATTCCCCACAGACCATGACTATGCACCCTTCACCAACAACCAGACAAAGCACATTATCAACAATCTCAAGCACTCACCCGTCTGTGGTCCAGACAGCTTAAGCAACATACACCTCAGACACCTAGGACCACAAGGGATAAAGGCACTCACCAACATATCAAACTACAGTTATTCACACAACACAATACCAGACATCTGGAACCATGGTGTCATCATTACATTTCCCAAACCCAACAAGGACCCTATGCTACCCTCCTCACACCGATCCATAACACTCCTTTGCACCCCCTCCAAAGTCTCAGAACGCCTCGTACTACAACTGACCAGACACGCTCTACCCCTAGCTCGAACATAACATGGCTTCAGGCCACTACACTCCACAAACACTCGTCTTACTGACCTTACACAAAGAGGTTTTTACAGTATCAACTCAGCCAGACCACCACACATATCACTACTTGCCACATTCGACATTACTAAAGCCTTCGATGCCATCCCCCGCCACAACCTAACAAACAAAATCTACAACACAAACATGCACAACAATACAAAAAGGTGGTAACCAACTACCTAGCAGGCAGATGTGCACATGTATCATTTGCCGGTCAGTCATCTAGCATCAGAAACTTCACAAACGGAATCACGCAAGGATTCGTCCTGTCGCCCGCACTCTTCAATCTGTACATGCATGATATACCTACACCCCATGCACCCCAAATAGATATAGCTTCCTAAGCAGATGACATAACACTCACATGCACACACCAAAACCCAGACAGTGCAACACATCTCCTTCAACCCTATCTCAACACACTACATGATGGTTCACTACAAACAGACGCATGTTGGCCTTAGCCAAATCCACTGCAACCCTGCTTACAAGCTGGACAACCGAATACAAAAACACCCCGCACCTCACCATAAACAACACCCCCCCCCCCTCCCCCCCCCCCCAACCGCACACACATGCATCCAAAATCCTAGGAGTAACATATGATACTCTAATGACATTCAAACAACATATCACAAATACACTGACACTCAGACTTAGCACCTTCAGGTCACTTGCCCACTCAAAATTTGGACACAACAAAGAAACTACCACCACAGTATACAAACAATACCTATGATCAGTGATACAATATGCAAGCCCTGCCTGGGCTTCTAACCTAGCTGAAATACATCACACCACCTTGCAGACTATTCATAACAAGTCCCTATCAATCATCACAGGCTGTACAGCTACTACACCTAAAGATCACCTACATCAAAAAACCAAAGTACTGTTCTCAAAGTCAAAGACCACCTGGATATGAGAGGCACCCTGTTCCCGGCTGCAGCTTCCACAAATCAACACCACCCATTACACTACATAGCAGTACACCCACAAACACCAAGGAATATCAAAACAACACCCAGCACAAGGAATCATACACAAATACTGTAATCTCTCCTTCCCTGCCCACCCCAAACCAGCTTCCAGAAGCACATCCATACTCATATCTCTCGCCATTCCATCCAATCACTCATTGACAACATGCAGCTGCAAGCACGACCTCCCGAAATCCATCCTTCTGAATCCTCCCTTCCTCACGAGAACAGATTCCACCTGGCCAGGCTGAGATGTAGGCAGCATCCAGCTCTTCTGAGCTATCAGAAGAGACTGTATATATCCGTTGTCGACACCTGCCCTGGATGCAACACAGCATCCCATACTATTAAACACATCATAGAAGACTGCATTCTACACAATCACTTACGCCAACAACATAATCTACACTCCTTAAGTGCCCTGTGGGAAAGCCTGATCGAGGCCATGGCCTTCCTTAGGGACTCGGGGCCGTTCAGCCAGGCAGCCTAGGGAACGACAACAAAAACAATAACAATAACACCAGTAGATTTATATGAATTCTGAACATACCAGGGGGAATGACTGATTAGAACCTGGCGAGCCAGCGAGCGTGCGCAAATAAAAGGCCCCACCCCTGCCCTGCGCTACTATGTCCCCAATAATCAACCCACATACCAGTACCCCCTTCGTGCAAACCAAAACTCGTGAGGGAACACTTAGAGAGGAAATTGAGATTCGATTAAAAGCAATACTATGGTATACTCTAGATGATCCTCTTCCTTAACTCTCTGGGAAAGGCCCTCAATAACATTCGAAAGTGTCCAACTTCCCAATATATGTACTTAGCGACAAGAATGTAATTTATACACCCAAACACTCACGCTATTGCAAACATACTGTAAACTCATCTGCACAGCATTGTTTTGGCTTAGTTCGCTTTTCTTTCTTCCCCTCCTCCAGTCCGTTGTGTCTCTGATACACTACATGTTTTTTGTAATTTTCTTCCCTTCCTATTGGTATTCGGATTTCTTTTTACATTTCGAGAGAATAGCTTTTGTCACCCCTGTTATTTTACGCCCATATATTTTTCTTGGCATTTCAATATCACAGGATTTACACTCGGTTTTCATTTACTTTAAGACCTCTCTCGATAGAAAAACATTACAACGTTATTTGATATAGATGTTCACCTTATCGGCTGCAGCATTTGAATATGAGCCATGTCACCTTCAATGAAAAACCACATAGACCAAATAATGATTATAAATGTGCACATTACTAGGAGTGATTAACAAATGTTTTGTTCAGGGATTGGGATAATTAATTATTCTCTATTATATAAGTGCAGTAATTTCGCATATTTTATTATCTATTATCTTATATTATCTAGAGAAAGAGTTATCATGGTTAGATACTAGGAAATGTCATGCCAGGCCAGGTTAATGGCTAAATTGAAGTGATAGCCATAGCCAACATGAACAAATATCTAGAAATTATCAAAATGTCTGAAAGATCTTGTCGATCGTCTTCCTGATTACTAATAACTTTCACATTCCTTTGAAATGTTTAAGACAGCACTGCCAGTAGTGATAATAAGTGCATGGCCTATGTTCGTAGGCATCACATATTATCATGAATAGCTTTAAATGGGCCTATAAATTAGTGTACGAACAGGCGTTCCTGGTAAAAGGGCCCATCACAAGCCACGGGTTATGGTACCCAACTCATGAAGTTGAATAGCCGACACACCTTGCTGGGCGAGGGAGGCAGATAATCAAGAGGCTACTCACTCTTCGGCGTCATCACTGGACTATTGTATGGCTGAATAATACAAAGGTGACCTTTAGTGTTTACTGAATGACATCAAAATGTGATTGTATAAATGACTTTTTAGTCTCATGTCAAAGTTATTTGAAGTATATTGGTGGTAGAGGTACGCTATAGGTAGCGCCAACGAACTTGACACTAATCTTGATCCCAGACCTCTCTGTAACTCAAAAGGGCCTAGAGAAAATTGGCTGTAAATATCAACACATATATCCTGGTGGGCTCTTCCCAAATTATAGAAACGTCAACCCGATTGCTTTCATTCATTTCGAGTTATAAAAAGTTAAGAAGTCAAGATTATTGTCGAGTTAGCTGGCGCTACATACTGTATAGTATGTGTTTTAATGGGGTGCCCCGTCCATCCACTTATGGTTCTCCATTGAAGCTTGTGATGAGCGTGATTCAAAGCGTTACAACATTATAATATTCGTCATGATTAATCTCCAGCTCCCTATTTCTAACCTACTGACTTATGCCATTCAACCCTCAGCAAAGTTATTACCATGGCTGCAGTGGAGACTTGATAACAAGCATGCCTCTTCTTTGATTTGATGACTCTTTCAAATCTTTCTGTAAAACCAAAACTGGAGTTTTCTTTAATTTGACGACCTAGTCTTCAAAACCATCTTGGGAAATTATGGAAAACAAGTGTGTAAATGTACGAAAGAATGTGGTAACAAAACTGTGAGAACTGGAAAGATGAAAAAGGAAATGTGATTACAGATGAAGAGCAAATAAGGAAAAGGTGGGAGAAATATTTTGAAAGATTAATTAATGGAAATGGGAACAGGGCAATTGTCAACGAAAGATGTTGGTAGATATTCCATGTGACAGACAAGTAGAAAGAGGGAATATATTGAGAGTGACAGCAGAGAATGCAATAAAGAAATTCAAGAATGGAAAAGCTGCTGGTGTCGATGAAAATACAATGTGACGTGATAATAAATGGAGGGGAGAGAACAATTATTGTGGAAATTATGTCCGGAAGCCTGGATAAATGGAGTGGTGCCAGTGGATTGATAGAGAGGAATAATAGTTCCAGTGTATAAAGGTAAAAGTGAACAGAAGTATTAGCCTGCTGAACATGGTTGGCAAGATATATGCTAGAATAGTGATTGACAAAGGGAAAGTGATTGCTGATGGAATAGTGACTGGTGAACAGAGTGGTATTCGAAGTGATAGTGGGTGTGTGGATCAGATTTTTTGCAGCAAGACTGATGATAAAGAAGGCGTGCGATTAAGAGAGTACATGGGATATGTGGATCTTGAGAAAGCATATGATAAAGTATATAAAGAGGAAATGTGGAAAGTTTTAGAGCTGTATGATGTAAATGGCAAAGATTTTTGTGAAGAGCTTTTATGATGATAGTGGAGCATGTACAACTCTATATTAATACATGGCACACTAAGTGATTGGTTAAGTGTTCAGGTTGGAGTGAGACAGGAATTTGTGATGGCGCCCTGGTTGTTAAATAAGTACACTCACAGTAAACAAAAAATCTTTACCCTAACGCTCTAAACATTCTAGAAGTGGGTCAAAATCTTGTAATACTACAGTACAGACGTCTGTTTTACCCGGTTCTTTCCGTTCACACAATTATATATTCAGCTCACCATTGTAAAGATTGTATATTCTGTGAGTGTACATGGGTAGGGTATTGCAAGAAACAAAGAACAGAACGAGAGGATAAGAAGTGTTTATGTTGAATGATTGTAACAGAATGACTGTCTTAAATGTGTTGTATGCGGATCTATCTATATATTGCCGGATGCCGTGATTCCGGAAGGAGTGGCCACGAACGAAACGCCGCCCACGGACCTATGTCCCCAGTCAGTCGACGCCCCTCCTCCCATCTAGCACCACTTTCACACATATACTTCTTAACTTCATCCTTACACCTCTCACTCGGTCTACCTCTCCCTTTCTGTTCTTCTACCTCACTCTCGTAGTAATAGTTGCTGAATTCATTCATATACTATGCCAGTTGGTGGATATATTTGTGGAAGTATGTGAAACACTAGGTCTTAAAGTAATTGTGAACAAATGTAAAGTTATGGTACTAGAAAGGGTAGGAGCCACTGTATTATTATGTTTAATGGAGAACAATTTGAAGTAGTAAAAGAGTTTATGTATCTTGGAGCCATGTTTAAGACAAGAGGAAAATGTGCATATGAAGTAAAACACAGAGTAACACAAGGTAAAGAGGTAGCTGGAGCGGTGAAAACCCTGACCAAGAGCAGAAACTTAAAGGGATGTAGTGCCAATATTGATGTGTGGGTGCGAAACACTGGTATGGCAAAATAATGAACAGTTGCGAGTGAGAGTATATTTGTTTCTATGTGTATGAAGGAGACAAAAGTCAGGTTGCCTGTAACGAGTGTCTCCCCCAAAGCCAAAAGAGTAACAGGGCCAAATTCAAAAGACGTTGGGGTTAAAATGCTTGGGCACACAAATTTAAAAGCAGTTTAAGTCATAGGATGAAGGAAAGATTGATTGAGTGAGAGAGTTTCAATGGACTTGCTAAGATATGCCTGTGGAGTACGAACAAATACAGAGTAAGAAGTGTGACTATAAGGGAGGCATGTGGAGTTAGGAAATGTGTTGTTCAAAAGGTACACGAAAATGTTCTCAGATGGTATGGCCACATGACTTTAACGACTGAAGGAAGAGTAGCAAACATGATGTATGTCAGTGAAGTGGAAGGAAGAAGCCGTAGGCAGGCCGAGAAGATGTTATGATATGCAAGGTTAAGAGATACAACAGGTTGGAGCATGGGGTCACTCAAACTCGTACCCGCTCGCGCATGACGTCACAATGAAGGAAGGGTCAGAGGTCACTCGGCTGTATACACTTCATTCTCAAAGGAGCAGCCAAGCCAGCACTATCCTCCGTTTTCTTTGACTTCATACCGTGATGCTATAACTACTGTATAATGCCGTGTGAAAGTGTAGCTCTTCTATTTTAACTAAACAAAATGCCTATGTATTGTCAAGTTGCTGGATGCAAGTCGATATTTATCAAAGGAAGTAACATAGCATTCCATACATTTCCCAAAGATGAAACACTGCGGTCAAAATGGAGTAATCTAAGTGGGAAAAAAGGCTGTATTATTTCACCAACAGCAAGGATCTGCACTAAACATTTTGAATCCTCAGCTTTCGAAAGACACTTGAAATACGAACTGCTTGGACTACCAGTACCTTACAGCCAAATAAGATTCAAACCTGGAGCATTACCAACTCTGCATTTGCCTGCCCAGGCTGCCTCTGAAAGCGAGTCCAAGAGAGGCCGAAAGCGAGTTCGAGATGACGACGACACCAAAGTGACTGAGCAACAAACAAACCGTGATGCAAGTGACCAAAATAATCTACAAGATGATGCAACCGTGAACACCGACGCACCATTGAAAGAAATAGGTGAGTTTATACCTGTGCTATATATATATATATATATATATATATATATATATATATATGAGAACATAAGAAATGGGAGTCTGCAGAGAGCAGATTGGCTCACACAAGGCAGATGCCTTTCATACCAAACCTATCTCGTCCTATATGTGCTTATCTAATTTTATCTTGAAGCCCACACTGTCCTTACATCTAGAATTATTTGTATGTATGTGTGTATACCGCTATATAAAAGGTTCAGATTATGCTGTTCAAATTTGATGTCCTCATTACAGAATGGACATAGTTTATTTGGAGTCAGTAGGCTACAACGAAGAATGACCAAAATTATCCATAATATTATATATCTTCCATAAATAGAAAGGTTGAATAAATTAGGCTTGCACTCGTTACAGAGGCCCATCTCGTCCACATGCCTATCTAATTTGATCTTAAAGCTCTCTATCATTCTTGATCTCACTATAGCACTTGGTAACCTATTCCACATATCTACAACTCTGTTACCAAACTAATATTTGCCTATATCTTTTCTGAAACGAAATGTATCTAATTTGAAAACATTTGTTGGAGTTCTTTCGCTATCACTGAGCTTTAGTACATTGTTCATGTCCCCTCTATTAATCCCACTACGTGACTAACCCCCTTGAACACTTCTATCAAATCCCCTCTAACTATGCGTCTTTTTAACCAATGAACATAAGAACATAAGAAAATGGGAGTCTGCAAAACGCCGATCGGCCCACACTAGGCAGATCCCTGTCACACCCAACCCCAATTACCTAAGAACATAAGATCACGGGAAACTGCATATGGCCATGCGGCCCACATGAGGCAGCTCCCATTCACACCCAGCCCATATCAGCCATATGGGAGCCTAATTAAGCCTAATGTAAGCCTAATTTCTTCAACCTTGCTTCATCTGGAAGATTTCTAATACTATGGATTATTTTTGTCCTTCTACGTTGTACTCTCTCCAAGGAATCATTCTGTAATTAAAATTTAACAGCATATATAAGAAAAGAACATACGAAAATTTGAGTCTGCAGAGAGCCGAATGACCCACACAAGGCCCATATATATATATATATATTTTGGCAGGGGGGTTATAAAAAGTAGTTATACTATACCTGTGACTAGATATTGTAGTTATACATATTACATTTATATCAGTTTGGTACTAGGGCGCATGTTGCTAGAGAGAGAGAGAACTGCGTTTCAGAAAAGATATAGGCAAATACTGGTTTGGTAACAGAGTTGTAGACAGGTGGAATAGGCTACCGAGTGTTATAATAGGATCAAGAAAGATAGATATAAAATTAGATAGGTACATGGACGAGATGGGTTGGTTGTGAAAGGGTTCTGCCTTGTGTGGGCAAATCGGCTTTCTGCAGACTCGTATGTTCTTAATACGAAAAATAGTAATAATAATACAATATCTATATACTGATAAATACAATACACCGTATACATTTATTTATATATATGTATACGGTATATATATATATATATATATATATATATATATATATATATATATATTAGAATAGTACCTAGAATATGAAATGGGTGAAGAAATAGAAAGTTTGAGAGGAATAGTGGATGGGAGGAGTTTAATCTGTGATTAGAGGGCCAGGTGGGTCCATTAATAACAATTTGTGCTCCTCCCATTCACTAATACCGGTACATCTTAACTAAGGTCAAGTAGGTATTAAATAAAACCGGCGGGAGGGGAGGGTCTGGGGGAGTAATTTTGTAGCTATTAAATGTGATTGGCTAGGGATTACTATGGATGTATCTTCTCCATCACCGCTACCAACTTCTCCATCATCACCACTTTCTTCTCCAGCACTGGCAAAAACTCAGTAAAATCATTGTGTAAAGAAATTGTTGGTATGGTGACTTTACCATGGGAAGTAATTAGTTTTTTTGTAAGATGCCGAATGTTTTTTAGAATACGGATTTTAAACAGAAATATGAATGCTAATGATCCTAGAAAAACTAAATCTAAAATGTCTAAACTAATAAAATCAGTGTGAAATCCTCGTGTTTATTTAATCCTTATCCCTCTTTGTGCAAGCTAATTATATTATAAGAATAAGAAAATAGAACAATAACCAAGCAAAATGAAGATACCGGGTATAAAAAAATACCGGTACTAATATTAATTAACATGTTTGACACCTCTGGTCTAGTGGCAGCACTTTGGCTGGCAGGCGAGCGTTTTTCTAGCTTTCTTTCTCTCGCCCCACCTTCTGACGTCAACAGGCTGCGCGTGCGCCAACCTGTTGTATCTCTTAACCTTGATGATATGGTGACTCAGTGTGTGTCGAAGCGCGAACAGGCAATGGATGAAGCAAAAGAGATAGCAAATGATAGGAATGAATGGAAGAAGTTTGATAGGGAGAGCACATGAAGGTCTCTGTATTAATGTTTATGACAAACCTGGAAGCTCTTCATACCAGATGTTGATGTGAGACAACTTTGTTGAGGAAAATGTATACTATGTATAGCATCTGAAATGAATCCAAAGAACCTGGGACTGGTGAATGAATGGTGTTCAGAATTCAAAATTGCTTGCTTTTGTATATTGTATATTTTTTTCCCTTTCATCTATGTTCCCTTTCCTAGGTTCTTGCTGATCCTCCCTATTCTTTTAAGGAAATGCAGGTTTGGCTACTGACCTACTGACTTACTCTTTTTCCATTTTATTTTTCTGAAACAATACAGAACATATATAACAGGAATTTTCTTTAATTTGATAACCCAGTTACACAGTCTTTAAAACCTTCTTGGACAGTAAATAAGACTCTCCTTTTATTTGATGATCCATATTTTACACAACATTGAAGTGGAGTGGCTGTAAGTGTCCTGGTTTTTCAATAACAGCATGTTTGGACATAGATATAGTTTGAACATGAACATAGCCTATATTTGCACAAAATGTTGGCTTGTTCGCTTTTCTTCCCTCCCCTCCTCCACGCCAT
Source organism: Paralithodes platypus (assembly GCA_032716605.1). NCBI lineage: Eukaryota > Metazoa > Arthropoda > Malacostraca > Decapoda > Lithodidae > Paralithodes > Paralithodes platypus. The sequence goes on from CM064533.1 coordinate 40,315,961, forward strand.
TGCTTCTCTGAGGCGCTACAAGTCTTTTGCATGTTCCTTCTTTCATATCGATATTCGGATTCCCATTTACCTAGAAAGAAAGTAGCTTTTGCCACTCATGCTCTTTACGCCTCTCTATTTTCTTTTGTCGGTTAAAAGTTACTGAATTTACACTTGGTTTTTGTTTATTGTTATAATATAACTTTTAAGGAAAATTTGATATATAATACAAACGATCACTTGATAGAGTGCATCATATTATTAGGAGTCTCGTCCCCATACTGTATAAAATACCATGTCCATATTATATGTGATATTATAAATGGAAATATAATGCCCATGATTTAATCACCACTGTAGTTCTTTAGCAGTGGTTAACTCCTCAGATTAGTCAACTGATAATTAAAAGAAACCAAACTTGCAATTCATTCATACTAATTTTACCGTCATACATAAGATCAAGACTTGGAACAACTTATGTGAGCAACTGCACACCAGTCAATGATTCAAATTTTCTTAACTGGTTATTGGTAAATATTTTGTTACAGGTATGAACTACATACATACCATTACTTTATACTACATTTACTGTAATATTATTTTGTGATCCGGCAATATCATAATTTGTGTTCAGAAAGTAAATTTATTTGATTGTAATAACGTAATAGCGTAGGGATGTGGCGACCCAACCGCCTGTCACTTTGTGGCGCAGATAGTCCCTGGAGGTTGGGACCGGGAATCCCACCTCCAAAAATTGTTTGGAGGAGGCTGTAGACACCAGCCGAACAGGGCGGTACTCGTGGGAAGTGCTAGGTGGTTGATAAGGACCGCTGGAACTCTTGTTTCACCATTTGGCCTCCCTAACTAATCCCCCAGCCTGCCCTCCAAAACACCTTCTCCTCCTATCAATACTACACACACCTTACATACTACACTAACTTAAAACAAAACAAAAAATTACGAAACTCGACCCACCTCGTAGTCCGAAGGGGGGGGGGGGGGGGGGGGCAAAAATGACCCCATCAGTCTGTCACCTGGAAATGACTCGCCAAAATGCTCTGGGCCACCACCTTCTACTCTTACTATAAATGTATGTATTATTCGTGGCCTTTCCTCTAACTTCCACTCTGTGGAACACCAACTTTCCTCTACCAACCCTTATCTTCTCTTTGTTCACCGAGACTCAGCAAACCCTTCTCAGTAGCCTCCTACTATCTCTATCCTCAGTTTTGAACCAAAGGTGGATGTTGCGTCTATATACGCAACAATCTTGCTTTCTCTTGTTTTCCCAACTTAGATTCTTCTGAATTCTCAACTCTCTGGCTAAAACTTTCTTGTCACTCTCAAACTAAATATTTCTGTGCTGTCTATCTCTCCCCTAATTCTACTGACTATCCAAAATTCTTTGACTATCTAACTTCTAAAGTGGAACACATTCTATCCATCTCTCCTTCCGCAGTAATCTCCATCTTAAGAGATTTCAATGTTCACCTTTACCAATGGCACTCCTCCGTTTTCACTGACCAACCTGGTGAACAAACCTACATATTTTCTATCTTAAATAACCTGGAGCAGTTAGTCCAGCATCCCACCCTTATCCCGGATCGCTTCGGAGATCGGCCCAACATTCTTGACTTATTTCTAACATCTAACCCATCTGCTGATACTGTAAATCTGTTCTCTTCTTTGGGCTCCTCCAACCATAAACTAACATCTGTCACCTGTCCTATTTCTCCGGTACGGCCACCCGATCCTCCCAACCGGCGGCGCTTGTGGCTCTTTGGCACTGCCGACTGGGAGGCTCTCCGGCAGTACTTCTTTGATTTTCCATGGAATGACTTTTGCTTCCATGGCCGGGGACTCTCGGAGAGTGCTGAACGCATTACCGAGGTAATCCTCTCGGGCATGGAAGCATACATTCCATTTTCTTTCTCTCAGTTTAATGCAAACAAATCTTGGTTTACTTGCACTTGTTCTACTGCTGTCTACAACAAGGAGTACAAAGGAAATCAAGCAACAACAGGTCTAGTGACCATTCTAGGCTGCTTGTCCTCCAAAACACTGAGGATCAAGTGTCCATACAGTGGTTTAGAGTGGGTAAGGGAACATTGGAAAGGGAACTACTGCCCTGGAACTAATGTCCGTGGCAGGATTTGGAAGTTAGTATGGGACAGATGGGTTAGTAACTGAGGGGGGGATAAAATTAAGTTATTCATTTACAAACGCAGTCAGTCGCGGGTTTGATGCGAGATATTTGTCTAGGCGGAGTTTAAATGAATCAACGGTGCTGCAGTCTATAACGTCTCGGGGAAGCCCATTCCACAAGTTGACAGCTCGATTGAAGAAGAAATTCGTAGATTCGTGTGATTTAAAAGATTTACCAATAATTTTGCAACCATTTCCCCGCGTGTAATTAGATTGGTCGATAGTGAAGCACTTACGACAGTTCATATTGTCGATACCTTTGATGATTTTGAACACTTGAATTAAGTCACCTCTTAATCTGCGCTGGGTTAAAGGAAATAGATTTAATTCTCTAAGACGCTCTTCGTATGGTTTGTTCTTTAGGCTAGGTATCATTTTGGCAACTCTACGTTGAACTCGTTCTAGCTTGTTTATATCTTTTTGGTAATAAGGGCACCAGGATTGAACGCACTATTCCAGAAGAGGGCGGACTAAGGAATTGTAAAGGGTTAGGATAACTTCTTTGGATTTATGCTCAAATGACCTGCCTATAAAGCCAATTATTTTGTTTGCCTTCTTAACAACTTCTGAACATTGTTGACTCGGTTTTAGGTTACTCGATATTGTTACTCCCAGATCGGTTTCTCTGTTTACATTCTTAAGCTGAGTGCCATTCATCGAATAGTTTGGTTTCTCATTTAGGTATCCGATATGTAGTACTTTACATTTATCCGCATTGAAACTCATTTGCCAAATTTGGGCCCAACATGACAATTTATCTAGATTGTGTTGCATATCGTCAACTTGTTCTTTTGAGAGTACGCTATTTGCAATTTTTGTATCGTCAGCAAATTTTGAGATTGTACAGGTGAGTCCCTCATCTATGTCGTTGATATAAATTAGAAAGATAATTGGTCCTAGGTACCGATCCCTGGGGTACCCCGCTACTTACATTGGTCCATTTAGATGCCTTACCATTTATGACTACTCTTTGCTTTCTGTCGCTGAGCCAATTTTCTATCCATTTCAACACACCGTCTTGTATTCCATGCGCTTTTAGTTTTAGCAGTAAACGTTTGTGGGGAACTTTGTCAAAGGCCTTTTGAAAATCAAGGTATATAATATCTACAGCTTTACTCTCATCGTAGAGGTTGAGGATATCGTGGAAGAAGTCTAAGAGGTTTGTTAAACAGGAACGTTTTTTACGAAAGCCGTGTTGAGTATCTTTAAATAAGTTATTTGCCTCTAAGTGATTTACGAGTCTGTCTCTTATGACCGTTTCTAGCATTTTACATACAATTGAGGTTAAGCTAATTGGACGATAGTTACTGGGTAGGGATTTGCTGCCTTTTTTTAATATCGGTGTTACGTTGGCTAGCTTCCACTGATCAGGCATAGTCCCAGACTGCAAGGATTCATTGAATAGCAATGTCAGTGGTTTGGAGAGCTCATCCTTAGCTTCTTTTAGAACTCTAGGCGAGATTGTATCAGGTCCAGGCGTTTGATTTACCTTGAGTTTATCTAAACAATTCAATACTTCTCTCTCTGTAACGGTGATATTGCTTAGAACATCTGAATTATCAATCTGAATCGGCGATGGTGTAGGGATATCACTGAGGTCTTCGGTTGTAAAAACTAATGCAAAGAAGGTATTGAGGGCATTACTCATTTGTACTTCGTCTTTGGTGTATTCTCCATTTTCATCGACTAACGGACCAACAGTTGAAGTAACTACTTTTTTTTTCTGATATAACTATAGAATTCTTTCGGGTTTGTTTTACTTTGATTCGCAACATGTAACTCCAGGGTCTTTTTACTTTGCTTAATTAACTTTTTGGCTTTGCGTTGTAACTCTACAAATTTCACCCGTTCTTCGTCATTTTGTGAGGATTTTAATCTATCATTAGCAAATTTTTTAGCAAGCAGACAGTCTGAAATATCTTTATTCCACCATTCCACCATTTGGGCTTATCATTATGTCCTGGATGCCGTATTTTCGATGGTATGCAGTCTTGCACTGCCTAAAGGTAAGTGGTTGTGAAACACTCCCAAGATGTATTGATGTCGTTATTGTTAGTCAGAAAGCTCCAGTCAGTTTCTTGAAGCTTTGATTTATGTTTATGAAAATTTGCTTTCTTGAAATTAGGGACTTTCTCAATGCTGCTATTTGATTTGTTACTAGTAAACTTTAAAGTGAAAGTTTTCGTACGATGGTCGCTGTTTCTGAATTCATCACCAACATTCAAATTCTCTATTAATTCTTCTTTTGTTGCGAGTACAAGGTCAAGCACATTATTACCACGGGTCGGAGATTGTACAAATTGAAGAAGTGAACTCTCTTGCAAGTTAGCATAGAGGTCCTGTCCAGAGTGTGAAGTAAGAATATCGCCCCATTTAGTCACAGGTAAGTTGAAATCGCCAAGAATTACGGTATCTTGTATGTTAGTTATTTCTGCAATTTGTTCATAAATTTCACTTTCAGTTTGCACTGATTGAGCTGGGGGTCTGTCTAATAAAGCTAGTGTTATTTTAGTTCCTCGCTTATTATTTAATAGTACGTAAGATATGTCTATATTTGCAATTTGAGGTTTTGACATTAAGACGGGATTAAGACTTTCCTTTATAAAAAACAGAACTCCTCCTCCATTTCTATTGATCCGACTTTTCTCAAACATTGTATAACCAGGAAGCGTATATTCGGGTAAAAATTCTCTGTCTTCCGTATTTAACCAAGATTCTGTAATGCCGATTATATCACAATGTCCTGTAAACACGATTTCCTCTAGATCTGAAATTTGTTTGCGTATGCTACGAGCATTTACATAAAACACCTTAAGAGTATTAGAGTTGGATGTTACTGATTGTGCATTGTCTGAATTTTTAGTTCGTATTTGACTTACACTACCCCCGTATACCCCCAGTTGACCCTGTTTTTTGAACGGAAATCCTTGACTGCATCGTTCAGCAGACGACCAAGACGTGCAGCTCCTACTTCATTGAGATGTACACCATCTCCTGAAAACAAAGATTTATCATAGTAAAAATGATCCCACGTGTCGACAAAGCCGATGTCCCTGCAGAGTTTGGCTAGTCGGCGATTTGTACTGGTAGCTATGTTGTAGAATCGGTTTTCTACATAAATCCGGGGAACAATTCCTGAAATTAAGATTCTATTAGATTTTTCCTTGAAGGACCTGATCAGCCGCCGGTACTTGCAAAGTAGTTTCTCTGACCGCGTCCGTTGGACATCGTTAAATCCAACGCGGATGACGTACGTAGTGCTTGCGGGGGCGAGCCTGGAAACCTCTTCCACAGCCGTAACAATGTCGTCCACGCCACCACCTGGGATACAGAATAGCTTTCTGGTCCTGGGTGAGGAAGGAGGAAGCATTCAAACAGTACCGACACATTAAGACTCAAGAATCTCATTCTTCCTATGCTTCTGCCCGGAATGAAGCCAAACCTGTTCTTTGACTTGCCAAACACTCTTTCATCAATAATAAATGCACTGAACTATCCAACTCCAGCTCTTCCCAAGCTTTCTGGTATCTAGCCAAAAACTTCTCTAACAATTTTTCTTCCTCGTCTTTCCTTCCCCTTTTCTCAATATTATCAGTGTCTCTTTTTCTTCTACTCTCACTTGGAAGGACCATATTACCAGTCTTGCTAAGGCAGCCTCCCGGAAGCTGGGTGTGCTCAACTGCCCCAAGGGGTTCTTTACCCCTGCACAGCTTCTTGCTCTGTACAGGGGCACAGTGCATTTTTGAATAGATTATTGTTCACATGTGTGAGGAGGATCCTCTCACACCGCACTCTTAGACAAAGTAGAAAGGAAAGCCTTTTGTATCATTCCTCCCTCTCCACCCCCCTCTCTCCCTCCTATGCCTAATATCTTAATCTCTTCTAAGGATGTATGTTCCACCCTCTCTGGGCTAAATACTAAGAAGGCGTACGGGATGGTATTCCTCCTGTTGTACTAAAAAACTGTGCTTCTCTGCTGAATCCCTGCCAAGGCAAACTCTTTCATCTCTGTCTCTCTTCTAACGTCTTCCCTTCTTGCTGGAAGTTTGCTCTCATTCAACCTGTCCCAAAGAAGGGTGACCGCTCTGAACCCTCCAACTATCGTCCAATTGCTCTCATCTCTTGTATCTCTAAAGTTTTTTAAACTATTCTTCCTTCCAAATTTCTTAAGAAGAATTTCTCTTCTCAAAATATACTCTCAGATCGCCAGTATGGCTTCCTTAAGGGCCGCTCTACTCGCGATCTTCTTTCATATCTTACTAACTCTTGGTCATCCTCCTTTCGGTACTTTGGCGAGACATTTTCTATTGCGCTAGACATATCAAAGTCAGGCACAAATCTCTAATTTATAAGCTACCCTCTTTCGGTTCCTATCCATCCATCTGTACCTTTGTCTCTAATTTCCTTTCCGGCTCCTCTATAGCTGAGGTTGTGGACAGCCATCGTTCACTTCCTCACCCTATCAACTCCGGTGTTCCTCAGGCTTCTGTCGTATCTCCAATTCTCATTCTAATTTTCATAAATGATCTTCTCAATTGTACCTCCAGTCTTATCCATTCATAAGCAGACTACTCTACCTTACACAATTCACTTAGTTTTCCAGAACGCCCCAGCAAGCAATCCCTCATAAACACGTAATGAAGCCATACAATACATATCTTCTGATCTAACTACCATTTCCAATTGAGGCAGAGAAAACCTTGTTGGCTTTAATGCTTCCAAAACCCAATTTTTCTATCTATCTACCCGCAATAACTCCCAAAGGACTTTCCCTTAAACTTCAACAATACAAAAATCAACCCTTCAACTTCTCTCAGTATTTTGTGTCTCTTTTTCTTCTGCTATCTCTTGGATGGTTCATATTACCACTCTTGCTAAGGCGACCTCCCAGAAGCTGGGTGTGCTCAACCGCCTCAAGGGGTTCTTTACCCCTGCACAGCTTCTTGCTCTGTACAGGGGCATAGTTCATCCTAGTATTGAGTATTGTTCACCTGTGTGAGGAGCATCCTCTCACACAGCACTTCTAGACAAAGTAGAAAGGAATGCCTTTCGTGTCATCAACTCCTGTCCACTCACCGACTCTCTGCAATCTCTCTCTCTTCGCCGCAATGTTGCAGCTCTCTTGCTATTCTATCACTATTGCAATAACCAGTGTTCCACAGAGCTCTCTTAGTGTATATCACCTCTACGTAGGGTACGTAGTACCCGTCTTGCAGCACAATCCCACCCCTACTCTGTGCAACTCTCCAATTCAACAGCTGAGCTCTGGAACTGTCTCCCTGAATCCATCATTCCCTCATCCTATGACTTAAATTGCTTCAAACACCGTGTGTCATTTTAGCTTGTGTTCATATTAGCTGGAACGTTCCTTGATTTTAGCCTTGTCACTCTTTCAATTATCGGGGAGTCATTCTTGTCACAAGCCGTTCTGACTTTTGTTTCCCTCATATGCATAAACAAATAAACAAATATCTTCAAATAGTACAGGAAATAGCGTTAAAGGGGAAGGGTGAGGGGGGGGTAGTTTGCTCCCTCGACCTCTATCAATCATAAAATACATCCCCATGACCCCCTTTCGAAATAAATTTGTTCCTCCATATTTACAGGCTTGCTTTCGCTCACCAGGAAATACTCTATACCTACAGTATATTGGCAAAGCAATGGGGGGAAAGATCTTAAAATTGATAACATAATGGGTGAACGACTACAATCTCAAAGCTAATGAGCTTAGAAAACTCCCCTTAAATTTACTAATGAACTGTGATGACGATGGTACATTTGCAATCTGATTATTCGTATTGCTTATTGAATATTCATAGGAACATTTCGATTACCCTTAACTATATAATATAAGTGGTGGGCCGTTTACAACCAACCGCACTTCCTGGAAAAAATATCATCAGCAACGAAACAAGTATTTTAATTGGAGTATCGGGAAAGCACAGCCTGGGGGAATATTCTGAAGGAGTGTTCACAGGCAAGAATAATAACCATAATACAGTATTTTGGCTCTCACATCTCGTATTACTAATCGCCTCCATGCACCTTTGTCATCTGTAAACTTTCACTTTAACTCATGTACCTCAGCTCCATCCCTTCATCTCACTCTCTGTCTGACTCTTCCTCTCTGCCCTTCCACCTCACTATCATACACGCTTTTAGTTATTTGTTTGTTTCAAACACCATACGCTCCATAAGACTGAACCACCTCAAGGTGTGCCTCTATCTCCAATATGATCTAATTTAAAATCAGCGAAGTGAGCAAGCCCAGAACAGAGATAGCCATTAGGTCATAAATTGAGACTGCACTCTGTAAGATAAACATGTAAAGGAATAACACAAGCACTTCATACAGAGTACAAAATGATAACAACAGTTGTTCAGTCTGGTGTTTGAGATGTATACCCACAAAGAGGCATGAGCAGGACAATTAGTTACCTCTACATAACTGAACTAAGACAGATTCACTTCTATGCATGGCATTCCTAGGACAACAAACTTCCATACCATATCGTTGAAGTTCTGACCATGTTGCTTATGGAGTTGGCTACACAGAATATAATCCAAGCACCTAAAGAAAATAAATACAATTACGAAAAACTCAGTAGGTATATGATGCTATTTGGATAATTATTGTGTACCATTACATGTCCACCACTCTAAGTTTCCTCCCCAAAAATATATTTACTGCTACTTTGTGAACAAAATGGGCATACACACAACTTTGGTATGGTAGAACATTTGGTTATAAAGTTATGTTTGTTTATACATTTTCGGCTCAATGGCGAGAGCAATTGACATCAATATGCAATTTTGAGGACTGTTCCTTATCCGGATTTGTGTAGTATTTTAATGTAATGTATTTGGGGGTTTCCTGAAGCAAATACCGGTGAAATAATTTTGGTTGAAATATTTTCCAGGTCGTTTCATTTTGACTGGGCTAATTAACATAATTATGCTATTTTGAGAACTTTCCACTGTCCGGATTTTGTAAAACTTTTGATATGTTATAGTTGGGGGTTCCACAAGTCATTACAGGTGAAATAATTGATGTTGCACTTTGTTCCAGGTTCAACCCATATTTCTAGTAGATTGACTGTCTCCCCCGTCTCTCACCTTTCCACAACAATAGTCCATCGTTTATCTTCTCTTCTAGTCTTCCTTTTCACCTGCGTATTCATAATAATTATCACCTTCATCCCAATCGTCCACATTATGTACATGTCCCTGGTAAAACAAATAAATACAAATAAACATAAATGAACAAAAAACGCATTGCACATCCACCGCCAAGCTATTCTGGCCTATTTATAATATACATATTTCCAAAGTTGTCGTGTTAATACCTAAACAACATTATATCTTCTTAAGTTTTCATTGCACCTCTACTTGTATTTTGTATGACGATACATCAGAATGTTTCAACATGCTTAGACAAAATATTGAGAAGAGGCTTATTAAATTTAAATAAGCAATATCCTTTGAGAAACCTGTTTATCATGGTAACCGTTGTAGTATAAATTATATGTTTATATTATTTGCAGTCATTTATGTCAACACTATTAAATAACATATGATCGTATACCACCAGCCCTATATGATAGTTCTATATAATGTACATGGGAGTTGCATTAATCGTACCAGCGTTAATCAACCGTACGATAACCAGGCTACCTATCAGGCAACCATCTGCCCCACTGTGCGTAGAGCAGCTTAATGACAACACCTGTCATAGAGCCGGCTTCAACCCACCTGACCTCTATGATTCATTAAGGGAGGGATGGGCCGGTTTTCTGGTACCCCTTCTCCCCTCGTGTTTAGCCCCATTGGTTTATACATTTTAAGACGTTCGGCCCGTTAGTTTGGCGATTTTAAGACCTTTCGCCCCATTTATGTTGTCAATATGACTTTTCGTGTCATTTAGGTGTTGATTTTTTCCTGGCGAGCGATTGCGAGCCTGTAATTTAAAAGAAACCGGCCTTCAGCCGGGGCATTTTTCTATCGAAAAATGTACAAATGTATCTTGAAGGAGGGTCTCAGGTGGGTGTTTTTTATCCTTGATAGAGGACTAGGAAGGAAACTAAAAAAAAAAAAAGAAGATACATTAATGAGCAAATATACCCCCCCCCCCCCCCCCCTTTACCAATGGACAGCCTACCTCCCAGATAACACTCTTCATACCACTGTAGTTCATCTATCATAACCACCTCCTTTCTATGTCCTTATTCTTTACTTTTACTACTGAGTTACTACTGAGTTTACCCTGAAGTTACACCAAGTCTCACCCGGCATATACAGACCATCTACGGTGTGATTGTAGGCCTTAGTATGTTAAATATTCAGTTTTGTATTTCATGTATTGTTGTTTATAGGCTGTTTCTTTCCAGCTGACGGTAAATTGCCATGTCCCCTTCTAAATAATTCGACTATTGCGAGGATTGTGTAGATAAATATGTTGTTAATTGTCAAAACTTAATCATTCCTATGATACAGAGACATAGTAATTTCATCTTGTTCCACTAACTATCACGAAACTTGATGCAAAGGAATTCAATGTACAGTTAGCTGAAATAAAACCGACTATAGTTGACCTAATTCAGTCTAGTAATATACTTGCTGTCACATAATCGTACGTCTAAATGTACCTATAAATTTGCATTTACATTGTTGTAGAGTTTTGCTGGCTGGTTGAATGTGCATATTGTCTGGCAATGGAAGTGTAGTCCCATCCCGAAGCAGCGTTTCTTGTATTTATTTTCCCAATTTTACATTTTAAAACTCGAAGATTTTTGTTTCGCCCACACAATTATCAAGTTGTACACAAACTCTACAAATAACAATATTCCTCCTGATATTCTTCAACAAATATTTCGAAACTCAATTTAAGATGAGACCTAGTTTGTTTGTATATGTAATTAATTCGTGTATTACTTAATGTATTTTTTATTTTTTTTTAAAGAAGTTGTTATGATCTCAAAATTGTAATTCGATAATGTTGGGACCACGCAAGAAATACAGTTTACTGAAACCCATGTCATGAGGTTGAAACATGAAACAAATACGACTAAATCAACATGCGAACTACACCTCTAATAACACAATCTGTATATTAATCTTTTAGTACATTATACTACCTTATTAATTCAACTTATACCGTACATAAAAATATCAATTTAATTACCCGTAATCTAGAAGACACAAATTAAACCATTAATAACACAATTCCTTAAATAATTATTGTGTCCTAGTCCGTAGCAAGGTTACAAATCCCGATCAAAGTATCTTGTAAAATAACTAGTGTGCCACCAGTTTTACTTTCTCATAACATTGTTCAGTATATCTATATATGAAGATTTGTCATTGCTGAATATCATGTGTATTATTGCGAAACCTATGACCACTGAGATGTTGTGTGCGGGGCAACACGTGTGTCTGATAACGCCCAATCAAATATAGAAGCAGTGATTATCAAACATTTCCAATGATGGAATTGAGTCTGTTGTATTTTTACGATTGGGCGTGTGAAGCAGAAATAATATCCGGGGAGTCTCTGCTGGGCTACGGTGGCGGTCGGACATCCGTGGGGAGTCGTCTGCCGCTTCAGTGGTTTGGCGGCCTCTCCCCCCGGCTTCATCTCCTTACAACATTCTACACTGCTCTGCCTTCATCATCTTCTGATCATCTGCCTCTTCCGACTTCACTCTGCGCATTCTTGCATCCTCGCTGTTTGGTGGTGGCCGTCGCTCCCTGGACCTGTGACTCGTGGCTCTGCACGGTTGAGGGACGCTGTACCCACGTGGCCGGTTCTGGGCTCGGGGTCACGTGTGAGGGCCCCCTCCGTCGGTGCCAGCTGGGTTCGGGGTCACGTGTGAGGGCCCCCTCCATCAGTGCAGGGACCGCCTTCAGTTTCTGGGGTTGGTGGTGGCCACTCCGTCCTCGATTCTTCACTTCTCCACGTGTCTGCCGGGTGTCATTGTTCATCACTTCTTCATCCCTTCCATCCTCGTGTCCTGGGAGTCTTGTTGCCCTTTTGCAGCCCCTCCTGGGCCCCTGTCGTTTGAGCCTCCTTCCAGGGAGGCCACCGTGAAATCATCTTCCCCGAGATCACTTCCTCCAGGGTAGGGCGACATAAGCTCAATAGCTATAATGCCTTTCAACGTCACAAAGAAGAAATAATATCCTCTCTTTATATGTGTATATTTACTAAAATAATTTCAATTATATAAATATAATTGGACAATATCCATTCATTAACTTTAACATAATGCAATCCAAAAATTCCTCACTGCCACCTCATCCACACGGCCCAGACCATAGAGTACATAATTGACCTAGAGCGAAAGCGTGACATCACACGGTTATTTTGCCGCGCGTTCTAGGGATTTGGTGGCAGCACTGTTGTAGTGTACAACAACCAAAGCACCTCAGTGGCTTGTCCTTATTATGGATAGTCTGTGCGCCGCGCGCGCCTGCCAGCTAGCTTGCTGCAGTGTTACCAAAGTTAAGGGAATATCCGCAAAACGAGGGAACACTAGATTAAAGAGGGAACGTATGTAAGAGTTAATTAATGTTGGTAAAAATACTTATAAATTATTTAGTATAAATTAGATATATGTAAGCAAGATGAAAACATTAAATATACATATACACTATAAAACATAGGCTACTCATATATGATGCAAGCTGTATACCTTCAAGCAACACAACAAGAATTAAAATGTAATTTTGAATATATATTATTATGTTACATGTTATGTAGATGTTAATTTGTCAAGTAGCACTAAAACTGGACATTTATACTTATGACATCTAGGGATATTTTTTCCTACCATTGACGTTGGTAACTCCCGAATCTCACATCAACAATGGCGAGTGTTGGAGGAGTTTAGCTTGTGTACCTCCTCATAATGACGACAATTACACAATGACTGGCCTTTACAGTAGCCTCTACTTATGTCTATTTAACTATGTCATGTCTGCAGAGTCTCTGGATAACGTTCAATTGATTATTAATAGCGTTATTAGTATTAGGTAGGGATTATTACGAATTAATGGGGACCAAGGACAAGGATAGTCAATAAAATGTCTTTGTGGGGACCCTCCCCTCCCATTGTCCTTTGCGATCGATCGTGCTGCCATCTCTCGAACGCGCGGATCCGTATTTACAGATTTGTGGCGTCTTCTTTCCTCTCTAGGTCATATGTACTCTATGGCCCAGACTGTAACCAGAGATTATATACTTACCAGGAGATGGGTAACTTCCTATCTAATGTACTAATACATTTGTGCTCCTAAAGGTTGCCAAACACCACCACAAAATAACGCCATCTGTTGTTGCTTTCCAGTAGTAATAGTGGCGAAAATCTACTGGATCGCACTTCTCTTTCATTCATCCACGCTTGTGCACGCCACAGTACTGTACAGTAATCACAAATTTGACGTAATGGCAAGACCTACATAATTATTATGTAACCTCTTATATTTTATCCTATTTCCACATTTATGTACTCAAAAGTAATCTTCTCTGACATGAACGAACTATATTATACTGTAAGAAAACATATAAGGCATTGCTTTAATTAGTTAACATCTCAACAATACAGTATTAAATAGATTCATTAACTGCTAATTAAGTATGACATAAATTGCATTCCATGCAATGATGCACTCTATCCACATGGTCTTAACTATATATATATATATATACCGTATATATATATATATATATATACAGGGTGTATTGAAAAAACGCTTGCAGACTTCAAGTGCTAAGTACCGAATAAAAATACAAGTTTACTTTATTGTATAACAAAATAAATAATAATTAATAATCAATGATTTAAAGGATGTAAAGTAAAATACTCAGTGTCGTCCAAGCATGTGTTATAATCCGAACACTGGCATTGGTCTCTCCTTTCATGCTCCCCCCCCCCCCCCCCCCACCCCTCTCCCCCCTCATCTCTCTCCTAGTTTATACCAAGGAATATTGAATTATAAACATAATTAGTTTTCAGGGTGAAGCAATGTAAGTAATATTCCCTTTATACTCCGTTTACAACTCAAATTATTGTTAATTCATGTTTTTGTTCAACATAGGAAAGACCAAAGGCATCTTGGATGAAGCAAATTACGATCCTCAATTGGTCTACAGACATTACTGCCATATGTTCGTAAATAAATAAGGCAATGCTGAATGATAAATATACCCAAACAATGTGGGCATTACAAAGTTATTGCCTAATGTTATTTAATTAATTGTACAGTAGTGAACATTAATTCAAATGCAAACTTATTCGAAGCGGTTTGGGGTTTAATTGAATCTCCTTACAAATTCTTACTGAGCATTTGCATTTCAGAGACTCGTTTAATAAGTTCGAGACTTCAAAATCGATCAGAATTAATTACCACTACTGTACATGGTCATTACATAAGAGGAGATTAAGTGAAATAATTTTAATTACCGTCAACTGATGTAATACAAAAATCCATCATACCCATTATTTTTAATCTTTGAATCTTTATACAGAGTCGTAAAACATTTTCGGAATTTCATTCAAGATAGGAACGATGAACCCCCAATGAATCTATGAATCAAGAACTTTGCTTCATAAACGATTGAATTTCCTTCAACTACGTTTAGATACTCGACCCAGACATGGGCATCAACATTATACCCCGTGACCAGAGTTGCAAATGTTACATATTTTGTTACGCTAATATGCTTAAAATAATTAGTTTGTTCTGCTAACTACCAAATATCATCACCATATTCTAAGATACTTTGATTTCGTAATTTATAATGTGTGAATAGGTAAACCTATACTTTCCCTTTAGTTCAGTCAATAGTAAACATTTTAATCATGTATCAATTAAATGGTACTTTATTTGTAACCCTGTTTTGCTAGATTTCTAAAGAAGCATATATCTCATTATTAGCACTTTGTTGGGGGAAATGTGATACGACAATATACTGTATGTTCAATTTCTATTTTACAATGTGTTCGTCATAGTCTGTAACAGTTATTTCAATAAACCCTGTATATATATATATATCAAGGACAAATAAAAACAACATACTCAACATACTTTATTATTTCATCCTGTATTTCGATTAATATATATTTCATGCTTCCACTGGACAAAAGCAAATACAAATAAAATAGATCCATACGTCATCAGAGAGAAAAACTATCCTACCTTATCCCAAACTAGATTGATTGAGTTCTTCAATATCCCTATGAATGACACTAGCGAAATATAAACGAATATCAGTATTCATGGAAATGACATTACCGACCCTTTCTTTTATTATTTCTTACTATTACTGTCGTAACAAGATAACATACACAGGCCTATCCCAATTTAAAATAGCCTAGGCTATGATATGGTTGGTTATGGCTTACTTATTCAAGGCATTTAAAGAATCAATCGTTTTATGATAGCGAAAATACCTGGGAACGAGTTGATTTTTATCCGGAGCCATGGTAAATCACAATTTACCAGCTGATTTACTTGAAATTATCAATCACTATTGCATAATAACAGCACAAACTCGTTGATACCATGCCAGTGGAAGAATGTAAGATTACTGATGGACTTAGAACACAACAAACACTGATTTGTCATTCACATATCCAATATCTGTCTCGTGTTGTTTTGCAAGCTGATCACTAGTTCGGCTTTAACATGTTTAGGCATTCCTGGTAAAATTAGAAACTATCTATAAATAAATAACACACAACAATTGTACACCATTTGCCGTCTCGGTAGTGTAGTGGAGAACGTCAAGGCCTCCCACCACGGGTGACCCGAGTTCAATTCCACGCTCAGGCATGAAGGCTTTTCGCATACACTGGTAGCCGGTACCGTTTCCCTAGAGCAAGGAAAGGTGTAATGGTGTCTGGTAATAAACATTGGTCGAGCGCTATTGATTCTCAGAGCGAGGGCTAGAGAGAAATGGTGCTATATATGTTAGCTGAACATTATTATTATTATTTAATACATAACCCTAACTTCTACTCCAACCTTGATATAAATAACTTTGTAATAGAGAGTCAATTATAACAATGACAAACCCGATTGTCCTTGTCTGCAAATGACCGAGAATGCAAGTTTATATTACGTGTACCAGGAGTCAATATGTGGTCAGGAAGAAGACTCTGTACATTAAAATGTAATGCCCTAGAGCTGACGCTAACGCCATCTGTTGTTGTTAATTACGTCAACACGTGGTGGGGTCCCAATTACCCAATAATGACTATAACTGGCACTTTCCGGGGGTTGCTGTAACCCTGCCTCCCTCACTCTAGAGTTTTCATACACGGTGTCTGCCGGTTATACTGTGTGCATGGTTCTTTGATTGATTCATATAATCATGTTCTTGTATTGTGGAAGTCGTCAAGGGTGTTTGTAGGGAGGCCCAAGGAAGACAGAACAGAAGGAGAGATCTTAGGGTGAGCAATATTTCTTCTGTTTGATTTTGTATTATGCTTTGATATTACTTCCCTTCACACACTTCATCCCGGCTCCCCCCCCCCTTTTCTTTCTCCCCCCGTCCTCTACCTATCTCACTCCCCCATTTTCCGTCCTTCCCGCCTCCCTCCTACCTTTCTATCCTCCCCGCCTCCTATCCCTTGACACTCCTACCCCCCTCCACTTTTCTTCCATCTTCCTTCCCCCAGTCATTGTTCCAGTCTTCCCTCTCACCTCAACCCCCCGTATACCTCTTCTCACGCCCCCCCCCTCCCCCCCACACACACTTTCTCTTCACTCTCTCTTGATTTCCATCTTTCTTCCCCTTCTCCCACCTTTCCTTACCTCCTCACACCATTCTTCCCCGCCTCCCACCTTTCCTTACCTCCTCACACCATTCTTCCCCGCCTCCCAACTTTCCTCCATATGTCAATATTTTCCTCCCCACCTCCCACCTTTCCTTTTCATCCAATAATTGGTGTCAGTGACCCATTATCGCTTTTGGCGTCTTCTAGCGTGTTCTTCGTAAGGCTAATGCTCACGGAGGCTTATATTCACCTATAATTTGTCTTATATCTCACAGTCTTAGGTAAAATCCTAGATCAGGTTTCACAGCGAATTTAGCGTTTCGTGTTTTTGTTTTTCTCAGCTTTCTTTAATATAAAGTGTTGTTTTATACTAAGGACTGGCGGAAATTAGTATTTACCCATTATCCAACAATCTAAAAACACGGCCCCCGCTAGTGGGGAGGGCTATGAAAATCAGGAAAATTGCGGGGTAAACGACGAAAATAAAGGGTAATATTAGCCTAACCTAACAACCTTACTTAACCTATCCTAGTATAAAATGTCGGGGCTGCTGCCCCCACACCCCCGCTGGTTTGGTATTAAAATAATAAAAGATTGACGGTCGACGAAACAAAAATCGATGAAGTATACGGTACTTACTCCGCAGTCTTCAGCTTTGGCTGTGGATAACTGCCGGTAAATATTAACTTTTTCACAGTAATTATAATTCCATTTGCGCCGCTACTGACCGATATAGGATTGAAGTATGGTATATGACTAATGTATAGAAGCCATATAAATTGATGAGTGTGCTGTGAAACCGGATCTAGAATAATACCGAGTCTTATATTCATCATTATTCCGTCGCCAAGCCCCTACAGGATGTCGGCACCACAATTGTAATTTATGGGCACACACACACCACTGTTAATGGTGTCTGATGCACTATTAAGGTAGATTAGTGTTTGTAATTTGTTGCAGGAACACTTTGCTCGTATTTTTATTTATTTTTGTATTATTAGGCCTAATTTTGCTAGCGCTGTCCATTTAGAGAGTTAAATACTTGTAGACTACTGCTTATATGCAGCGCTAGAGACTGACAGTTGCATTGTTCTCGTTTAAACTATAGTTCTTGAGGAACATTCATTATTATGAAGACTGCTAATTTGATATTATAAAACTGATGGTAAATATTTAGTTTTACACCGGGGACGATGTTTACAAGTATTTTTTAGTTTTTTTCCTTGTTTTGGGTTTTTTTAGTTGTTTTTTTATGAACCCCATCGGAAAATGCAAAACAAGTCTTATCCATCAATCTTAAGACACGGCCCCCCCCCCCCCCCCCGATAGTGGGGAGGGCTATGAAGATCAGGGAAATTGCGGGGTAAGAGGCGTAAATAAAGGGGTAATATTGGAAGAACTCTGAAAATAAAATATTGAAAAGTAACAAAAGTTGAAAATGGAAAAACCCGAGCCAAGTTTTGACTAAACTTGGCTGGGGTTTTTCTATTTTTCAGAGTCCAAAATCACAGTAACCTCATATAAAAAGTTGGCTCGGGTTTTCTTGTTTTTCAACGTGGAAAAAGCAAGTAAGAATGGGGTTAACATTAGCCTAACCTAACCTAACCTAACCTAGTATAATGGGTGGGGGCTGCTGCCCCCACACCCTCGCTAAATCCATGAAATCCGAGCCAAGTGTTGTCATTAACCTAACCAAATAACCTAACCTAACCTAACCTAGTATTATGGGTGGGGGCTACTGCCCCCACACCCCCGCTAAATCCATGAAATCCGAGCCTAGTTTTGTCATTAACCTAACCAAATCACCTAACCTAAAACTATTATGGGTGGGGGCTGCTGCCCCCACACCCCCGCTAAATCCATGAAATCGGAGCCAAGTTTTGTCATTAACCTAACCAAATAAATATCTAAACTTGGCTTGTTTTTTCTTAGACACTTTTCAATATTATCAAAAAAGGAAGGTGTACATCCATCGCAGATGGAAGCCATGACTCGAGTGGTGAAAACTGAAATCACAGGCACGGTGGGGGGAGAGAGAGACAGAGAGAGAGAGAGGCGTGGGTAGTTGTGAGTGGTTGAGGCATGTAACCAGATACTACGTCATTAACATGATTGATTATTATTGGCAGGTGTGAAACACTACTGCGCAGGCGTGGCATAAATTAATGAAGGTGGTGGAGCGAGAGGGGTGGCCGTCCCGCACCAACGCAAGAGAAAATGGAGATCGGGTGAGCCGTGCGAGATTTAGGGATTTTTTTTAGACATTACGGGATTTTTTTGTATAATGAATTACCGACGGGGTGGACATATATGGCAATGAAGTACATGACCTAACTAACATAATTATCTAAATAATATATCGATGGTTTCGACCCGGTGTAGAAATAAATAAATTCCAAACTGATATGTCATGGACTCTCTTTCTTACCACATTTAGCTTCGAATGATCAGAGGCTCTACTGTAATTATTTTCCGATAAAAACAAGCTTCTTATAATGCCTTTACGTTAAAGAAAATATATTTTGTTATACATAAGTGCAATTTTGACATTTTGCTTGGTTTTCCTTTAATGTAATATTACAAAATTAATACATTCCAACCTTCCCATGTATCCCCACATATGATTCATCGACGCCCACTTACGTCCAACCCCATTACCCTAGAACATATGTATGTGGGTGTTTAATTAAATTCCCCTCCTAAACCTACAGTATGTCACAGAGTAATCCCCACTTCAATATACGGTACATTACACACTATATTCCTCCATTAACTAGTGTAAGGGACAGCTATTTTCTAACAGCTATTTTGTTTACACTTCTAGTACGGTGTGCCCATTCTTCAATGTATTTCAATATCGAAGTTTATTCGGTTTAAGATTGCCCTCTGGAAGTCTAATCATTAGTTGATCCCTTGAAGTTTTTTCAAAAGCTGATTGCAATCAAATAATATTAACACACAGTATCCAATAAACTTTATGCCATTAAACTTTACAGAATTATAATATTTAGTCTCCATCAACATTTAGGATTCACCAACGTAACTCCGTTTAAAGGCCCTTATTATTTTCATCCATTCCATTCACTATCAGGGTCATTTGCAAAGACCAATCTGTCGTGACCTATATATTTTCTGACTTACAACATTCCGTATCTTTCCTTGAAATTAGTCAAACATACCCACATCTCTCTCTCTCACTTACCAAAGAAGGTGGTCGATAGTAATTCAATTGATACGTTTAAGATGAGACTGGACGGTCATCTGATGGGGGTTGATTCAGTATGAATGAATCAGTAGATATTTAAGTGGAAGTTCCCTTTCAGACTAATTGCTATCTATCATACATTAAAAACTTTCCTTATGGGCATTTCCCGATCCATAGCATAAGGTTACACTTCATCCTAATATCCGGTACGGCTTTTTAACCAGAGGGAGCAGATGGTGGGGAGACAGCCTTCTACTTTGCCATCCTATTCTTCTACTACAAACTGTCACTGTCTAGTAGTATTAAGGCTGGGCCACCTAATGGGGACCGCAAGGTTGTGTGGTCTGAGTATATGAGTAACTCTTATTTGCATTCCAACTTCAGGTTAGTAGTCACACATTGTTTTACGATATTTCCATCTAATCTTTCTTTCTTAGGGCCAATATATGATGTTTGCGTTTTAACCAATTTCTTCCATATTATTCTATATAATTATATTTATTTATATATTTACATTTTTAATTTTGATTGATATATTTGCTATTTTCTTCTCCAAATACTACTTTATGCAATGATCTTACCAAATCTGAGGTAGAGTAGCGGTGTCTTACTGCTCAAACATGTTCTATGTTCAATATTGCAGCCTATATTATTCTCACGGCGAAATAAGAAGAAGCAATGTTCAGCATACTGCTCCCCTTCAATACTTAACTCATATCACGAGAGAGAGAGAGAGAGAGAGAGAGAGAGAGAGAGAGAGAGAGAGAGAGAGAGGTAATCAGAACGTATGTGAGAGTGTGTTATGTGTTTTGTATGGAGCTATATGTATATACAGTACTATCAATGACAAAAGTTTGTTCGCCCAACCTTCCACAGTGTGAATCCGAATCACCTTGCGGTCGAAAATCGAAGCATTTATTGGCTGTTAATGGTAATAGATAGATAGATAGATAAAGGAAATTCTGTAAGATGCTTCGTTTGCTTCGTTTTCCGCAGGTGTTTTGGATTCAGTCAGTGGCTGGTTGAGGGAACTAACGGTTGTCCTTGATAGTGCAGTACAGCCAGGAGCATAAATGGCAACGCACTCAATGAAATCAGTATCAATCACAAACGAGATTATACAATATATTACTATTGCCTAGATGCTTCAGAGCTTGGCGTTTATGGTTCAAAGATTTTAACTCGTGTAACCTTATATATGATGAGAATTGTACACCTGGTGCTCGTTCAGAAGGGACTGGAGTTCACGAACTGGGTCTCCAGTCCAGACGCTATGCTTGACTTACAGTGTGCTGGCTTGATAAAACAGAAGGGTTGATAGACTCTGAAGTCCTATTTTAACTAGCTAACCTGGTTCAGCTGTATACGTACAGTACAGTACGATGTGTTCTCATGTGACACTTCTGCATAGTAGCCACGTGCGGGCATGAGCGCGCGTCGGCTGCCCAGCCGTTTAGAAACCGGCTGGCGGCAGCCGGCCGGCCGGCTTTTCCTTAGTATATATCCTACGACAATGTAACTAATGTCTGGGATATTCTTATGTTGTTTCACAGCTTGTAGCTGCCCTTATTCTTAACCAACGAATCTTAGTATATTTTATTCTTGATAGTTGATTGTTTCATTATAATATATAAGATGTAAGTCTAGTGAGAGTGGGAGGAGACGAGCGGGCGAGAGAGACCGGCTGGGGGACGTTGCTTCGTGCGGAGAGTCCAGCTTGGGACGAGCCTGATGTTGCCATATGCATTTGATCGCAACGTTAGGCTTAGTTTCGACTCACGCACGGGGTAGACGATTTTGACCCGGCAACTGTGTTGAGTGTTGCCAAGCCTGGGATGTATTCTGCATGCCTAAGGCGGGCTCCAGACAGATTCAAGACTCAGAGCTCACCTCACTGTCGTACCCTTCGGACCCCCTTTATATCTATCCCTCTCAACCCCACTTAGAAACTTTCTCTCTTACTTTGTATACCTTCTTTCCACTACTTCATCAATCTATTTAATTATCCCATCCCCTTGATAGACCTTATATCTATTATTGTATTAACGACGAGCTCTCAGATAACTAGATAGGATTTTGGGCCTTATGCAGAGATGTAATTGTTAATGAGACCTAGGAAGCTTTTTTGTTGTCTCATATTTGGTGGTTTCATGCTTGCTAGTGTGTTCTTGTGTCAGGTTAGCAGGGGCTAGACCGGAGGGGAGGCTTTTTGCGATCCTTTAAGTAAAGTCTGCTGGTGCGAGTCCTGTGGACCCGCACGACTTTACTAGGATACCCGTGGGAGTCTGGGGGCATTTTCTTGTCTGTGTCCCTGTGTGTCTAGTGTTGTGTTGTGTGAGGGCCCTTGTCTAGTCCACTCAGCACTGCGCTAGCACGTCTTGCTTTTGTTTTAGGGTCGCCAGGAGAGAGTCAGATACTTGCGATCTGAGTCTCTCAAGAGAGCACCCTTTCAATTAGAGTAATTTGGCGCACAGACTTGGGAACGTCCCTAGGCTAGAGCAGGTGGCTCAGCCCGGGTATCCGAAGCCTGTATCCTTCCGGCTAGACCTCTGCCACCTGGCAGATTAACAGCTAGGGGTTTATTATTTCTGTATGCTTGTTATTGTGCCACAGTTTACCGTTTTTGTGAGCATTGTGAGTCAGGGTGTGGCTTAGAGACTCTGTCCGAGCAGGCTTGCCTGACTAAGAGTGAGAAGCACACCTGTATGTGGTTATGTTGCGAGTTGCTGCCTTTATTTAATTATACCTATGCCATTACACACTGTATGGCCTATCACTAGTATTTATTCCTGCTAATGAGTTAAGAGTTCTCTAAATCCGTAACGTACTTTCTTTGCTAAGCATCAGATCCTACAGTAGCCGCATGCAGTTTAGAGACCCGCATCTTGTCTACCTGTACGATCTTTTGAGGACTGTTTGCTTTCACCTTCTTTCACGCAGGGGTGATTAGTTGTATTAGTTAACGTAACGTTAAATGTACTTTCTTCTAGTTTGTTATTAAATTGTTTCTGCAATTTAATTCTGTTATCTATCTTTTCCTTGAAGCTTTAAGTCAACTTAATTGTGTGATCTTTTATATAGCCTGCTTGACTATCAGCAGTCTATAGTGCGTGCACCCTGTAACCGAGTCGTAGGATACTTTGTTGTCCAGGCAGGACTCTTGACGGTTTAGGGTGGTTTGTTGCCTGGGTTTATAGATAAGGGTTGGATCTAGCGTTTTCCGTTGTTGCTTGTTGCCGCATACCTAGTCCAATAGAAAGAGCCCAATGTTTAAATATCCCAGGACGTAACACTCACTATTTGATATTTATGAAGTAGGCCATAAGACAATATATACATGCACGTAATGCCCCAAGAGTGCACTCTTTAGTTCATGTACAGTTGCTCACATTAGTTCTTTTCCTCTCCGTGATCTTATGCATGAAAATGTATCGCGTATTATTGAATTACGAGTGTAGTCTCTTATGCAGTGGTTAACTTATCTGACAAGTTAATTGAAAATTTAAAGAAGCCTCACTCACAAATCATTCATACTAATTTAATTTCAAACATAAGATCACGACGAGAAACAAAACTTATGTGGCCAACTGTACACAAATGCATGTCGTTTTTTATGAATACAAGTATTATTGTTAGTAGGAATAAGTACTAATACAATTTTAGTAGTAATAGTGGAAATTATAATACGTCTACTCCACAATGTTACCGCCATATGATGACAATTATATTTTAATAATACCATTTATTTCAAAATTATGGGGAAGTTTTAATTATTCTGAACGCCAATCTTCCTCGTGCTTAGCCCCATTAGTCTAAAGTTTATAAGACGTTCGCCCCATTTCATTGCCACTATTTAGAACTTTCGTGCCATTTACTATAATTGTCGATTTTTCTACCGAAAGCTATACACATTTATCTCAGAGGAGGGGAATTCTTGATTGTTTTTTTTTTTTTTTATGTTCTAGATGTCTAGGGAGTAAATTAACCTGTGCAGTACCGGTGACGCCCTTTTCATTATATTTTGGCAGCTGTTAAACAATTATAATCAGCTTATGGATGACATTTACCTATTTAACCCTTTCTCTGTGGGCATATTTAGGCTATTTAGGGAATATTGAGGTACTCCTAAATGATTATTCAAGTATCTGCATGAAATGAAATGTATTCAGCCGAAACTAGACTAAAATAGCTTCAAAATGACACTAGAATGAGCTTCGTAGCTCGCGGGGTTCACCTGCAGCGCTACCATAGACATTTGGGAAAACTGGCTATTTACTATGTTCTCTCCACCAACCAACTTTACTCCTAAACTCGATTATTGAAATTAACAAACACATGTGGCAGTTTGGGGATTCGAACCCAGGACGCTCAAACTGAAAATCAACACACTTATGCATTGTGCTACCAATGTAGCGCTTTTTTGTCTTTGGCAGCACTGCTGAGACCCGGGGCTGGGGTCTCGGTGCACGGACGGATGTGCTGGCGGTCGGAGGTGGGTCCCTCACGCTCCCGTCCACTGACACTAGATTTCTACGGCTTTAACAGGCTTTAAAAGCCTGTAAATTGCTCTAAATTGCCATGGCGTTCCGGAATGTCTCTCGCAGGGAAAGGGTTAAGGGCTGCAGACTATTTACTTTAATAATTTCAGCGACCATATATTGTTCCTAAGCTTCATAAACTCATCTAAATGTAGCTGAAACCAAATAAAAAAGACGTCACCGGTACTGAAGGGGTTAACAAAAACACTTAACCCTTCCTCCCCGGGCTAGCCTTCTAAATGACAGCACTCGGATCTGGGCGATCTGGCCAAAAAACGTTGTAATATGCCTAGGCCTATTTTTGTTATTTTAACTGCTAGAGAATTCCCAAATCTCAATATGTAGTCCTGTTTTGTATCTGTAGACTGGCGTTGAGTAGAGTTCTCTAGGTCAACTGGTTCAGTTGTGATGACGATTTCCGTGGAGAGAGTTTTGATGCGGTTTTAGCAATATCGGACACTTACAGACACTAATTTTCGTTCTAGCAGACAACAACAACAAAGATCCGACTTCTTCTTGTTTTTGAAGCTGCGCGTTGCTCCGACCGGCTTTGTTTACAAACGTTTCGCCGCGTGGCTTTCAAACCACGCTTAATAGGCTTTCAGGCTTACGGATTTCAAAGGGACACCCGGGCTCCTGCCCTTCGCAAGGGGTGTCATTTTAAAGTGACACCTGGGCAGGAAGGGTTAAGGTTCCCGCCAATATAATAGTCTATATGTAGTTCACTTGAACAGGACCGTATTTTGTGTAAGTAACGACAACATTTATTGTGGCAAAACTATTCAGAGTTGCCTATCGTTGAATCTATCATATTTCGAGCTGCAAAAAATCCTACAAAAAATATATAAATATATATATAATAATTAATTCTGGTTCAGGAGCAGTTTATAGAGAGGCCTTCCCTAGGGTTAAGCACCCCATTAATTACTCTTTCCATTCACCTATTCATAGCCTCCGATAGTGCAGTTGGAATGAATGTACATACTAAGATTGGTATGCAGGATTCGAAACTGCTTAATAAATCGTAGGCTTGAGCATCATTCTTTAACTGTCTTCGTGGCGCAATGCATAAGTGTGTTGATTTTCGGTGTGAGCGTCCTGGGTTCGAATCCCCGGACTACCACATGTGTTTGTTAATTCCATTAATCAAGTTTAGGAGTAAAGTTGGTTGGTGGAGAGAACATAATAATTAATTCTGGTTCTTCAGGAGTAGTTTATAGAGAGGCGTTCCCTACGGTTAAGCGCCTCATTAATTACTCTTTCCATTCACCTATTCATAGCCTCCGATAGTGCAGTTGGAATGAATGTACATGCTAAGATTGGTATGCAGGATTCGAAGCTGCATAATAAATCGTAGGTTTGTGCATCATTCTTTAACTGTCTTCGTGGCGCAATACATAAGTGTGTTGATTTTCGGTGTGAGCGTCCTGGGTTTGAATCCCTGGACTTCCACATGTGTTTGTTAATTTCATTAATCTAGTTTAGGAGTAAAGTTGGTTGGTGGAGAGAACATAATAATTAAATATATAATTTGTTTTATGAATACAATGGCTACACTCATTGTTATACGTTAAGGCATCTGTTTCCACTTTCATAAAGAGATACTGTGTGGTAAACTATCAATGGAAGTTAAATATTACTAAGCTATAATGAATAAAATAAAATCAATCTAAATAAAAACTACTCTATATCTAAATTGAATTCAATCTGAAACAAGCTAATTTATATCCAAAGGTCTCACATAATAAATGTATATAATTATAGGGTAAGGTTATAAGGGTTAATATTAGCCAGGAATTAACTCACCAATAGTTCCACGTGGCAATGAGGCAAGGGAGAGCGTTTTACCCAATATGGCGGTGGACAATGGGGAACGAGACTTCGGTCCCAAGACACGAGTCAAGTTAAAGAAAGAATAAATGATTACATGGGAATAGACATGATTATTATAAGTTATGCTTATCTATCAGTCAGTCATGATGTCGATGAGAGCGTCGTGATGGTGTAGTTGTGTGTATTGCTGTATGTGTATTGTGATTAGAGGCACAAAAGCACGATCAACTGAGGGCGGAAAATTAGATGTTAACTGGTTGGTGTTCGTGAAGGCTCTGGCGTACCTCAAAAGCACACCTTGCTGCCTTGGCAAACCGCCAGGAGCCCAAATTATCGTACCGCATTTAGGTTGCTCTATACGATAAATTATATTAATATATACGATAAATTCATATATACTACATAAGACCATGGCAATATTGCTTAATAGCATATTAGGCCTTTTATAACTTAACTTATTTACAATCTTATAATATACGATCTACTCGTCCTACGTCGTGCTGTAGGAGAGATCGTGACGTCACAGAGACATACGAGATCACAAAAGAGTCATATTCTATCGTATTTATACGATACACTCCCCCCACAAAAAAGACCTGAACCCCACCTTAAACCTAAAGTTGCCCAGAGGCTATCTTCTGACGCCACAAGTCGACAGCGCCAGCAGCAGCGCGTCTGGGACGCGTCCCGGTCCGAGAATGATCACCATCAGTATGAGGTGAGTCGTTCCTTTGAGAATCCTCGGACCCAGCAATAACAGGTGGAGCCTCAGATTGCAATGCGGAATCGAGCTCCAAAGCGTACAAACGTGCGATAGGCCGAACAGTAGTTCCAGTGGCTGTCTTCAATAGCGCCACCCGCTCTACAGAGTCTGCCCCTTGTATACCTCTAACACGCGGCCTAATTTCCAGTATAAACGAGGACTATCTTCTTTAATTAAAACAACTTCGCCAACTGTAGGTGCCGTTGGTCTACCAGAGGGAGTAACACTCCTTTCCCTCAATGCTAGCAGATATTCAGTAATCCACCGTTTCCTAAAATCCTCGATTATCCTGGATATATACTGGTATCTCTTAGACACCGCTACCTCAGAGTACAACGAGGGATCCTCTAACTCTACTATGGACTGAAAATCAGATGGAAACGCAGTCAATGGTTTCCCATATAGAAAGTGAGCTGGTGTTAATGGTAGTGGTTCTTGCAGGTCGGTGTACACATATGTAAGCGGGCGATCATTCACGACTGCCTCTATCTCTGTGAGGACTGTCGTCAACTCACTCTTCTTTAATAGAGCACGTCCTACAACCGCTCTGAGTCCTGACTTTACTATGCCGACACATCGTTCCCACATTCCACCAAACCAAGGTGCCTTAACTGGAATGAACCTCCATTCGCACTTCTTCTCTCCCAAAAAAGTGATGATAGTAGGATCACTACTCATATCCTTTAGATATTTTGATGCTTGGACATAAGTGGGAGCATTGTCGCTAAGAATGTGTTGAGGGAATGAACGACGGGCACAAAACCGTCTGAACGCCAGCATAAATTCTTCGCTAGACATATTATCACATAGTTCTAGGTGTACCGCTCGAGATGTCGCACAGGTAAACAATAATATATAAACCTTCTCACTCTCCCTCGTCTTCAATGGCCCTGTGTAATCTAATCCTACCGCTGGGAAAGGTTCTACGTGCTTTACACGGCATTCAGGTAGGGGTGGAGCTGGTCCAGTTGCATATGGTTTACCCTTTAGTCTCTGGCATATTACACACTTTCTCACTACGCGTCGAGCTACTTGTCGAACTCTGGGTATCCACCATGTGAGACGTAAATTTGATATAATATGACATACCCCGTAGTGTTTTACTTCCCTATGTGCACGTATGATCAATAGATCAGTAACGTGATGTCTTGTTGGCATAAGTATAGGTCGGTTTGTGCCGTCTGGTACACCCGACCACTTCAGGCGACCCTCACACCTGATGAGGCCATTGTCTAGGTGCAACCTTAGTTGACGCACTATATTAGGCATTAATGTCTTATTCGAGCTTTTCAAGGATTCTAATTCATTGGAAAAGGTTTCTATTTGAACCCATTTGATCAAAGTTACTTCAGCTGCTTTATATTCACGAGCATAAATGTTGTGACCCCTGTTGCAGAGTTGGCCCATTACTTTAAGCTTGAGATTGGATACATATCGCAATACCCAAGGTACAACTCTGACTAGTTTATTATAGTCACCGAATCTTGCCCACTTTATGATAGGACCCGGTGGCTCATTTGGTTGGGCTGTAACTGCCACTGTTTCCAGTGGCAGAAGTCCCTCACCAACAGCATGCCATATCGTCCATTCACTTTCATGGAGCAGCCACTTTGGACCATGCCACCACAATTCGGACTTCATTAACTGGCTAGCCGTTATACCCCTAGTTATGAGATCACTAGGGTTTTCTTTTGTATTTACATAATGATAAGCAACGTCTGGCAAAAGGGCTCTAATCTCATCTACCCTATTCCGCACATAAACTGGCAGAGACTTCTTGCTATGTATCCAGTTGAGTGCGACCTGACTATCGCACCATACATGAACGATTTCAATATTTAATTCGCTCTCGTATGCTGCGCGTACATGTTGCACCAGACGTGCTAATAGCAGCCAATTCCATTTTAGGGATAGTTACCTTTTTAACCGGGGCTACCTTGGCCCGGGCTGTAACTAAATGTGCCCCAAATGAAGTAACAACATATATGGCTACCCCGTATGCCGTGGCGCTAGCATCGCAAAACGTGTGTAACGTAACGTCACCGAACGCCGCCATTTTACGAGGTATAGGTTTAGTACATAGGATGGCATATTCATTCAACAACAATGTCCCTTGGTCATTCAGGTCCTCGGGCAAACTGTCATCCCTTCCTATTTTACGTCTCCAAACTTCCTGCATTAGAATCCTAGCTCTTATGGTAACGGGTAATGCTAGACCCAAAGGATCAAAAAATTGTGCAACTTTGCTCAACAGACTTCTTTTTGTGTGCGCTCCTGTCTGCTGAGCAAAAGACCTTGTTTGATAAGTTAGTATGTCATGTTTAGGTTGCCAGATCATCCCCAAATTTCTGGACTTTTCCTGGTTAAGAGATGCCGTACCATCCACTTGTATTAAACTCTGAAGATCTTCACTATTAGTAACCCACTCGCGGAGAAATAGATGTGCATCCGCAAACAATCTGCGTGCTTGCCAGTATTCATACAACAAATAATTTTGACTATCGCTAGTACCCTGCAAATTGTCAATGTATAATCCGCGAGATAGTTTACTTGTGTCCTCATGAGTGTCAGCTAGATGTTTTCTGATTGTGGCATTTAACAAAAACTGCGAGCAAGTGGCCCCAAAGAGTACAACCCGAAAACGGTATATTATGATGGGACTTTCAGAGTCGCTAATGTCGCCGAACCAAAGAAAGCGGGTAACATCTCTATCTTCCTCCTTTAGCTTGACCATCACGAATGCTTTCTCGATGTCACTGGTATAGGCGTACTTCCCCAGCCTAAACCGCAATAGATGTTGGGACAGGTCCGACACCATGGACGGACCTGTCAACAGGCAGTCATTTAGACTGGGTTGTTGTCCTTGGTGGGCAGAACAGTCATACACCACCCGTATTGGTGTGGTGACGCTGTCTTTCTTTACCCCATGAAGGGCCAGTTAGTGAACCCTACCCTTCTTACATGGTTCCCTGACATCGACTCTCTCTATAAAGCCCCTATCCTCATAACTCCGAAATACATCGTTATACGCCTGGCGCGTGCTCGGTTCGTTAGACAATTTCCGCTGCAATGCCCGCAAGCGACCTAATGCCAAACCATAGTTGGTAGGCAGGCTTATCTCAATGTTCTTCCAGGGTAAACTAACTTTATATTGCTTGTCTGAGGCACAGTAGCACACAGACTCGTCAAAACTTTGTAGCGCAACTTCCGAGTCATAATCAGTCTCCATAGGATTAATGCCTATGTGATCCAATCTCCACAGTCGTTCCAGGTCGAACTCGGCAGCCATCTTAGGGTCACTAGGTTGGGAATCCTCCCTTCCCAACTCCTCTGCCGCGGTTACATTGACTCTATATATCGAGACCGTGTCGACCAGGACCTTTGACTGTGTAGTATGCACCTTTCCGCTCATGCAGTATCCAAATTTAGTGGGGATTAAAATTATACCACACATCTTTTTAAATCCAGGGTATACTACTTCATAATAATGATCCACACCAAGTAGAACATGCACCTCACTCTGATTTCCCATGGGATCTGACAAGTTAACCCCTTTGCTACGTAATGCGTGTTCCACCTTCTTCACACCCACAGATACATATTCTGGTAGGGTGTCTACTACGATACAAGTCATAAAGTACCGGTTTTTACGATAGAAATATGAAATCTCCGCTATCTCGTAGTCTTGTTTATCAGTAACCCCTGTGAAGCCCTGTAATCGAAGAGTCTCAGCCCCTACGATTCGGTGCTTCAATCCCACTAGTACGGACCTCTTTATAAAGGAACGTTGAGATCCTTGATCTAGAAGTACCCGACAAACTTTGTTAATGTCATTACCTTCCATGGGAATCTGTATTGTGGGCAATATAGTGGTGTCTTGCGTGCTACCTAGTGCCACAGTTGTAGTACCCTCATTGTTGACGTCTTTGACTTTATCTGCAGTAGGACACAACTTATCAAAGTGATGTCCTTTGCAGTGCCGACAGGGCCTTAAGTATGTAGCAGTACATTGTCCCTGCTTACCATGTTCCCCACTTAGACAACCTACACATAGCTTCAATCTTTTCGCCTGTGCTAGTTTTGTCTCATTTGTCGGGTATTTTATGCAGAAACTCCATTTATGTTTGTTGTTACATAGCTTACATAGAATCTGAGCAGGTTTCTTATACGCACCCTCTTTCTTTACTTTAGTCCCCACTGTCATGCTTACTGTTCCCCTCTTCTCCACATTCTCACTCCCTCCCGACACATACATTCTCCCTTTGTTCAACTGTAGATTATTGATCTCCTTACTGAACTGAGTTTTGAATTCCCCCAGCTCAAATGATCTTACCTTATCAAGTATTGCCATAGGAAGCTTCTGACGCAAGATAATGACTATCATTTCCTGCGTGGTAAGCCCTAGGGTATCTAGCGATCGAGTATGGCACTCCATATTTGCCCTGAAGTTTGTCAACTCATCAACCTTATACTGTGGTTCTGCGAGCCCCAACAAGGCAACGACATGGGCCATCTTCAACTGCTCTCTATCCCCGTATGTGGACTCTAATAAGTGTACCGCTTCAAGATAACTACCACCTACTACTGCAAAACCCTCTATTAAATGTAAGGCCTCTCCTTCCATTTGTCCCTTCAGATAGTGAAACTTGCGGACATTATCCAAAGAGGATTCATGAACCGTAGATCGAAATACGTCCCAGAAAGCTAACCACTCGGTTAACTTGCCCCCAAATGTAGGAAGATTGAGCTTTGGGAGGTGTACAGTATGTTTTGGGTCAGCCCTTCTATGGGCCTCATTATCGCCTCCCTTCTTACTTGCGACAGCACGCTGTAATAGGCGCTTCGCTCTAAAGACAGGTTCGTCATAGAGGGCGCGATTATCACACTCTGTAACTATCTCTTCCTCCTCTATCATGTCAGCCACTATCACCTCACTCAGAGCCGTAATACGACCGTGGGTAGCCTGGACGTTATCTAATCTAGCCTCCAATTCCTCTAGTTCAGCAGTAGTGATGAAAGTGTTGACGTCCACAATTAGCCTATTTAATACTCCCCGAAGTCCCGCCCTTTGATTTTTAGGGGCTTTGATCAGCACCCCACTAGACGGTGTCTCTTTATCGTTTTTATCCATTTTGCATGTGACCCTATAGGCTATGTATCTAAATGTTACGTTACAAAAACAACGGCCAAATAGTAGTCTAATTAAGAGATGCCAACCGGCGGACTTCTATGTTATGGAGAAAAAATAGTACACTAAATAGCAATACCTCCTAATGGATCATATTGAACAAGAAAAAATGTTAGGTCAGGTCATATGTCACAGGAAATCTGAAACGGAAAAGAAAATTATTGGGGAAAGATGATGGGTGGGATGCAGGACTTAGGCAGGCACAACGATGTGACCCTGCATTCCGGCTCTAACCATCGCTTGGCTAGCCTTGCCAGTTTATCATAGAGTTGTTCCTGCATCCTGTTATATGTCCCCTTGTTCATTGCCTTAAAATCCCTTACTGGTAGCTAATTCCCGGGTCTGGGCACCAATGTGGTAAACTATCAATGGAAGTTAAATATTACTAAGCTATAATGAATCAAATAAAATCAATCTAAATAAAAACTACTCTATATCTAAATTGAATTCAATCTGAAACAAGCTAATTTATATCCAAAGGTCTCACATAATAAATGTATATAATTATAGGGTAAGGTTATAAGGGTTAATATTAGCCAGGAATTAACTCACCAATAGTTCCACGTGGCAATGAGGCAAGGGAGAACGTTTTACCCAATATGGCGGTGGACAATGGGGAACGAGACTTCGGTCCCAAGACACGAGTCAAGTTAAAGAAAGAATAAATGATTACATGGGAATGGACATGATTATTATAATTTATGCTTATCTATCAGTCAGTCATGATGTCGATGAGAGCGTCATGATGGTGTAGTTGTGTGTATTGCTGTATGTGTATTGTGATTAGAGGCACAAAAGCACGATCAACTGAGGGCGGAAAATTAGATGTTAACTGGTTGGTGTTCGTGAAGGCTCTGGCGTACCTCAAAAGCACACCTTGCTGCCTTGGCAAACCGCCAGGAGCCCAAATTATCGTACCGCATTTAGGTTGCTCTATACGATAAATTATATTAATATATACGATAAATTCATATATACTACATAAGACCATGGCAATATTGCTTAATAGCATATTAGGCCTTTTATAACTTAACTTATTTACAATCTTATAATATACGATCTACTCGTCCTACGTCGTGCTGTAGGAGAGATCGTGACGTCACAGAGACATACGAGATCACAAAAGAGTCTTATTCTATCGTATTTATACGATATACTGTAACAAAAGTAGACATTCTGGAGGCATACTGCAACTGACTGCATATCACTGAGAGTCCGTTCACAGATCCAGATCTGCAACATAAACAACGGTAGCGGAATTATCACTGTAATTATTTATGCCCAACACCGACACATTCATATACTCTGTTTTTTTTTTTTTTTTTTTTTTCTATTCCAACTATTCCCTCACGGGCATAGGCTGAGAGCCTGCACACTCAATCGCTGAACAAGGTGAGGCCCGTGAGGTCTTGTTCCAGTCTAGTGAGTGAGACATGCGAAGTGCCCCAGCTCGAAGCAATCCCATCTCTGAAGCTGCTCCGCCTCCGCGCTTCACCGTCTCACTCCCCAGACTCAGACCCTCACACTCAGAATGCCACCTATTGAGCAATTAACTCACTAGGCATTGCCCCCCTGTAGCATATTTTGAATATGGGAATATTCATACAGTGCTATTTAATCAGGGAACAATGAGGGTATTTTGTTGGCATTTTGGTGTGCTGTGGTAATGCACATACTAGGTACAGCACAAATTCCATCCTAATAATATCTTCCCATTGACATATTGGGATTCGAACCCGGGTCCATTGGATTACCAGTCCAGTGGCAAGACCACTCTGCCACACCTCCCCTTATTTTTATTATATATATTTTGTTTTCTATGTGTTTGAGGGAGGCAAAAGGCAGAACTGCCTATAGCGAGTGCCTCTCCCATAGTTGAAAGAGTGACAGGGCCAAAATCAAGGGACGTTCGAGCCAAAATCCCTGGACACACAGAGTTTGAAGCAATTTAAGGCATAGGAAGAGGGAAAGACTGATTCTGGGAGAGAGTTCCAGAGCTCAGCTGTTGAGTAGAAGAAAGTTTGAGAGTAACTTTTCACTCTCGGGTTGGAGAGTAGGGGTGGGATTGAGTTGCAAGATGAGTACCACGTGCCCTACGTAAAGGAGGTGGTATACACTGGGAAAGCTCTGAGGAACACTGATTATTATAGTAGTGATAGAATAGCGAGAGAGATGCAACATTGCGGTGGAGAGAGAGAGATTGCAGAGACTTGGTGAGTGGACGGGAGTTAATGATATGAAAGGCCTTCCTTTCAACTTTGTCTAGGAGAGCGGTGTGAGAGGAACCTCCCCACACATCTGAACAATACTCAATACAAGGACGCACTATGCACCTGTACAGAGCAAGAAGCGGTGCAGGGGTAAAGGTTCCCCCTAAGGCGGTTGAGCACACCCAGCTTCTGGGAGGCTGCCTTAGCAAGACTGGTAATATGGTCCTTCCAACTGAGAGCAGAAGAAAAAGAGACACCAGGAATATTGAGAGAAGATGAAGGATTGATTTTTGTATTGTTGAAGAATAAGGGATAGTCCGCTGGGAGTTCCTTACGGGTAGATAGATGAAGAAATTGGGTTTTGGAAACATTGAAGGTAACAAGGATTTCTCTGCCCCAATTGGAGATAGTATTTAGATCAGAATTTTAGAGTTCTATGGCTTCATTACGTTTGTCGTTGAGGGATTGCTGGCTGGGGCGTTCTGAAAAACTAATGGAGTACTGTAAGTTTGAGTCGTCTGCGTATGAATGGATGGGAATTGAGGTACAGTTGAGGAGGTCATTTATAAAAATTAGAAAGAGAATAGGAGATAGAACAGAGCCCTGATGAACACCGGAGTTTGTAGGGTGAGGAAGTGAACGATGGCTGTCCACAACCGCGGCTATGGAACGGCCGGAAAGGAAATTAGAGACAAAGGCACAGATGGAGGGATAGAAACAGAAGGAGGGTAGTTTAGAAATTAAAGATTTGTGCCAGACTCTATCGAAGGCTTTCGATATGTCTAGTGCAATAAAAAAAGTCTCGCCGAAATCCCGAAAGGAGGATGACCAAGAGTTAGTAAGATATGAAAGAAGATCACCAGTAGAGCAACCCTTAACCTCTCCGCTGCGTAGGTGGGGTATTGGCCACCCCGGAGGTATTTAGACTGTTTCCTAAACTCAAATCGTCATTGTACCATAAATATCATTAATACTTATCCATATGTGCCTATTTTACGTTGATTATAAAGGTATTAACCTGTTACAGCAATAAAACAAGTGGAAACAGCGTTTGGATGGTCAAAATCGGCGATAGAGGCTGGGAGTTACATAACTTATGGCTGAGGCAGCCGGCCAGCAAGCCAGCCAGCCGTGACGACGGCTGGAGAGACACTGTTGCGTGGTAGTCTCTCTCTCGCTCTTTC
Source organism: Paralithodes platypus (assembly GCA_032716605.1). Classification (NCBI taxonomy): domain Eukaryota; kingdom Metazoa; phylum Arthropoda; class Malacostraca; order Decapoda; family Lithodidae; genus Paralithodes; species Paralithodes platypus. The sequence goes on from CM064533.1 coordinate 40,351,846, forward strand.
CCACGCTTGGTAACACAGATGATCACGCCCTGCTAGCAACTCGCTAATGTTAGCACGAATATATACCTAAGAATAAGGGAATAACAGGGATAATCGGTGATAATTGAAGGGGGGAAGGGTGGAAGGAGGGGATGTGGAGGAGTGATATTTGGCATGACCAAGGGGCAATAAAAAAAAAAAAAAAATGATACTGGGCTGATTTAAATTTTTTTTTTTTTTAGGCCTTGGATTATATGAGGAGTTCCGCAGCGCAGCGGTAAAACTCTTATAAGGAGATCCGCACTTGCTGGGTTAAGGAAGCCATACTGGCGATCTGAGAGCAGATTATGAGAAGAGAAATGCTTAAGATATTTGGAAGCAAGAATAGTTTCAAAAACTTTAAAAAGACAAGAGATGAGAGCAATTGCACGATAGTTGGAGGGTTGAGAGCGGTCACCCTTCTTTGGGACAGGTTGAATGTGAGCAAACTTCCAGCATGAAGGGAAGACGTTAAAGGATAGACAGAGATGAAAGAGTTTGCCTAGGCAGGGAGTCATCACAGAAGCACAGTTTTTGAGAATAACAGGAGGAACACCATCCGGACCGTACGCCTTATTAGTATTAAGCCCAGAGTGGGTAGAAAGTACATCTATAGAAGAGATTAGGATATTAGGCATAAGTAAGTGAGAGGAGGGTGGAGAGGGAGGAATAGCACTGGAATCATCCAAGGTTGAGTTTCTAGCAAAAGTTTGAGCGAAGAGTTAAGCTTTGTCTAAGGAAGAAGTGATGGTTGTGCCATCAGAGTGGGAAAGGGGAGGGAGAGACGAGGATGAGAAATTGCTGGAGAGGTTTTTGGCTAGATGCCAGAAAGCTTGGGAAGAGCTACAGTTGGATAGTTCAGTGCATTTATTATTGATGAAAGAGTGTTTGGCAAGTCGAAGAACAGATTTGGCTTGATTCCGGGCAGATACATAGGAAGAATGAGAGTCTTGAGTTTTAAGGCATCGGTACCGTTTGAAAGCGTCCTCCTTGTTGTGGACAGCAGTAGAACAGGCGTGAGTAAACCAAGATTTTTTAGCATCAGTCTGAGAGAAAGAGAATGGAATGTATGCTTTCATGCCCGAGAGGATTACCTCGGTAATGCGTTTAGCACTCTCCGAGGGTCCCCAGCCACGGAAGCAGAAATAATTCCATGGGAAATCAAAGAAGTTGAGTTTTCTGGTATTTGTGTTAATTGTTTGTTGTTGTTGTGTTGTCCCTATTCTGACTCTGTCTTGAGTCAGCCACACACCCTATCTGTATACTCAGGCTCAATCCCCACTTTTCCTCTTTTTTTTTGGGGGGGGGGGGGGGTGGCCGACTCAAGACAGAGTAAGAATAGGGACAACACAACAACAAAAACCAATGAACACAAATACCAGAAAACTCCACTTTTATTTACACCAAACTTTGTTGCCATCTTTGGAGCAAATCACAAACAAACTGAGCACAATGAATGGGACACATATAGGTGTATTCCAAAACAGATATAGCTGACAAGCCAAGCCATATCATTTAACCATATGACATTTGGCCTAATACCCTTCATGAACACCAAATCTCTTCTAAAGAGGAAATACTGTCATGCACTAAAATTCCCTTCCACACAGATTTGTTTGAAGTAAGGCATTATAATTAATAACCCGCCAAGCCTGATACGCCTCACATAATTATCTGTATAGCGTAAGCGATAGGCCTCATGGAAGCAAGACAATGAAAAATCCCTTCCAAAATGCCCCACAGGCACTCAACATAAAGGAATATGTGATTAGGTGAGATAATTTCCCTCTAGTACTTCCTCCTCCACATGTGTCCCAACACCCCCCCTTTCCCCTACTTTTTCCCACCTCCTCGGAGACAGGGGTGAGTCATATAGAGACCCTCTAGAAGTCTGAGATATCTCCCGGGCTGTTCAGGTGCTTGCGAGACGTTGCGAAGGTAGATGTATGTTTTTCACCCGGCCGCCTCAGAATACGACCACTTGGCGAAAATATACGTTTTCCACCGCCCAATTGCTGTTCCCACTTCATTTATCACTCTTCAATGTTCATATGTATATTATATAAGTAAAATAACCGCACATGGAGAAGAAATAATGCTTTATATGGTAAATATAATTCTGTTGAAATCGTCTCAATCTTCCACACAACTATCCCTTACTCTCCAATGATACAGAAATCAACACTTTATCTTCTCTCAACATTCTTGGTGCTTTTTTTTCTTCTGACCTTTCTTGGATAGAGCATATTACCACTCTTGCTAAAACAGCTTCCCAGAAGTTAGGTGTGCTTAGGTGTGCCCCTGCACAGCTTATTGCTTTGTACAGTGACATAGTCCCATTTATCAAGTATTGTTCGCATGTGTGGGCAGGTTCCACGTATACTGCACTTCTCGAAAAGGTAGAGTCAAAAGCATTTAATGTCATCAACTTACCTCCTCTAATTAATTCCCTAATTTCTCTCTACATGCCAGAATTTTTCATATTTCTCACTTTATGCCACTATTAGAATAATCAGTTTTTCAGAGCTTTTGTAGTGCATACCTCCTCACTTACGGAGAAGTGGGACGGCACCCACCTTTGAATACATTGTTACGACCGGTACTACGAAATAAACAAGGGCACTTAATATTGGACTAGAAGATAGGCTATATCTGCAACAACGGTACGCTAATTCCAAACCCTTGAACTATTACGCCGGTGAACAAAACACTTAAACCCTCCAGAGTTAATCTACTGGATAACAGGGTATCAATTAACTGGGTTTTAGTGCACTTCTACAAAGGCTTTCCGGTGACGGCAAAGCCTACTCACAACAGGAGTACTTTACGTTAATAAAATGCTCTCAAGTAAGAACAATGCTTAAATAAACTATAACAAGATTTAATAAAGGAGTATATGTTTATGTTAACTTTAGTGTGAGTCTGAACTCAACACTAAACTCTTCAATGCTCTATGAAAACACTGGAAGTCTAGTCCTACAGCAAACAGATATGGAATCTTCTGAAAACTTCTGATGCTCTAAGATGCTCGTCGAATATAGAACAGAAATAATGCAGGGGCAGGACACCAAAGTGTGTATCTTAAATACACCAACAAGTAGGATACATAGGCCTATATATAATTATTATGTTCCTTCCAACAACCAACTATACTCCTAAAATCGATTTATGAAATTTACAAACACATGTGGCAGTCCGTGGATTCGAACCCAGGATGCTCACACCGAAAATCAACACCTTATGCATCGCACCACGAACACAGTTAAAGGATGGTGGACACTGCCTACGATTTATTATGCAACTTCGAATCCTGCATATCAATCTAAACATGTACACACATCCCAACTGCAACTCACGTAGGCTATGCATATGTTAATGGAAAGAGCTATTAATGGGGCCTTAACCACTAGGGAAGTCCTCTCGATAAATCACTCCTGAACCAATATCAATTATTAAGTTCCTTCCAACAACCAACTATACTCCTAAAATCGATTTATGAAATTTACAAACACATGTGGCAGTCTGTGGATTCGAACCCAGGATGCTCACACCGAAAACCAACACCTTATTCATCGCACCACGAAGACAGTTAAAGGATGGTGGACATTGCCTACAATTTATTATGCAACTTCGAATCCTGCATATCAATCTAAACATGTACACACATCCCAACTGCAACTCACGTAGGCTATGCATATGTGAATGGAAAGAGCAATTAATGGGGCCTTAACCACTAGAAAACAAGGGAGTGCAACAACTCTGTGACAGCACTAATAATAGCCACTCAAAATAGTACTTCCTTAGCCAAAGTAACAGCCATACTGGGTTGTGCACTATGCATCAACCTAGGCTAAAATAATACGTGAATAATTCCTAAAACATACGCAGTTAAAGTTAATAAACACAATGCTGTGATTATTACTAATAAAATCTACCAGCGGCATAAAAGGTACAAGGAGCCTAGGCAGAGTGCAAACATGCTCGTAGCCTACTGTCTCCCCTGAACAGATTTCCCTTATGTTACGTTAATTAAGTGACTAGGAGGCTCTCTTGGTAAGTCCAGATCTCAAGTATCTGGTCGTACCCTGGTGCTCCACAAAGGTCAACAAAAAGAGGTAGCAAGCATACAAGCAAGAGTAGGCAAAAGCCCTTCGCTTGTATACTGCTACACTCGCAAAGGAAAAATATGCACAAGGGTTACAGGCTACCTAGCTCCGTCGAAGTCATACAGGCTCTGACTTGCCATATACTTAACTCAGACAATGACCAAAGATACCCTCCACTGTCTAGCATTAAATAGTAACAAAGAACAACTCAATAATTAGAAGCACCCAATAATATGACTCCATGTGACTATGACTCTAATAATCCTTAAAGCTACTGCAAAACATATATGTGAGAACTGGTGCTGGTAATACGACTGGCCGACTATGGAAGTCGTATGCAGAACCAGAAGGGATAAGTAATTGAATAAAGACAAGAAGTATTGGAAAAGAAGAAGTTCAGAGAGAGAAACAGTAGTAAAGAGGGTTAGATTGGGGACAGATTGCAAGGGACGTCTAGGACCAAGCACAACATACCAAGCTCTAAGGAGACACGCGGGTAGGAGCACCCCAGTACCAAGCTAAGACAGCGGCCCCAATCACAGACCACTACCTCATGAAGAGCAGGCGTCATATGACGCACCAGGCCCGCCGGCCAATCACGAGCGTGTGAACCTCCGCCCAAGCGAGGAAGGCACACGTACATACACACGCACATACTACCACCTCGCTGCCTCCCTTATCTCTTTCTCCTTGCAACTTCACACTACATATCTTATACTCTATCACTGATGTAAAATACTTCCAAGTGTCACAGACAAGAATACAGACAAACACTGATCTGTCTGTGACAACATGAATACTAAGAAAGAAAGAACATCGTTCTACGATTATTATAGCCCATTTCACTGCCCTGGCGAGCGCTAGCGAGTACAAGTACATTCTGGCAAGCTGGCCAGCGTAACAACATTCCCACCTCTATTCTGTCCAACTCTAACCCAAGAGTGAACCAATTTTCACAGTCCTGTTTCTAATCAGTAAGTAAGCTTTGGAACTCTCTCCATCAATCTGTCTTTTCTTTATCCTATGAGCTAATCTGCTTCAATCTCCGTGTTTCCAGACATTTTGACTCTAACATAATATACATTTAATGTGGCTCTCTATCACTCTTATAGGCATTTTTGCCTTTTATCTCCTTCATACACAAAACAAAATACATAAATAAAAAAAGTGCTAATTTTTTCTGACGTAGACTACAGTATATCTTACTTGAGGACATTTGTTTACACTAGTTTAATATAAAGATATTTTGATAAATGAGATTACGTTTAATGACCGTAAAAAGAAGGCATAATTAATTACATACGTAATTATCAGTAAGACGGTAATTCATATGAGTGACTGAACACCGAATAACGAAGCCAATGTTACCCCTCCAACAATAATTACTGTAATGCGCGCTAGGCCCCTCGACCCACCCGTAAAAAAAAAAACCTGTACATAGTTTGTCATAATTACACATGCATATTAACGACGGCGAGTGCACTCATTATCTGCTGTTGGCTGAATGTCATTACTGTCCCAATATAATGTCACCTTTTAGGACATCTAGTATATTATGTCGAACTTTGTGCCATATTGGTAGACTCGGGCATGTAACATAAGAACTGATATAATTCGCCAACATCCTTAACACTCAAAGAGCGGGTGGTGGAGTATATTTGACTGTGCCGCCCAGCGGGGGGTTTTACCGTAAACGAGCTTTTTTCCGTGCTCATTTTCATGCATAAACAAGAGCCAGAGCATAATACAAGTATGTATCCCTGAAAGGGCATTAATTCAGCTTTCCAATGACACCAGAACCATCCTTCTACGATCATTGGTTGTCTTGCAACGATCGTGCAACCGAAGGGCAAAATCGGTAAAATACGGTAATTTCCTTACATTATTACGTGTGAAACGAGTGAGAGAGGGTGGAATACAAAGGAGTACATCTCAGTAGCTGCACGGCCACCGTGGCGAGCGGTCTTGAGGTAACCTATGCTCCTCCCACCGCTCCGCTCTCTCTCAGAGCACATTACGTGCTCAAAATTGCACTCGACAATAGCCGGGCCCCATCACATAGGCCACATTTGTTTCACTCGACAATAACCGGGCGCCACCAGTTAAGAGTTAAACAAACTATTTATATTGTTCTAAAAATATTAGTATGAACGTACATACAGTATATCGTAATTGTGGGGCCCCCTTCTGAAGTGAGGCAAGTGACATGCCGCGGCAGTCGACGTTTGGCTTTGCAGTCCCTTGAAAACAGTTGATAATGTCATTTGCCTCACTTCAGCAGGGGGCCCCAAAATTTTGCTTAATCGCTTAGGTTGGCGTGTTAAATTTTTGTATTTTTATTTCATATACTGTGGATAGCTACTGTTTATTGTTAGCCAGAATATTTAACAAATGTGTGTAGTAATTTATCTTGTTTAAGTGATTCAAAATAAAGTTAATAACATGAACTATATGAGTATATTTCTTGATCGTAGGAAATTGCGTAACCAACCAGGGTTTAGTGGAAGAAACCTTCACGCCCGAGCGAGGCGGGCACGCCTTTCCTCCTGGGTAGAAAGTTAAGGCCTTATCCATTCGATCCAGCCGAGTGATATATCTATCTATATATTGCCGGACGCCTTACTCCCCTTAATGAGGGTGGCCATACACAGAAGGCCCCCAAGTGGACCTATCCCCTGTAAGAGGAACAACCCATGCCAGTTTACTGAAGGACTTACAGGATTGACCACTCAATTTAGGACCCGTCCGACCCCGAGGCCATCTATGTATCTTTTTAGCACTATTCTACAGTGGTGTTCGGCTAGTCCATCTACTAACCTGCTTCACTCATATGTAAGCAGTACCGATTTGTATTAGGTTAACTCCCCTAGACAGGTTGCCGAACAAGGCTGACGAGTCCCATCCACTTGGATTTGTATCTATCGATCTATCTATCTATTGCCTGACACCGCGATCCCCGAAGGGGTGGCCACGAACGAAATGCCCCAATGCACCTCTGTACCCAGTCAATCAATGCCCCTCCTCCCAACCAGCACCATCTTCATCCATATACTTCTTCACTCCATCCTTCCACCTCTCTTTCGGTTTACTTATCCCTCTCTGTCCTTTCCACCTTGCTCTTGTACACCCTCTTAGTCATTCTCTTGCTTCCCATACATTCCATATAGTCGAACTATCTCAAGGCGTTCCTTTTCACACTTTCCAGCACATCTAACTCCACACAATACCTCCTTCTTACTTTCTCATTCGTTGTCTATCCCTCCATGTAACTTCTCAAGTAACTAATTTCCACCCCTCTCACTCTTGGTCTGAGTTTCTCCACCAACGTCCATGCTTCGCTTCCGTAAATCAGTGTCGGGATTACCACACTGTCATGCAATGACTTCTTCACTTCCATACTGACCACCCTATTTCTTGTTACTGCTTTCAGCATTCCTACAACTCTCTTCCCTTGTTGCACCCTCTCCCGCACTTCTTCATCCACACAACCATCTTTTCTCAGCACACTGCCCAGATACTTAAATGAGCTGACAATCTCCATAGCCTGACCGTTCAACTTTACCTCACACTCTGTGGCTTCACCCCTTTCAAAAACATATCCTTGCTCTTCCCCGCATTTACCTTCAGATTCCGTTTTTTGCACACTGATCCAAACATATTTACCGCACCCTGCAACTCTCATTCAATTGCGCTCATCAGAACTGTATCATCAGCAAATAGCAGTACAGGTAGCTTCCACACGTTCCCTCCCTTATCAGCGATACATAAACCATCCACTGTTCTTCCTTGTATTTCTTTCATAACTCCATCCATATATACAGTAAATAGCTACAGGGACATCATACACCCCTGTTTCAACCCAACATTCAGATAAGGGAACTCGCTCTGCTCATTCTCCAGTTAGTTTTGAAATACGACTTCAGAGGCAATCAACCCTATTAGATTATTAAGCCAGCACACTAAGTCAAGAATAATGTCAGTACTGGAGCCTCTCTAAGAAAACTCCTGTCCCTTTGTATCATTCTCCACACATACTGCCGCCTCTGCACCCTCATACATGCTCTTCACTGCTTTCAGCAACTTTCCATCTACTCCGTATATTTTAAGTACTGTCCACATACCTTCTCCATCCACTCTGTCATAGGCCTTCTCCAAGTTCATAAAGGCAACATACAGCTTTTGTTGCTTCTTCAGATATTTCTCCACAGCATATTTCAGGGTAAAAATCTGATCTACACATCCTCTTCCCTTCCTAAAACCGCCCTGCTCATCACCTATCATTTCTCCGTTCTCGCTCTCACTCTCTCAATCACTACCCTACTGTACACCTTCCCTACTACGCTTAGAAGACATATTCCTCGGTGGTTACCACAAAATCCTCTTTCCCCTTTACCCTGATATAGGTGGACTATTTTGCATGTCTTCCAGTCATCAGGTGCACTCCCCTTCTCCCATGCTATTTTGAACATTTTCCATACCAATTCGATCACTATCTCACCACCATACCTCAGCATTTCCCAACACACTCCATCTATTCCTGGTGCATTCCCCAACTTCACTCTTTTCATGGCTTCACACACTTCTGACCTCCTGATCACCACCTCCTCCACTACTTCTCTTCTTCTCCATCCCATACCCCATCCAACTATGTTTGCTGGCGTTTCATTCCTTACATTCAGAAATTCGTTGAAGTACTCCCTCCATCTTTTGACTCTCCCTTGCTTCTCGGCTAGCACTCGCCCATTCTTATATTTCACACCCTTATTGTTTCCCTTGCTACCTTCCCTAACTTTCTCGACTTCTTTCCAGAACAGTTTCTTACACGCCCTCCATTTTACACTCAGATTCCTTCCAAATTCCTCATCTACTCTTTTCTTACTTTCAGTCACTACTACTCTCCACCACTCTCTTTTTCTCCAAGTGCCTCGCTCGTTTCTGTCTCTCCATATCTTCATTCCCTCTACTACCCAACCACTCTCTATACGTTGTCTTCTTGTCTTCCACAGCTATTTTTACCTCTTTTGTCCACCATGCTGTACCCTTCACTCCCCTCCCTCTTCTCCTTACTCCACACACCTCCTCACCTATTGCATAGATCTCTTTCTTAAACACTTTGTTCATCTCCTCCACTTCCTTCATACCTTCCAGTTCAAACCTACCTAATCGTCTTTCTACTGCTCTCCTGAACTCTTCCTTGATTCTCTCCTCCTACAACCTCTCCACCCTCCTCGCCATTCCACATTCCTCTCGACTCCCTCCAGCTCTCCTCACCCACTTCTTTTGTATGCTAATTTTAGCTACTACTACATAATGTTCAGACAGACCCCCTCCAGTACCCCTATTCACCCTAGCATCCAGCACAAATGTCTTCATTCGTTCATCCACACACATATAATCAATCCGTGCCTTACGTTCCACCACTGTCTTATCCTTCTTTTTTCCACACCACTTTTCATCTATGCCTGTGTATCATTCTGTGTCGGAAAAAGGTGTTGGCTATCCACAGCCTCCTCCCCACACATACGTCCACAAGTGCACTACCATTTGCATTCACCTCTGACGGTACACCCCACCCTCCCACCACTCCATCAACTTTCTTATTACCCACCTTCCCATTCATATCCCCAATCATATATATTCTTTCGCTCTTGCCAAACTTATCCAGGCACGCGTTCACATTCACCCAGGACTCCTCTTTTCTCTTACAGGTTTGCCCTTTGTCGGAGCATACACACACACAACCACCCTAATTTGTATTCCTACTTTCATTCTCACCAACACAATCCTTGAACCCACAGACCCATAGTCTCTTACACGCTCCTTCCATTAGTTACTTACAAACACGCACCTTCTCTCGCTGCTCCCTCACTCACTCCACCACACACACCCATTCCACACTCCCACTCTCTCACATCTGTAACCCACCATTTGTTCTCAGTCATTCCACATACATCCAGATTGGCATTCACTAACACTTTCAGGACCTCTCTCTCTCTTGAGTCATCATTCATGCCTCTCTCATTTCAAGTCTTCATTCTAAGACTGTCCATTGTAGGTCGGGATTCGTCAATATTAGGTCCGTCCACATCCGAGACTGTTCGTTCGTTCATCGTTGCAGTAAGTATTTTTCACGGGTGGGGGGTTGCAAACCCATCGACCCAACCTCTTTAATAGCCTCTTACGACACGTAGGAGGCACGTGGGGTATATTCTATTCCCTTACCCCCAAGGGGGATTTTTATAAGGTTGGTATTAATTCATATGTATTCATCGTATAATTATTCATCTTTGGTGATTAATTGTATCTAAACTCAAAACTATTTTGAAATTAGAATAAATATTTGTATTGTAATAACCTGAAAATGTGCATAAATAAAACTTACCGAATTGGTAGTAGAACCTCATGTGATAATGAATTACTAAATACAATTAATTAGTTTTTGGTGACGAAGTAAACCATTAAATATAAATTTTGGGTCATTGAGAACATTTTCATGAAATTAACTATGAAAAAGTAGTAAAGAAAAAGAAAGATTAATCAAAGTTATATTCCTTGCATTGATTTATTGAAATTATTTTGCTATGTACTGTTCGTACCACTCAGGACAAGAAGTGCTCCCGCTGTTCCAGCATGCCTCTCTTTCACTCAATGCATTAATTGTCAATGCTGTAGCCAAACTGAACACTCCCCAGCTGAATCATTATTGAGGCTCATTCGCAAAGACCCACATAAACACTTATCAATTTACCAAGGACAAATTGTACCTCCATGGTAAGATGGGAATTCTACCACACCTATCCACTGCCATTACCCCAATCTACAATAGAAGATGCAAGAATGACATGGAGTGGCCTTTGGGGACCTGTGGTGGGATTATACTTCACATTTAAGTGCTAAAGGTGCGGTCACACTATGAAGACTTAAGGTAATTACCGCGGCGACTCAAGGAGTGCTGATTGTCTTTGCCGATCATCCGTAACTTGACCAAGAGTAAATGTCTGCCTGAGGCAGGCTGGACGGCATCACGGATCACGGCATCATGGATGGGGCTACACGGAGACCTAGCATAGCAGACCGCCGGCGTCATGCGACGCAACGAGGCTACAGGACGGCAAAAGGAAGGCAACTTGACGGCCTTCGTGTTACGCAGGTCCCCTACTCGCGCTGGTGCGCGAGCCACGCCACGTGGCGCGTGTCGGGGGCCAACGCTTTGGCGACGCATGGCGCCACACGGCGCTGACCGGTCGGCTACCGGTCCCCCTCACGCGCATACCGGTGGGCGCGTGACGGCGCTTGCCTCACGACCGCGGCTAGCTCGGCGACCAATTTTCCATGCCTCTTGCATGTTCAAAGCAAATCGAAACCAGCCACAACCATCCTGGCCACCCATCGTACCGTACTGTACCGTGGGGATGCGCGGGGACCACCCACGACGTGCGGTGACTTAGATGAAGTCCTCCTTAAGACCTCTAAGTCGCCGCGGTAATTCCCTTAAGTCTTCATAGTGTGACTGCCGCTTTAGCTCATATGTCCTTAACCCACTGAGCCCCAGCTAGTTTAGAATAAATGTACCACCAGGGACCAGCTGTTTTGAAAAAAAAAACAAAAACAATCAGGAACAATAGCAAATGGGTTAGGAATGAAGGCAAAACCACAAAACAACTATGAAAAAGCTCAAAAAAAAATCCTACGGAGCCCCCGAAAGTCGATTTTACAAGAGTACAAAATTGAAGGCAAATACACCCAAAATACTGATTTTTGCGTGCTCACGCGCACGCGGTTGGACTTTGAGAGTTTTCAACCATCGTCAAGGTTGCGTGGGATACTTACACAGTTCCCATGCAAATCTGAGCCCTCTAGGTGCCATAGGACCGGAGTAATTGGAACCGGACCGGCCAGGACGCATGGTTTGCTTCGCTGGGGTTTAGCGTTACATACATTGTGGACGCAAACCCTGCGTCGCTGGGGCTCAGTGGGTTAATGCCATGTTGGTAATATGTAAATTACTTAACCTAAACCGGTGTATTAAAGATCGGGGTCCTGACACTTTTTTAGCATTATTAAGTTATTTATACAAATACCTATTTGTTTTCCTTTATCGCTATATTACCATAATATGAACATTTAGGAAGCATATATGCATACATATCTGTACTTGACAATGAGTTTCTCAAAGACATCTGCAAAATGTTAATGATATTATAAACTATAATAATTTATCTTCAAATAAATATCATCATGCTGAAAGCCATATAAGATCTTTACCAAATTTCCCCTCCTACTCGCCTGAGTCGGATCATCCTTTACTCTCATGAATCTCCCCCAGCCCAACATCAAAGAGACCGAGGCTTTCACTTTCAGCCTTGAGTCCACCGCAAGCCCCAGAGCACTACAACTAAACCACAGACTGTTCTACCAACTTAGCACAGCTTTAATTTAATATTTGGAGAGCTTACCTAATATGGCTTTACCTATGTTACTTAGAAACCCATTCTGTCTTGTCATGTATTACTCCAATAGTAGGCTAAAGATGTCTTCTTTTTCTGCTTCGACATTATCTTAATGTTTTAATCTTACGTACTTAATTAACAATTACAGTCTTTGTTTATTGTGCTTATACACAAATGTACTGTATTTTACAATATTTTGCCTAACATTAAACAAAATGCATCCTACTATGTTATCTTCTTTGGCGAATAGGTTACTGCGCTCGGCTCACAACACAGACAACTCGTGGTTCGAGTATACAGGTGTATAGTGAACAGCAACTACAGTATAAGCACCTCATAAGGAAGCTTGTAGTCTAACCTACCTTAACTAAATTAATGAGTAAGGGTAGCACAACATGAGGGCTGTATTGACTTTCTTAATGCAAGCTCATCAATACTATTTAGACTACTTGCCCAATATGACATCATTATTATTAATATATATATATATATATATATATATATATATATATATATATATATATATATATATATATTTTATCTTCTAAACGCATGGTATATGTACAATGTTTATGTTGAAAAAATATATAATTCTTTGAACGTCGCCAATATGTATATATATAATATCTGTGCAGCTTATTTTAATATAAGCTTCACTCATTTAGAGACGAACAAAGAACATGGTCTGTTTGTTTTACTGTTCCTGTCAGAGGCTGATCTGGATTGTAGCTATACAGGGAAGCACGCAATAACAAACGCACGATATATTAACCCATACTGTACCAGTAATGCACTTTTCATTATATTCTAGCAACCAATACATTATTATATTATGTTTAGGAAGGACCTCTAACCATTATATGGCTGCAAACTATCTCAATTAATCATTTTAGCTACCAAATATCCTTCCAAAGCTGATTATAATCTCCTAATAGTTGCCACAGGATAATGAAAAGGACGTCATCGGTACAGAGTAGGTTAGACTGGTTATATTTAAAAATAGGATTTCAGCAGCAATGTGAAATATATCACCGCGTTTGGACGCATGCATCTCATTAATCTAATTATTTAAATTGTACACAAATTAGCAACATTATTGAAATTCCAATTTAAATTCAAAAGTGCAAATATATGCCCATGCGTAATTCGTGTTACAGTTAGCATTAACCCTTTAACCCCATATGCATTACAGTAACTCTCTAGTTATTTCAATTAATGAAAACACTTTAATTTGGGGATAAAATGGAATTATTTTAATACCACTGTAAATTTAAAAGTAAAGATACCGTTGGTATGCTTTATTCGTGTTATCCACATAACTATCTATTTCAGAATTTAATTGGGTATTAACTAGGTAATACATACAATTATTGCAATAGTAATATTTGTAGGAACAACATAATCATACAACCAACCACTAATGGCTACCCTGCTTTGCTAGGGATTGTGTTATGAAGGTAGTATTGTAACTGTCGACCAAGTTACAGTAGCATAGAACGAGTAGATTACATTATGAAGATGGTTTCATGTGGTTGTTTATGTAGCGAAGGATTACATGATAGTAAAAGTTTTAGTGTTTAAGGGAGCCCACCTCGCTTGTTTTCTCTTTCTCTCCCTCTCTCTTTGGCTTGTATCCATTCGGCCCCATTCAGCCTACTAATTTAAGACGTTTACCCCCATCCAGGTGTCAATATTTTCCTAGTGAGCGGTAGCGAGCCAGCATATATATATTTTTGTTTTGACAGCAAGCTAAATTTGTATATTTTTCGATAGAACAATGTCTCCAGCGAAGCCGGATTTCTCCATACAATGCTGGTTCGCTATCGCTCGCCAGGTAGAAGTCGACACCTGGATGGAGATAAACGTCTTAAAGCAGTTGGCTGAATGGGGCCGAATGGATACAAGCCAGGGAAAGAGAGAACAGGAGAGAAAGATAAAAACAAAAAAAACGGTAACCCCACTCAACGTATCCTAGGAATTTCGTATTCAATTCCCATCTGCTACTAAATACAGCTAAGGTAATTATATAGCTTAGGAAGACCAGTAAGAGCCACGAGGTTTTAATATGCTTCAGTTGAATATGTTTAATAATCTTCATTAACAAATTTCACTTCTACTCATCACGAATCTTTTCACTAACTTAAAGGTTTCTCTCTGCGTCGGCTTTTAGGCCAAGGGTGGAGAATTTAGTCTTTTTTCAGGGAATTAAAATGGTAGCAAAACTTTGATGGAAAACTGAGAACTCAGAGGCTCATTAGAAATTATCAACCTAGACTTCTTTTCCCGTAATAGGGTTTAAGACACATCAAATACATGTGGATGATATGTAGTTATTAGCCATAATGTGACAGGTATGATTATATACTGTATAATCAACGCAACCTTAGAGACCATTTAAAACAAGTACACTCATCCATAAAAGAAAGGTACCCCCCTGATCGAGAGATCTGAAGCCTCATGCTATTTAGTTGTGGTAACACTGGCACTGAACCATCGACGGCACGTAAGTGGGTGGTGACTGTGGATTGTGGGAGGGAGTAGGGAGCTGATCTAAACGAAGCAATGCTTCACTTCGCATTGAACATCGTTTTGCTACTTCTCTCTCTCTCTCTCTGTATATACAGTATATATAATATATGATGTTGTCATTAGGTGTGAGATATGTGTTATATAGAAACATAGACAGACAGAGAGATAGATGTAGATATATATGTGGAGAGAGAGAGAAAATTGGCAAACGATTTTCAATGCGAAGAGAAGCATTGCTTCGTTTAGATCAGCTCCCTACTCCCTCCCACAATCCACAGTCACCACCTACTTACGTGCCGTCGATGGTTCAGTGCCAGTGTTACCACAACTAAATAGTACGAGGCTTCAGATCTCTCGGTCAGGGGGGTACCTTTCTTTTATGGATGAGTGTACAATATATATTATTAGTTCAATTTATTAAAAGATTGACAGTGGCATATGTGCCCATTGTCACTGTGCAGTATATTATGTGCCCATTGTCACTGTGCAGTATATTATGTCCCTTGTTCGTCCTTCAGCCGTTATTGAGTATTGCATATTATTTGGGCTTCTGAAATTAATGCGTTTGATCCTCATTCCTTAACATGTAATTACTCTGGCATTATGAGTTAAAACTAAGACATTTATCAATTATAGGCTATCATATGCATATCAAATCTGATAAATCAAAAAGAAATGTCAAAGATATTCACATATATGAATCCCGGGTGGATCATAATATGCTTTCATTAATTTCACTGGGAGGTGTTTGGTTTTGGGAGTTAAATATATAACTTAGAATAGATAGTACAGTATCTCTCAACCCACGACTAACTGCATTCACAAATTAATAGTCAATCTTGTCTTGGCAAATCAAACCATCAATTTAAACAAAATGGGTTTGATGATACATACTGGGTGTGAATTGTTCACACATGTTCCATAATATGTAATTATTTATCTATTTCACATAGGTTCGGTAGTTAGCTACAAGCAGCCTCGGAAGGATAAATATATATGTTGTTGCATGAACCACTTCGTACTACTTTACTGACAAATCTATGGTCATAATTTCTGAAATTGGAAAACCTATCATGAATTGGTGTTCACTTGTTATGGTCTTCATATTACACTTCATATTACATAATACACTTCATATACACCTGCTTTCTTACTAATACCAACTTCTCAGGACGCAAACCGGTGTGTAGGAAAGAGCACCCAATATGTTTATATACACCACTGCTCAAATTATATTTTCTACAAAATTCACATGAACAGAAAGGCTCATTTGAAGCAGGAGGGGTATTTTATTATGTGTGTGTTTTCTTTGTTCTTCCTCCAATCATTCTCAGTATATACCAACGAAATGTACTACGTTCATATTCTCAAACTGGCGCATAGCTAAAAAGTTATCCGATCACTGTGTAGTAAAAGATTTGCCAGACTTTATTTCTTTCATCTCCCTCGCTATCTTCTTGCCCCACACGCTCCCGGACTCCTGAATGACCTCTTTCCAGTTATATTGAACTTTGGTTTTTACTTCTCACTGAGCTCTGTGTATTGCATGTTTTTTTTTTTGTGTATGTAAAGTTGAACCCTCCTGGACTTAATAAATGTTTCAAAGTTTTGACATTCACTTGCCAGGAGCTTGCCTTACTAGAAATGTGGAATTCGTATTACTTAAATGCTTCTTTCAGAAAACCACAAAGTACCGCATATATATATATATATAAGAACATAAGAAAATGGGAGTCTGCAGAAAGCCGATTGGCCTAAGCAAGGCCCTGTCCCACACAACCCCAATTACAAAGCCCAATTATAGGCTCAACACTCTAATACCCTGAGGATCATCTTACCAACCCGGTTAGAGATTAACGCAGGATTACGGGGGTCTGCAGAGCGCTGATTGGCCCAACCCGGCTGATCCCCCTTCACACCCAACCCTTCTCGTCCATATGCTTATCCAATTTTTTCTTAAAGCTCCCTATCGTTCTTGATCCCACTATATCACTTGGTAGCCTATTCCACCCATCTACAACTCTGTTACCAAACCAAAATTTGCCTATATCTTTTCTGAAACGAAATTTATCTAATTTGAAACCATTGGTACGAGTTCTTTCGCTATCACTGAGCTTTAGTACATTTGTCATGTCCCCTTTGTTAATCCCACTAACCCACTTGAACACCTCTATCATATCCCCTCTAACTCTGCGTCTCTCTAACGAATGTAAACCTAATTTCTTCAACCTTTCTTCATACGGAAAATGTCTAATATTATGGATCATTTTTGTCATTCTACGCTGAATTCTCTCCAATGAATCTATGTCCATTCTGTAATAAGGACACCAAAATTGGACAGCATAATCCATATGGGGTCTCACTAATGACAAGTAAAGTTTTAAGATAACATCAGCAGTTCTGTTACTCACACTCCTAGAGATGAACCCGAGAATCCTGTTTGCCTTATTACGAACGCTTATACACTGTTTTCTAGGCTTCAAATCATTGCTAACAAACACACCTAGATCTTTCTCGCAGTCTGAATTTTCTAATTCTAAATTAGCTAGTTTATATTTAACATTTGTTTGCATCTTCCCTATCTTTAATACCTTGCATTTGTCAATGTTAAACTTCATCTGCCAATTTACTGACCATTCATGTAAGGTATCTAGATCCCTTTGGAGGCACTCTATATCGCTATCTGAATCAATTGATCTCCCCATTTTAGTATCGTCTGCGAATTTACTTATCCTACTAGTTATACCTAAATCTAGGTCATTTATGTATATAAGAAACAACAGGGGACCTAATACCGATCCCTGGGGGACACCACTTTTGACTGCTCCCCACTCTGACTTGGTACCATTTATGCTGACTCTCTGTTTCCTACCAATTAGCCATGACCTAATCCATCCCAACAACGACCCTCCTATTCCATGTGCCTCAACCTTTCTCATCAATCTCTCATGAGGGACTCTGTCGAAAGCTTTACTGAAATCTAAATATATAATATCATATGACTTGTCACTATCTACTGCTTCATATACCTCTGAGAAAAAGCTAAGCAAATTAGTAAGGCACGAACGTCCCTGAGTGAATCCATGCTGAGAAGAATTTATTAAGTTACATTTTACTAAGTGGCTTCTAATTTTCCTAGCAATAATAGACTCTAGCAACTTTCCTATGATTGATGTGAGACTAATGGGACGGTAATTGGATGCTATCGATTTATCACCTTTTTTGAAGATCGGAACTACATTTGCAAGCTTCCAAGCTTCTGGAACTAAACCGGTTTCTAATGACTTGTTAAATATAAATGCTAATGGACTACTTAACTCATCTCTGCATTCTTTTAATACTCTAGCATATACCTCGTCAGGACCAGGCGATTTTTGAGGTTTCAGTCTGTCAATTTCCTTAAGCACATCATTTCTACTTATACTAACTGTACTTAACATATTTTCTATACTATCACTATATACCATATTGACTTCTGGAATCTGTGCCAAATTTTCATTAGTGAAAACGGAAAGAAACTGACTATTTAATGTACTGCACATTTCTAAATCATTTTCTGTTATTTCTCCTATTGAAGTTTTTAGGGGGCCTATTACATCTCTAACTTTAGATTTATATAGTTGGTAAAAAGCTTTAGGGTTATTTTTTGAGTCGCTGGCTATCCTTATTTCATAATTTCTTTTTGCTTTCCTGATTTCCTTTTTGACCTGTCTTGATAGAGTCTGATAGTATATATGTAAATGATTTTCACCTTTCTTTATTTTTCGATATATTCCTTTCTTTTTTCCTATAAGATCTATTAGCTTATTAGTCATCCATTTTGGTTGGTTCTGCGTCGATCTAAATCTTCTTTTAGGGATATATTTATTTTGAGCATTGTGGAGTGAAGCAATAAACTGGTTATATGTAGGTGGCAAGTTTAACTCTGGCATATCCTGACTTAATCGCTTAACAATAGGGTCCACCCTTAAGTCTCTTCTTAGCCCACCATAATCGGCTTTTCTGAAATCTGGGATAAGTGTCGTATTCTCTTTAGCATTCCCTGTCCATTGTATATTAAAATAAATAGATTTATGATCGCTATTTCCTAGGTGGTCACCAATCTCTACATTATTTATCATATGTTCATTGTTACTGAAAACTAAATCAAGAATATTAATACCTCTAGTCGGCGTATCTATGAATTGAAATAAAAAACTATCTTGTACTACCTCAATAAACTCTACTGAATCGGAGTCGCCTATTTGGTGCTGCCAATCAATGTTCGGAAAATTAAAATCCCCCATAATGCACACATTGCTAAACCTTGATGCTATTTTAATTTCCTCCCATAACGATTTTCCGCCATTTCTACTCATATTAGGCGGTCTATATATAACTCCAATAACTATGGTCTCACTACCTTCGTTAACCTCTACCCAAACACTTCCATTATCATTATTTAGTCCAATACCTGATTTAATACAGCTTTTTAATGTACTCCTGACAAACACTGCTATACCCCCGCCCCTCCTACTTGTTCGGTCATATTTAAACAAACTATATCCTGGAATATCAAATTCTGCTAAAAAATGCCTAGATTCTGTATTAATCCACGTTTCAGTTAGCGCTATTATGTCTATATTTTCTGTGCTAACGAGTGCTCTAAGTTCGTTCATTTTGTTACATAAACTCCTACAATTTGTATAATATACCCTCAACCTATTACTTATATTTGCAACTAATTTTCTATTGTGTTTAGCTAACTTATTATTTCCTGTTGAACTACTAGCTCTAGACGGAAATTCTACTCTATCAGTATTCTCATCTTTACTATCAGTTACATGTGTAGTGTTATCGATACTACTATTACACATCACTATATCCGCACTATCTTGACTGATTATTTCTATTTTACTCACTGGTTTGTCACATGAAGTACCTGCTCCATATGGAGACAATATTTTACTTACACACCCAGGTTTTTTTAACGAAACCCCGCAACAATCTTGTCGAGTGAGCTGGCCAAGGTCGAAACTCCTAGTCGAGAGAGATGTACTCCATCCTGGGCATACAGTTCATCCTTACCATAAAAGAGGGACCAGTTATCCAGGAATGGAATAGTATTTGCCTTACAATACTTCTCCAGCCGGCTATTTACACCAATAGCCCTGGAGGACCATTCCTTCCTTACCCCTCTTCTAGGCAGGATACTGTTTACCACAGGAACTCCACCTTTTTCCTTGATCCTCTCCAACATTTCCTGATACTTGGAGAGCAACTCCTCAGTCCTGCATCTCCATATGTCGTTGCTCCCTGCGTTGAGGAAGATGATGGGGTCCTCCCCACTCACTTCCATGACAGCATCTATCTTCTCAGCCACCCTCCCGACTCCGGCACCAGGCACGCAGACAACTTTTCCAACCTGAGTGTTTGTTGCCCTGCCAAGGTATCTAACCAATGAATCACCGACAATGAAAACAGACTTAGCTTTTTCCTTTTGTCGGCGTGTAGCAGCAGTTGTTGCAGCAACAGCAGCAGACTTCCCCCCCTCCCCTCTCACTGCCTCGATGATCGCCACTTCATCGCCATCACTCTCATCAGCCAAGGTGCTGAAGTTGTTGTGGGTCTTGACTGGCTGCCTTTTCAGCTTGCAGGCCGTTGCACTAGTTGACACCACTTTCCAAGGGGCTTCACGATCCCTGGGAACACTTCCGGTAGCCTCACACTTCTTCTCCGCCATAGCTAGTCTCAAGGCCAAATTTTCATCTTTGAGACACTGAATCTCCTGCTCCACACTCTCCAGTCTCTCTTGCAAAGCAAGACAAAGCTGGAGAGTATGGGAGGAGACAGCAGACTCATCAACAACAGCCATCACTATGAAAGTTCACTAGGACCTCACTAAGGGTAAACAGGTTCACTAGCGGTCACTGGGGACGTCCGCACAGGTCAGGGGTCAGAGAGCAACTGAATATATATATATATATATATATATATATATATATATATATATATATATATATATATATATATAGCCACAGTGATGTCAGATATATGTATTTCTCTATTTATTGTATTTCTGTGTTGGCGTATTGTCACTCGTGCATATATCGCTCTTGCTCTTATTTTTTTTTTTTTTTTTTTTTTTTTTTGGCACACTTTCGATATGATTTCGAACCAACCTCGAAATATTTTAATTCACTAACATTTTACATTGGGTGGGGGCTGGTCCTATCCAGAGTGTTGTTTGGCAGTCTCTACCCATCCTCAACTGTTTCTCTCTGTCTATTGTACTGTCCTACTTTTCCTTCTGGGGACAGGGCGCTAGGAATCCTCCTCTCCTTGAATACTTAGCATATTAGTTGAGACAAGAAAAAGGGGCGAGGGAACACGAAAGTGGTCCCTGACCGGACCCTAAACATTGGAACTTTAAAAATGATTCTGTTCGGTCTCTGTCTCGAGTCGGCCACCCCCAGCTATGGGGTATGTGCCTGAGTATTACGTACGTACATACATACATACACCATGTTACATTCACATGTACTGTATATATTATATTACATCTCCATAAAACTGCCATTACATATTCTTAAACAAGTATTTTGGTGACAAATACGCAATGCCTGAACACCTCAACCAGTGCAATCTTAAACTATATTGTTATGCTAGTTAGGTTAGTTCAAGTTAGTTTATGTTGCTTTTGGTAGAATTGGAACTGGTAGAGATCTGTCAATTATAACGGCGATTGGTATGAGTCATTAAGGAACCCCCCTCCCATAAAACACTGTTGATGGATGCCTCTTAGCTGCTTTACCACATTGTCTGGCCATCCTCAGGTGCAGTGGGTGATCTTGCTACAGGAATGAAATCTCACCTCATCGATTACAAAGGAACAGAAACCTATGTTATCGTGGATCGCCATGAAGGAATCAGTGCAAAAGATCATGAGAGGCAGAGCAGAGCTGGAGAGGGATCCACTATACTGTATATCAACTAACTTTGAATTCACCTCTGGCTGGTCGAGATGCCATAATGAAAAACAAGGACAACAAAAGGCAGCTCTCACAGCTACTCTGCACTCATGATCTTGGTAACAGCATTGAACTTGTGAGCCAAGACAACAGCTTAGTGTGTCATGATGAATCAGACACATCTCTCATCAGCTTGCCACTTGTCCATTAAGGATATTGTACAGGGGTGTAGAGTCATTAGTAAGAGGGTGAGAGTACTTTTGAAGTTTGTCTAGGATCTTCTGTCGATCTTGTTTGTCTAACTATCGCCTCTTTTCCCCTCTGCTTTGTGTTTAACAGGTGCAGTAGCAGTTTTACTTTCCCAGTTGTGTGTGTTTATCAAAATATAATATGAATCTTTAACAATTTCTGAGTTTGGGTTAATTTAGGATTTCTTTAGTTATCCATGATGGCTTTATTGGATTCTGGATAGTTGGAGGGATTTTAGGAAATTAAAACCATGTTATTTGGATTTCTTGTAGTCGAAAACAGGTCTGGATATTATTTTGAAGTCTATATGTTGGGTTTCTATCAAGATATTCCATATTTAGTTATTATACCTAATTAATATGCTAATTAGGTCAATTATGCAAAATGCTACACAGATACAAAATAGCATCCGACAGTTTCTGAGCCCTTAAGACCCATATATTGCATTTCTACCATTAAACTTTACAGTACTCAACATTTCTAGGTTCACTAGGTTGGCTAGCAGACTATAGAGGCATAGTTACAGCACACTTACAATGTTTTTATCACCACCTTATCTGAAGAAATCGATATTCAAGGTTAGTATTTAGTATTAGCGACAACCATGCGAATGAGGGGATTTTCATAGTAGTTGTAGTACACATTGATTATGCAAAGACTTCTGCCAAAACATGTTCGCAAACTCGACTATGTGTATGAATGTTGAAACATATGACCTGAGAGTACCTAAGTGCTGTTGTTAATTTGCTAAATATGTAGTTGTGTAAATATTGTTTTTCTAAAATGTTTTACTGCATTTGCAAAAAAAAACACTGGGTAAATAATGATCATAATGATCATATATTAATCAAATTTCATGTTCAAAATATTTACGGGATAACTGGGGAACACACATAATGTGTGTGCGAATGTTGGTGGGGGAGGGGGGAGGGGATAACACTCTTGGTCCTCCCGTAGTTACACCACTGAAGGTGGGTATTAGTAAGGTACCATGAATTAGATATATTAGTGTAGTTTACTTCTGACATTTTACATAGCAATAATGCTTTTGTTCATTCAAACTGCACTGATCCACTGTCCACAAGGTTTATTTTTTCTAAATTTTACTCTAAAGATGTACTAACTAGCCAATTATGTGTTATAAGTAACTGGAATTTAATTGATAACGCTTACGCTAATTGAAAAAGTAAAGTAGGACGTGAGTGCTTAGTACTATATTACTCACACATGTTACTCTGCGCGCCTTTGCATTCATCATAAGCTTGTTGGCCAAGCACTAACCTTTTCTAACCAGCAACGTCTCTTTAATTATTTTTGAAGTAACGGGGTCTGGCCAACATAAGCCAAAACCCCTCAAGTACAGTTGGTCAAAGTTCCAGCTGACCCACCTTCACTTTGGGGATCGCAGAATTAGCTGGCAATACTGGTGTAGTGGTGCAGGGATACCACTTGCCATTAATGTGTTACCTGTGTCTGTCCTGTATATTACTGCAAATTAGACAGTGTAATGTTCACGTTGTGGAGACTAAATGCTCCTTCATTAAGCAGCCACCAATAAAACAAAAATATGTATTCTTATAAAATCGAGTAAGGTATGTTGTGGCAGCCAGCAGGTTTTACATGCGTTGCCAATCAGTGGATATAATAACTTGAATAATTAAACAAATCTACGAACTTTGGGTGAATGTTCGGGATCATACATAGCGATGTGTGCATTTTAATTTGAGATAGGCTTACTTTCCCTTGCTTAGTATATGTTCTAACAATGATATAGCCGAAATCATATCTACCAATCCCAATCTTTGTAAGACACACCTCCTTCCTACACCAGTATTGTCAGATAATTCTGCGAGCCCTAGAGCCAGTGTGGGTCAGCTGGAACTTTGACCAACTGTACCTGCTCCCGTATCAAGAAGAGAAACAAAACCTACAATGCCGCATTGCAACCATAAAATGCAAAGCGCACAAGAGAAAGTCGTCCCACCTCCAGCAAAAAGGTAAACAGCACCACAGTCACGCGAGACAAAACGAGCCACTCCACAGTCATCACGGCATCTACATACCTGGGGCGGTATTTATAAAGCACTTTTAGGCTTAAAAGTAGCTTTTAACCATTTACCGGGCGTGGAACCATATATGGTAACTTAAATGGGCATCCAAAAGGGCGCTCCCAAGCCGCCCGGTGTGTGTCTGCCACCACGTCATCATGCCTCAGCCAATCACAGATGATCAGGCTACTCACGTGGGTATGGTGTAATAGCTGATGCCATCTCAGTATTGGTTGAGAGCAACTCGAAGTTCAGTTGCAGGCCAGACATGAAGAAAGTAGGATCTCGGTGATTTTTCTCTTGACGCCCTCGACCGTACCTCATCACGTAATATCGGTAAGTTGATAATAATCTGATATTATGCAGTTGAATAGTTGTACTATAACCTGATATAGTTGTCATTTACGTGGAACATACAGAATTTGGTGAAATTTGTTTGCGAAAAAGTGAATGATCAAATATGGACATGCGCCCGGTAAGGGGTAAAGCCCAAGTGATCATATATGGACTTATGCTCGTTAGCCTATAGACTTGAAATTACTAAATATGATCATTTCGCCTGGTAAGGGGTTGTACTCCCAAGTTACATAAAACCATATAACTTTGATGATAGTTACTCAAACCAGCATGGCACATGGCCACATCTTGGGTAGGGATTCTAGAATGTTCAACATAGAAATAAATGACCGATTTCTATTATTTCCTCATAAGTGCACAGTGAAATATATATGATTTTGGTAAGTTTAGTGAGTTCACAAATATGTTAGTGAGTTCACATATATTTTTGATATTGTGAGGCATATACTGAAGTTTGTTTGAGATATGAGTACTGTCACATAAAGAAATACCAATTTTCATGGGGATCCTATGCCCAAATTTTGCTGGAATTCATTGTTCAGGGGGAACCTCTGCCCAAATTTTGCTGGAATTCATTGTCCATGGGGAACCTATGCCAATATTTTGCTGGACTTCTTTGTTCATGTGAAAGCTATGCCCAAATATTGCTGGAATTACTTGTTCAGGGGGAACCTATGCCCAATTTGTTTTTGGAATTAAATATTCATGGGGTACCAGACAGTGTCTGGAAAAGTATCTTGGGTGTCTGGGTTTTGAAAAGTACCTAAACTAAAATATTCATATATAATCTATTTATATACTTATTAAAATAAAACTCTTGTTTTTGGGTAATATAATGATACAACTGTTATTCTGTGTATTTTGTTTACCTTATATTTACATTTTCAATATAGCATAATTCAAGATTTGTTTTACCCTAGACCGGCGTTTGACCATATATGATCACTTCGTCAACCTCGATTTGCTAATTCAATATACACAAATTTGGAAAACATTCATAAGCAAAAATGCCTTAGAATTAGGTCTACTTTCATGGTTTAGGGTCAAAAAATTAAATGTCTAGTATTTCTATAAGTGCCCGGTAAAGGGTTAACCCTTAAAGAGCAGCGCCCGGCTATAGCTGGGCGCCAATTTGCAGCAAGTTAGGAACATTATTATAGCTTTTAAAGGGTTAAAATCGAGTGCAAATGGCCGGGAGCGCAGCGGGCCACACGTCCGACTCCCACAGCCTACCGCCGCCCACTGACTCACCCTCCCTGTGTTCTCGAGAGGCCGGCAGTGTAGCCAGTAGTGAGCGTAGCTGGGAAAATATACCGCTATACGCTAAACTCCCATGTTACTGGTACCACTGTATGAGAACCACGAGTGCTACGTAGCTCGTTCTGGCCTCATTTTGAAGCTTTTAGCGCCTAGTTTTTTGCTGAATACATTTCCTTTCATGCAGATACTTGATTTATCATTCAGGAGGGCCTGAATATGCCCAAAATAGCCCAATTCCATCCGCTAGACGAGGGTTAAAGATGGCGGCCACTTTTAAAAGATTTAAAGTTGGGTAAAAAAACTTTTAGCGGCTTTTTAAACCCGGCGAAAACTAAAAGCCCTCCTGGGGACTTTTAGCGGTTAAAAGTTACTTTTAGAGGACGGTGAAGATGGTTGAATAACAAATCCGCCACACCCTGCCAAGGAATTTTCATGTTAACCCTTAACCATCGGGGGCGGACTTAAGTCCGCCTCTAAAAACTTGGACTATGTGGCGGGGGCGGACTTTAGTCCGTGTGCAATTTTGGCGCAATATTGGCTCTGAGAGAGAGACGAGCGATGGGAGGAGCCTGGGTTACCTCATGACCGCTCGCCACGGCCGCCGTGGACCGACTGAGATTTACTCCACATACATCCACCCTCACTCCCTTGCTACATACGTAATTATATAAAGAAATTACCGTATTTTAGTGATTTTGCCCTTCGGTTGCACGATCGTTGCAAGACAACCAGTGATCGTAGAAGGATGGTTTGGGTGTCATTGGAAAGCTCAATTTACGCCCTTTCAGGGATACATAATTGTGTTTCGCTGTGGCTCTTGTTTATGCATGAAAAAGAGCACGGAAACAACGCCATTTATGGTTAAAAAAAAAACGCTGGGCGGCACGGTCAAATATACTGCCTAGGCCGCTCGTAAGGTGTTAAAAAGACTAATTAGATTAATAGGCCTACAGCGTCGTAACAGCGACTCTCGAGTTAATCAAAAGATACCATATAAACCATGAATGAAACTTAGAGGAACAAAGCTCCAATAACCCCGAGATGAAAGTGTGTATTACCCTACATTATTTGGCAACGGTCAAAATGTAACTGTATGAGTAACTCATGATTGTAGGTTAACTATATTATCAAATGCAGTATGTTAGGTAACTCCTGATTCTATCCATATACCACCCCGCACATCATAAAACTCAAAGGTGATCCACTGTGTGTTCTCCAACGAATAAGCTATATTAGAAAGTAACCTACCACCATATATATCAACCTACTTTAAACATTTCGATTCATGCTGTATATATGTCCGACTACATTTTTTGCCGTGGTCGCGGTCTCTCTATTTTTAGATGGGTAAATCCTCCTCCTCCGCCCACAACCTCGACAGTTCCAGCGTCCTCGTTGACAAACGTCTATACTGTATTGTTGGAAGAACACTAACAAATAGACCAAATTAAACGAGTGTAGAAGGTCTAAGATATAATATTCGATTGTCACAAGATAGGCCTATTTCATAATATCCGAGAACAAGTAGCCTATTTGCACCCTATTTTTTCGCAAATTACCGTAAACTGGGGTGATTTCGGACTGCGGTCATAACTTCGGACTTTGGCGATAATAAGTAATTAGCCATTGTCATTATATAATGGAAACGCTTTTACCATACAAGTCCGAAGTTTTCCACTTTTCAAGCATACTTCGGACATCATTTAGGATAAGGATAAGGATATTATGGGGGATAATTTTAGGAGGCTTCCTGGATTACGGCGCACGGCGCATTATCACTACACATCACTTGACCTAGTTAAATCTCTACAATGTGTTTACAGTCACGAGAAATTGTAAAAAACAAACTCGAAAAATTTCCGAAATTACCCCACTTTACGAATTGTGAAAACTCGCGAATTTGGCAACTATCTCAGATGCTGCCACACCGGAGTATGCAATTGTTTTGGTATGGTAAATATATTACCCTTTCAATTTAGCAATATATAATAGATTTTACAATAACAAAATATTGCTTAATTACCCTAATGTTTTATAGTAATTAGTATATGCAATTAGAAGCCTATACTTACCTATTAAACGTTATTCATCAATTGTAATCTTGCTTGATGTAGCGAAATAGGGGTTGTGGCAGCTTTCTTAACACTTCAACTAAAAGCTGCTTTTAAATGTTTTATGAAACACTTTTAAGGATATTCTTTTAGTTAAAATTACTTTTAGGGAAATTTTTAAATTCTTTTATAAATACCGGCCCTGGCCAATACGCGCCGCTCCCTGTGCATCGAGGCATCCCACAACCCGAGCCAGACTTGGGCTACAGCGAGGATATTTTTATGAAAATGCGCCACCAACCTCCTCAGTTTGCTCATTTCCAACCAGATCATCATATTATGCACGACTACAACAGCTGAGAAGGCAAACAAGCGTAATTCTCCTATTCCCCCTCATTATAAATTCCTTTCATATCACACCCAAAATACCTGTCTGCAACCAAAGCATAAATTAATTTATCATCCAAACATCAAGCCATCTTCATACATCAAACTAATATTAACTCCTTCAGTGCAGGCTGTTATATAAAAAATACGGTCATCACTGCGGCACTTGTCATATGACAATTGCCAAATTTCTGCCTTAAACAAGGGCTTGGAGGCAGGCGAGCGAGTCTAAGCAGCGCGGGACCGTCCCATCCACCGCCCCCCGTGTCTGAGCCATCACTAGTGGTAGTGGGAGACATCTCCATCTCCCTTACAGAATTGGGAATAGCGGAAACCGCTCAAACTCGCTATTTTTACCCATTTAGCGTCACGTGTGCAATATCGTTGCACAGCAACCAGTGGGCGTACATACATGATTCAGGTGTCATTGGAAAGGTCTATTCCTCTGCTTTCAAGGATATATCATTGAAATACGTTCTTGCTCCTGTTTATACATGAAAATGTGCAGGGAATGAAGGTTACTTTTAGTCCGTATGGTACAGTGCAGACCAAGCAATTGTCATATGACTAGTGCCGCACAAAAGTGTTAATAAATAAAGAATGTAGTCACCATTATAATCATATGTGTAACATAATTTTAGGAACCTTTATAACCTTAGCATAAATAAAAAACTGTATCACGCATGGCTCTTATACTCCGAAACGCCACACCTGTAAACTTAAATTAAAACGGAATATCACCTACCCGAGCCAAAAGTTAGGTAGCCAAATCAAAATTACTTTCGGGTACCTTTCCCCTCCTGGGCAAACGTGCTTAATCGTAAATAATCGATTCGGAGAAATACTTCCGTAGGGATTAGCCCAAATCCCCTTAAAATGTTTAACCAAAGACAGTGTTAGTGATCCCAAAGATGTGCTTTGTGGGCTAGCTAGAGAGTGTATCTTCTAGTACGAGTGTGTGAGGAAGACATTCCCTGATGTCAGCAGGATTGGACAACGTACGCCGTCACCACATGTCGCCAGATCCTCTTATGGGCTCCTACTTCTCTACTTGAATAATTTAAGTGCCTCTTGTTTGATAAAGTATTTTTGATGATTATTAGCAGAGGGTTAAACAAGATATGTTATGGTTCATAATAACGTTATCTAGAGATTGTTAATTTTCTTCTTCTAGCTAGCATCACTCGTTTTTAGAGAACAGAACATGCCTCTATACGTGGAATTGATATATATATAACATAAGAACATAAGAACATAAGAAAATGGGAGTCTGCAGAAAGCCGATTGGCCTAAGCAAGGCAGATCCCTGTCCCACACAACCTCAAATCAATTACAAAGCCCAATTATGGGCTCAACACTCTAATACCCTGAGGATCATCTTACCAAAACGGTTAGAGATTAACGCAGGATTATGGGGGTCTGCAGAGCGCTGATTGGCCCAACCCGGCTGATCCCCCTTCACACCCAACCCTTCTCGTCCATATGCTTATCCAATTTTATCTTAAAGCTCCCTACAGTTTTAGATCCCACTATAGCACTTGGTAGTCCATTCCACCCATCTACAACTCTGTTACCAAACCAATATTTGCCTATATCTTTTCTGAAACGAAATTTATCTAATTTGAAACCATTGGTACGAGTTATTTCGCTATCACTGAGCTTTAGTACATTTGTCATGTCCCCTTTGTTAATCCCACTAACCCACTTGAACACCTCTATCATATCCCCTCTAACTCTGCGTCTCTCTAACGAATGTAAACCTAATTTCTTCAACCTTTCTTCATACGGAAGATTTCTAATATTATGGATAATTTTTGTCATTCTACGCTGTACTCTCTCCAATGAATCTATGTCCATTCTGTAATAAGGACACCAAAATTGGACAGCAAAATCCATATGGGGTCTCACTAATGACAAGTAAAGTTTTAAGATAACATCAGCAGTTCTGTTACTCACACTCCTAGAGATGAACCCGAGAATCCTGTTTTGCCTTATTACGAACGCCTATACACTGTTTTCTAGGCTTCAAATCATTGCTAACAAACACACCTAGATCTTTCTCGCAGTCTGAATTTTCTAATTCTAAATTAGCTAGTTTATATTTAACATTTGTTTGCATCTTCCCTATCTTTAATACCTTGCATTTGTCAATGTTAAACTTCATCTGCCAATTTACTGACCATTCATGTAAGGTATCTAGATCCCTTTGGAGGCACTCTATATCGCTATCTGAATCAATTGATCTCCCCATTTTAGTATCGTCTGCGAATTTACTTATCCTACTAGTTATACCTAAATCTAGGTCATTTATGTATATAAGAAACAACAGGGGACCTAATACCGATCCCTGGGGGACACCACTTTGACTGCTCCCCACTCTGACTTGGTACCATTTATGCTGACTCTCTGTTTCCTACCAATTAGCCATGACCTAATCCATCCCAACAACGCCCCACCTATTCCATGTGCCTCAACCTTTCTCATCAATCTCTCATGAGGGACTCTGTCGAAAGCTTTACTGAAATCTAAATATATAATATCGTATGCCTTGTCATTATCTACTGCTTCATATACCTCTGAGAAAAAACTAAGCAAATTAGTAAGGCAAGAACGTCCCTGAGTGAATCCATGCTGAGAAGAATTGATTAAGTTAAATGTTTCTAAGTGGTTTCTCATTTTTCTAGCAATAATTGACTCTAGTAGCTTTCCTATGATTGAAGTGAGACTAATAGGACGGTAATTGGATGCTATTGATTTATCACCTTTTTTGAAAATCGGAACTACATTTGCAAGTTTCCAAGCTTCTGGAACTATACCTGTTTCTAATGAATTGTTAAAAAGAAATGTTAATGGGTAACTTAACTCATCCCTGCATTCTTTTAATACTCTGGCATATACCTCATCGGGGCCAGGCGATTTCTGAGGTTTCAGTCTGTCAATTTCCTTAAGCACATCATTTCTACTTATAGTAACCGTACTTAACCTATTTTCTATACTATCGCTATATACCTTATATAATTCTTGGATGATAGTTTCCTATATTCCGGATACGAAATATACATATCGTTGGGGATTATATACATGCACCTTTTACGTAAATTCCAGTGAACGCTCATTCAGATCTTGTTATATGTAGTATTATTAGCTGGGTACGTGATTGCATGTATAAGTCGTTCAGTGTTTACGTGTCAGTCTCTTAGTTAGACTATTCTATATTTTACGCTTCCTGATTTAAAACTCAGGTTAAGCATTGTTTGAGTTAATGATTAAACTCCTATCGTTCACGTCGCATCAACTTCTCACCCGACGAGAATCTCAGTCACGCCTACTGACTATTGTATTTATTTACCTTATCATTGAATTTATATTTATTATTGTGACTGTGAGTTATTTGAGATTTATCACTTGTATACGTTGAATTAATGTAAAAGTTATTCACACATCATTTAATATCCTAAATTCCATATTACCTTATCACTGCGCGTATGCCTCCGCAATAACCTTTATTTACCTCTCGACAAGATACCTCGCAGTTGCCATTGCCCATCAGGATATTATTTATTGTTTTGAGACCATCCTCTCTGTGTTTACTTATATTGTTATTAATGTAGTAACATTGTGTGTATTTACATGTACTATTTTATGATCCTATTTTATCCATTCCTGAAGTTATATTGATCAGCATTATTTATATCTATACTATTATTTATGTATGATTGATCCGAGCTCATCACTATATATGAAACTCGATCCTTATTATATCATTGTACCCTAGCCCTTAAGAAATATTACATGTGAAACTCAATTGTGTATTCTGTGACATTGATTGTGATTTATATGAAATTTAGTCAATTCAGCTCATATCTCCATGTTTATGTCTAAAGTGAATGTTTTTTTGCAGCATTAATTCTAATTTTTAAACTTATTTTATTATATTTTATTGTTTTATATTTATATTTGGTATCCTCCACTGCATAATATTTTATTATTAATTGTATCTGTGTTTAATATATGTATATATACTGTATGTGTTTTTGTTTTGTTTTTCTAAAGATGCCGTAGTCTCTCTCCAGTGCCTCCGGGTGTTTTGTGTCGATTCATCTTGCTGGTGTTTCTGCAGCCTGGTTGGAGACTTCGGCATCTCATATAATAATAATAATAATATTAATTATAATATTGAAGTGAGTTGTGTAACAGTTGAATATCTACAGTTCTCATCTTTTCCTAAGGTGGAAATAAGAACTACTATATAATGCGTTAAATTACAACGTCGCATAACAATTTTCTAGCTCTTTTTAGACGATTGTGTGAAGTTAAAAACAAATCTGTTAGGGTTAAGTGAGATAGTTCGAAGTCTGTTCATTGCTGGAGTCCCTTTTCAAATTGCGCAATATCGTCTAATAACCAGAATAACATTTAATGGACGGCACCGGTACTGAAAGGGTTAACAGTCTTCAAAACCTTCACTCGATTCACCCAACTTTAATTTAAGAGATTATCTATTACATAAACTTTATTTTTTTCATTAAGGGAGCCCACCTCGCTTTTGTTTCTCTTTCTCTCCCTCTCTCTTTGGCTTCTATCCATTCGGCCCAATTCAGCCTACTGTTTTAAGACTTTTACCCCCATCCAGGTGTCAATATTTTCCTGGCGAGCGGTAGCGAGCCAGCATATATATATTTTTGTTTTGACAGCAAGCTAAATTTGTAAACAAAAATATAGAAAATGTTCTCCGGCGAAGCCGGATTTCTTCATACAATGCTGGCTCGCTATCGCTCGCCAGGAAGATATCGATACCTGGATGGGGATAAACGTCTTAAAAAAGTTGGCTGAATGGGGCCGAATGGATACAAGCCAGGGAAAGAGAGAAAAGAAGAGACAGATTAAAAAAAAGCCGGTGACATCCTTAAGAGCCAAGAAAAAAGGTCTTGACTTTAGTCAAGACCGTCT
The DNA here is from genome assembly GCA_032716605.1 of Paralithodes platypus. Taxonomy (NCBI): domain Eukaryota; kingdom Metazoa; phylum Arthropoda; class Malacostraca; order Decapoda; family Lithodidae; genus Paralithodes; species Paralithodes platypus. Next base: position 40,385,201 of record CM064533.1, read on the forward strand.
TTTCCGGTCCATTTTCAGGGGGGGATGGGCCGTTATTCTGGTACCCCTGCTTCCTCATGCTAAGCCCCATTAGTTTTCAGATGTTATGACGTTCAGCCCTTTAGTTTGGCGATTTTAAGACTTATCGCCCCATTTTTGTATCAATTTTAAGACCTTTCGTGTCATTTAGATGTCGATTTTCTTCCTGGCGAGCGATAGCGAGCCTGTAATTTTAAGAGTAGGCAGCCTTTGGCTTGGACATTTTTCTACCGAAAAATGTACTAATCATCTTGAAGGGGGATCAAAGGGATGTTTTTCTGAGTTTGATCGAGGTGTAGCGAGGAAACTTAAGAAATAAATGAATTAATAGAAAACAAAAAAAAGGCCACTAGTCCCTTTATAAATCATTTCAGTATTGTTTCGACATTTACCGTTTCAGAGTTCAAAATAGTTTACATCTGTATCCACATATACTATTAGGAGGAGACATATATTAAGCGGGAGGAAGTCGCTTTTTTCTGGAGCCCCTTCTCCCTCATGTTTAGCATATTAGTTTTGAGATTTAAAGATGTTCGTTTCATTAGTTTGGCGATTTTGAGACCTTTCGCCTCATTTCTTTGTTAATATTAAGACCTTTCGTGCCATTTAGCTATTGATTTTTTCCTGGCAAGCGATAGCGAACCTGTAATTTTAAAAGGAATCGGCATTCGGCCGGGAAATTTGTCGGTAGAAAAATGTACACATTTATCTTGAAAGAGGGTCTATGGGGTGTTTTTGTAAGCTTGATGGAGGTCTAGCAAAGAAACTAAAAAATAAAGTTAATAAACAAATATATCAGCCACAAACACAAGCACTACCCCCTTAAATAGGATGTCATAGACGTCAACGAATCCTTTTTACCAAACTTTTAAAGAACTTTTCTTATTGCGTCAATATTTTAGTTTGAAAAATCTTTCTTGTTATTTCTTCAAGAGGAACCACACAATATACTTTCATGTTAAAGATAGTAAATATTTCCCTATTTTCAAATGTTTCCATTCCTTCTTTCTTTACTTTGCTTAATATTAATTAAATACACGTTTTTTCACATACATGGAAATGGACATAGATTCGTTGGAGAGAGTACAGCGAAGAACGACAAAAATGATTCATATAATATTAGAAATCTACCATATGAAGAAAGGTTGAACAAATTAGGCTTATATTTGTTAGAAAGACGCAGAGTTAGAGGGGATATGATAGAAGTGTTCAAGTTGGTTAGTGGAATTAATAAAGGGGACATTAAAAATGTACTGAAGCTCAGTGATAGCGAAAGAACTCGAACAAATGGTTTCAATTTAGATACATTTCGTTTCAGAAAAGATATAGGCAAATAAATATTAATTTGGTAACCGAGTTGGAGACATGTGGAATAAATAGGCTACCGAGTGATATGGTAGGATCAAGAACGATAGGGAACTTTAAGATAAAATTAGATAGGCATATGGACGAGGTGGGTTGGGTATGAGGGGGGATCTGCCGGGTGTAGGCCAATCGGCGTTCTGCAGATCCCGTAATCTTGAGTTGATCTCTGATAATTTTGGTGAGGTCAGTCCTCAAGGTGTTAGTGAGTTGGGTCTATAATTAGGCATTGTAATTGGGGTTGGGTATGATAGGGATCTGCATTGTGTGGGCCGATCGGCTTTCTGCAGACTCCCACTTTCTTATGTTCTTATATCACAATCTGTATTCCATGAACAAGGTATTTTGAAGACACCTATATTTTCGTCGTTTCGGAAACGTGTGTTTTATAATTCATACTGCAGGTAAATACAATACAAAATATGATACTTTCTTTCCTAAGTCATTCTCTGAATGTTCTTGTAATGCATGTAAGGCTGTATGGATACATGTTTAGGTTCGAAATATCTGCATGTTGTTGGCAAACGATAGCTACAATTTACAAGCCCTATGATATGTGAGTTATTGTTTATTTACAGAGTAGCCTTAAACATAAGGCGATGTTATGTTGGTAGTAAAGTTCCTATTTATATATTTCTATGCGATTTTATGTTAGCATAAATTTAAACACACGTGACACGTGAATTGTAATATATCGACAGGTTTGCACATTTACCTATTACGTTAACTTATATCATCTCTTCTCAATGAACAATCAAAATTAAAACGAAATATATAATATACAGTAAAGTCATCCATATTACGCTAAACTTATCTTCTTTCGCCTCCGTTCGAATTGTGGAAAATGGGTCATTAGTCCGTACCATTGACCTTTCATCTACTACTCTACTTCGTCTTTCGAAAAATATGAAAGGTTATACATGTCAGATAATGTTATATGTTCTTGCTTTCCATCCTTCATTCCCTTATTCTTCAGCATCGCTTCACCAGAAAACCCCCTCCCACCTCCCTACTTCCATTCCCTCTTTCACTGTTCCTTTCGAGAGTTGGCCGCTATTCCTCTGAAATTCTCCAAGGGTCTCAATTCCTCATTCCCATTCCTGGTGCGCCACTCTGGCACGCTCTGGGAATCCCAGACGAGAGGGTAAATGGCCTTGTTGTCCCGGTAGAGCAGGTGAGCCATGTTCTCCGGGAATACTTTTAGCTGAGCCGACTGACGGGAGGTTCATAGCCAGCTTCCTTACGGTAAGGTCCAGGTTATATTCGTGACTGAGTACATTATTATGCATACTGCTCATTAAGGGGCGGATGGGTATATTTTTTGGTCGAATATTTAATTTATTTATTATATTGTTAGTTTCCTTCATCAAACTTTAAAAACAAACATTCACTATATCCTCCTTCTGGTTAATTTGTAAATTTTTCGGTAGAAAATATCCCGGCCGAAGGCTGATTCTTACTAAATTACAGGTTTACAGGACAAACAATCAACTTAAATAACACAAAAGGTCTTAATATTGACAAATAAATGGGGCAATAGGTTTTAAAATCGTCAAACTAATGGAGCAAAAGTCTTAAAATATCAAAACTAATGGGGCTAAACATGACGAAAAAGGGGGATCAGAAAAACGACCCATTTCCCATTAATGGTAGTCACCCTGCTGAATAGGGGACTGTAAACCTTCGCGCTCACTGGTACCTCTCAGGAGTCACCATGTAGTATAGCTGCATTTGTAATTCCTTGTGTACATTCACCAACTAAAGTCGTGGCGCAAATCCGCATGTTTTATATTTTGATCTATAGGAATATATTATTCCTTCACATATCTGAACAATAATTAGACAAAAATGCGTTGTTTAGATGTCCGAAGATGTAACGATTGTCTAGTGAGCAAAACACAGACATACCTATTTCAGGCACAGGGACGTTCCTGACTAATCTCGGTTAACGTCTGGTGACATGTCAATAAAGATGATTTATAATTAGGCCGTGGTTGCCCTCTTCCTGCTGAATTGCATAATGTTGTACATTTGGTCGGTTGTGTTTAGTAAAACATACGAACAAAATATAAAAATACTGGAACACAAAAGTCGGATGCAACGCCAGGTGTAAAACATGGCACCTAAAAGTATCTTGGTGGTGAAGAGCTTACTGGAGGTTCAACTTCTATAGCTGTGAGAACGGTGTACTTGTTCCGAATCCTAACTTTTCCATCTCGTCCTGTTCTTGCTCTTGTTTTTGTTGTTGGTGTTAGCCTGCCACACCCTATCTCCTTCCCTGTTTCTCATACCACATGCATTCACCATGCTTTTCTTCTAACGTAACCCCATCTATTTCTCACGAAACTGTGTCCCTTACCACACCTTGCTTCTTACCGTACAGTGTCTTTCACCACAATATTTCACTACACCGTAACATCTTGCTTCACTCCACACATTGTCTCTTTCCGACTTATATATTTTTCACTGCACACATTATCTTGCTTCATCTTGTCTCTCATAAGACATTATCACCACATCCTGTTCCTCACCACACCTTTTCCCTCACGACAGTGTCACCACACCCTGCGCATCATCACACACATCTTGTATCTCACCACACCCTAGATCTTAAAAAATAGTGTTTTTCACCACACATTGTCACACCAAGTTCTGTTTCATCACACACTGTCTCTCTCCATACATTGCGTCTCACCATACTGCCTCTCATCAAACGTTTAACACACAGTGGCTCTCTCCTCACCCTGTTTTTCATCACACCCTATGTTTCACTATATAATTTTTCAAAGCACAATATTTTGCTCGCCAAGCAATGCATCTCACCACTCACTGTCTCTCCTTACACACTGTTTATTTTGGTGGAGGATAATTTGCTCTACATCGGCCAAACCATTTGTATCGACTAAAATCACGTAAACAACGAAATCTGGTATCTTATTACATTTTCCTTCCGCATGCTATCGTTCATGTGACTTTACCCCCATGTTACATATCTATCACTATTTTGTCTTTCACCACATATTGTTCTATCAATACAGCAAGTACCGCCAGCCCATCCAGCTGCCTCATCAAATCCGCTCACTCGCCTGTCTTTTTAAGTCCCTGGTTTCACTTTAAACGAATCATTGTGAACGAACGATATCATTCTGACTATTAGATACCAACACAAGACAATACCTATTGTGTGGTTCGTCTTTGTAATTGTAAAAATAACATACATGTTTGATAATATGTCTCGCCTCGCTGCACATACATTTTATGTATACTCTTCAGCTGTCTGCGAAGCTGCTACATATCAACGTACAGTATAGCTTGAAGAAACTCGTGTTATCCACATCCTGTTAGCTCGCTACCATAATTTTATTTCTTGCTTGTGGATGACTCGAATATTTAATTATTTGAATGTCAAATATATGATGTAATGGAGTATATTGTCCGGTTATATTTACCATCACCATGACGATAGGATAGGTGTTATGATATATTATTATAAACATTTAGTATACAAAATTTAGTATATATTTAGTATATAACTTTATCACACATACACATACTGAACATGCTTTCTGAACAAAGGATATATATTTCATCACAATGTGGTTTGTTATCACATCCATGTCATTCATCATATATTGTTTTGTCAATACGGTTGCATTTATCCTGGTGTGTTTATTTCTCTCCTTAATGTTCCCATAACACGTTTCCGTCACTAATGCTCCATTCCTTCACCCAGCCTACTGTCATACCTAGTTGTTCCATCACCAGGATTTGCCTTTCATTACACATTTGTTATCACTCATTCCACCCCATCCACACTTAGTTCCACAGATTAATAATAACATCCTACACTATCAAAGATGCATAGTATTATTCTACATTACCACACAGTTACATCGCCACATCCTACACTACCTCACGTTTCATATTAACATCCCTAAACTAACCACATAGTTTCTTAACGACATCCTACACTACCACACACTTTTCATAGTCATATCCTACACTACCCACATCCCACATTTCCCACATTCTGTATAATCACTCTACTCTTGCCCCTTTTTCAACCAACCTTAGGCAGAACAGGTTTTATCACCATTTCGTACTTCAAATTATAACCTGTTCTTTCTCCGAATCCTGGCCTCAGTCATAATTCATTTTTTACATGTTTAGTAATCTGTTTTAGTATTATTGCATGATATAATTTGGTTTGCATAGGGTAAGCTAGATATTTGTTAATTTGCCACACTGGCTTCTAGAAGACTTCTTTTAACAGAATAACGTCAACCTCCCCCTCCCAAAAAAAATACAAAATACAAATAAAAACATAAATACAAAATAAAATAAAATTCATAAAGATATTAACAACAGTAACAAAAACGTGTGATCATTTTTGTCCTATTACTACTACATTAGTAGTGGTCATATTTATGATACAGTTTGCCGTGAAACTCACTTTGTCGCACATCCATACATGCAATAATTATCGGCCAACTATTCACAATATATGAGATTGGTATGATTTGAATTTAGTTATCGGAAACTGGTTTTGCAAAGATAAGTAGTAACTCTGAAAAAAAAAAAAAAAAATGGGCAGGGACTCTAACCATAACGCTTACACCTTCGACGTGATAATATAGTTACTGTATATACCGTAGATTGGGCCAGCGATCAGACTTTTGTAATCTACTCAACGATAATATATTACCTAGTGATTGTTGGTTTATGTATTCTGTACTATGGCTCATTTAGCCCCTAAATTTCGGACATGATGTGCGTGTTGCGTCATGTTCATCTAATTTCGGACATGATGTGCGTGTTGCATCATGTTCATCTAATTTCGGACATGATGTGTGTGTTGCATCATGTTCATCTAATTTCGGACATGATGTGCGTGTTGCATCATGTTCATCTAATTTCGGACATGATGTGCGTGTTGCATCATGTTCATCTAATTTCGGACATGATGTGCATGCTGCGTCATGTTCATCTAATTTCGGACATGATGTGCGTGTTGTGTCATGTTCATCTAATTTCGGACATGATGTGCGTGCTGCGTCATGTTTATCTAATTTTGGACATGATGTGCGTGCTGCATCATGTTCATCTAATTTCGGACATGATGTGCGTGCTGCGTCATGTTCATCTAATTTCATATCTCCAGAGGAAAGCCATATTCAAACTTAAAGTAGCACATTCTAAATCAGGGAATCCATACTGTAAGTGGGCACCCGATACTCGCCTGTAGCTTTCTACGTCTTCCCATTGCAATGAGTTATGTATTATTTTGCGCATATTTGTTTAATAACGAAACATAGTGGATGCCGAGTGAGAGTGAAAATCTCAATAGAGTGTTATGAAATACCATCTTCGATTGTGAAGGGAATTACACAAGAGATGTGGGGGTAAGTTTCACCCCCCTCAGATACCACTCGAGGTAAACAAAAAAACACACATAAATATATACATACATAAATAAGATAATAAATAAATAAGTAAAAAAACATAAGAGTTAAGTGCTCCGTCATATTATTACATTGTAGTAAGTTTGTCTACACTTTGCTGCTCTTGATTTGCACATTTGTTTTAAAGTGAAATATCAGAACAGATAGAGCATGTCAACTGTTTCGAGTAACCGGTGGGTAACATTGTTGTCAGTGAGTTTTAACGCTTAAAGTTGGTGATGAGAACCAGCCATGAGGAAGCAGATTCCATCGTTCCTCAGCAATTGATGCATGCAGTATCTAATGGAGACAGAACTGTAAGGGTGCTATGATGTGACAGATGTTTTGGTTTTATTGCTTCATTATTATGGTTTTAGCAATCTAGACATTTCTGTTCTCATGGAGGTAACTTAAATGCAAGTACTATTATCGATATAGCAGCTACACACAAGAAGCATGAACGAATAATGCAAAGTTTGTTACCAGTTCACGTACCATCAGGATGTGATACTCTAGCAAAACTTGAAGCAGTTTAAATCATATGATGAGGGAAAGGCAGATTGAGGGAGAGAGACTTCGAGAGTTTACTTGTTGAGGAGAAGAAAGACTGGGAACAGTATTTGTAAAGAAAGTATATACTGCAAAAGGGATTTACAGGAGTCGCCAACCTTTTTAGATAGACGGCCAAGAAAATATTTAGCTTTCGACTGGGGGGCCATGAGTATCAAATCTAACAAACTAATATATTAATAAAAACACATTTAATAATTAAATATTAGCTTAACAAAATTATATTTCAATAACAAATTTGTTATTACCTTCAGTAAGGTAAATGTGTTCTTATATTAATTTAAAGTCAGTAAAATGCTGTGCTTAATATTAAAACATTAACATTTAACTAAATACTTAATTACAAGACATATTTACCTTACTGAAAAACTAATAGCAAAAGAGTACTGTTTGCCACGAGTTGGTGTGATACTTGATGTTATATTTGTTGGGAATGGTTTTCTACATCAGCCCTCAGGCGTGTGGAGGTGAGGTGTAGGCCTATGCAATTCACATGTGTCAGTGATTTGTGTTCTCATCTTGTTTATTATTAATTTCACTTTTGAAAAGAGCTGCTCAAATACGTAGGTACCGTACGTACTTTCAAACTTTGAAGCCTTTTTTTTATGATCCCCTAAGTTTGGATAAATTCCAGTTTTCATAACATACTTTTCGTGAAAGTCCAGTCTGGTTTAAAATTGGCTATTTTAGACTGATCCGAGTTTGTTCGAACATTTATGACCATTGTGAAACCCGAGTGTTCGGGTGTTATTACCCCTTTTAGTACGATGATGTATATATTTATTCAGTTTGGTTAAAAGACGGCGATTTTTGTTAGCTTGGGAAAGACAATCAATAGTCAAAGAGCCGAAACAATCTCTAGTAACTGCTTCAAAGCAATGGCTGCTTAATGATTTCACTTTAGCTTACACTAGACAATTTTTACTCAACGGGCTGGTATTACGTATATTTTCTGAAGGTAAATGCGTGCGGGTCAGAATTGACTAGCGGGCCGTGTCTGGCACCCTGGCCGTAGGTTGCTGACCCCGGGTCTAGGGGATATTAAAATCTCTTTAGAAGATGTTACAAAAGAGGCCACTTAATTTGTTGCTGAATGTAATATCCAGAAAGATGTTCCGAATGTCTGCATGTCTGATGTGCGTACGTTATGAGGTTTGGCTTACAAAGCCAGGATGAAAGACAATCAAGACAACTCATAAATTGCAGTCTTTGCCACCAACTTCAGAGTCATTCACTGAAAATATTAAACAAGCGCATTTGCAGGTATGCATTTGGAAAAGTGCATCCTTTCTTGACCCTCCTAGCCTGGATCCAATTAAACTCGTAAGGAGTAAAGATGTGAACTCCAAAATTCTTGTTCCTGTCTTGTTCCTGGCTGTTGAATGCAACCCTACACAAGACATATTACGGATAATTTCATGTGGATGCTCTTCAAATCAGCCGTGCATGTCTATGCGAAGTGGGTGCAATGGGGCTAAGCTTGTACAGTATATACTGTGTTTTGCAAGTTTTTGCTTCCTGTAATTGCCAGAACAAATGGTCACATAAAGTTGTTGATGCTATAACTCTCGACAACGGCAATGAGGCTCAGAGTGAAGACGAAAACTAAGGGTGAAACAGAACGATGGCATACTTAATGTGAACAAACTTCCTCTTACCAGGAGCGATTCTACAACTCTTCTTATCAACTTTTCTACTGTAAATAACAAACTATATACTCCTATCAGATCACCAGCCCAGCCAAAACCTACCCTAACCTAAAATATTAGATTTTGTTTGCAATAGTAGTCACTAAGTAGTGGCGTATATTTTGAACAACTCCAATTAGAGTTACTAGACGCTTCCGCTACTACGTTGTATATCCAAGTCTTACTAACTTAATATGTGACATTTTGTTTGTTGCATACATTATTATAAATTATTTCTATCTATCTATATATTGCCAGACGCCATGATCCCCGAAGGGGTGGCAACGAAATCGCCTCCACGCACATCTGTCTCCAGTCAGTCGACGCCTCTCGTTCCATCCAACACCACTTCCACGCATATACTTAACTCCATCCTTCCAACTCTCTTAGTCTACCGCTCCCTCTCTGTCCTTCCATTTCCATCTCATACACACTCTTAGTCATTGTCTCACTTACCATATGTTCCACATGGCCGAACCATCTCAAGATGTTCCTTTTCACACTTTTCACCACATCTACATCCACACCACACCGCTCTCTTTCTTCCTCATGCGTCTGTCTAATCACTCCATGTAACTCTGTACGCACTTCTCAAGTAACTTATTTCCACCCTTCTTACTCTTGGTTTGTGTATCTCCAACAAAGTCCTGCTCTACGTCAATGGTGTTAATGAATGATTTAATGCCTCATATTCAACTTAAATATGATCCCGAGTGATGTCATAATTATGGCATCAATAAGGTTAATGAGCAGCTACCCGGGTGACGCAATATGGCGTCAGCCTGTTTCGCGCCAAGCAATCAAATTTTTCATCGTGCAATCCCGACCTAATCAGATTTGTGATGAACTAAGCTTCATCTCCACCCCTCATTCACTCCCCCAAGACTCTCCCTACCTCCCCCCTCCCCCCTACCATCTCCCCTTCTCCCCATACCTCTCTGTGATAACATCATCTTTCCCTGGAGCAAGCAGTGCTAAACTAAAAAATGCACTGAACTATCCAACTCTAGCTCTTCCCAAGCTTTCTGGCATCTAGCCAAAAACCTCTCCAACAATTTTTCTACCTCATCTTTCCCTCCCCTTCTCCACTCTGATGGCACAACCATCACTTCTTCCTCTGACAAAGCTGAACTCTTCGCTCAAACTTTTGCTAGAAACTCCACCTTGGATGATTTCGGTGCTTTTCCTCCCTCTCCTCCCCTCTCTCTCCTATTTATGCCTAATATCCTAATCTCTTCTAAAGATGTACTTTCTACCCTCTCTGGGATTAATACTAAGAAGCCGTACGGGCCGGACGGTGTTTTTCCTGTTGTACTAAAAAATTGTGCTTCCGTGCTGACCCCCTGCCTAGGCAAACTCTTTCGTCTCTGTCTCTCCCCTAATGTCTTCCCTTCTTGCTGGAAGTTTGCTCTCATTCAATCTGTCCCAAAGAAGGGTGACCGCTCTCAACCCTCCAACTATCATGCAATTGCTCTCATCTCTTGTATCTCTAAAGTTTTTGAAACTATTCTTGCTTCCAAATGTCTTAAGCATTTCTCTTCTCATAATCTGCTCTCAGATCGCCTGTATGGCTTCCTCAAGGGTCGCTCTACTGGTCATCTTCTTTCATATCTTACTAGCTCTTGGTCATCCTCCTTTCGGGGCTTAGGTGAGACGTTTTCTGTTGTACTAGACATATCGAAGGCCTTCGATAGATTCTGGCACAAATCTTTAATTTCTAAACTACCCTCCTTCGGTTTCTATCCCTCCATCTGGGCCTTTGTCTCTAATTTCCTTTCCGGCCATTCCATAGTTGCAGTTGTGGACGGCCATCGCTCACTTCTTCATCCTATCAACTCTGGTGTTCCTCAGGGTTCTGTCCTATCTTCTATTCTCTTTCTAATTTTCATAAATGATCTTCTCAACTGTACATCCAGTCCCATCCATTCATACACAGACGACTCTATCTTACACGACTCAATTAGTTTTCCAGAATGCCCGATCCAGCAGTCCGTCAAAAACAAACTTAATGAAGCCGTAGAACACTTATCTTCTCATCTAGCTACTATTTCCAATTGGGGAAGAGAAAACCTTGTTGCATTTAATGCTTCCAAGACCCAATTTCTCCATCTTACTACCCGCCCGGAACCTCCAGAGGACTATATACCTTATTCTTCAACAATACAAGAATCAATCCTTCATCTTCTCTCAATATTCTCGGTGTCTCTTTTTCTTCTGCTTTCACTTGGAAGGACCATAATACCAGTCTTGGTAAGGCAGCCTCCCAGAAGCTGGGTGTGCTCAACCGCTTCAAGGGGTTCTTTACCCCTGCGCAGCTTCTTGCTCTGTACAGGGGCACACTGCGTCCTTGTATAGAGTATTGTTCACATACTGTATGTGTGGAGGATCCTCTCACACCACACTCCTAGACAAAGTAGAAAGGAAAGCCTTTCGTATCATTAACTCCAGTCCACTCACCAACTCTCTGCAATCTCTCTCTCTTCGCTGCAATGTTGCATCTCTCTCGCTATTCTATCGCTACTACACTAATCAGTGTTCCTCGGAGCTTTCCCAGTGTATACCACCTCCTCTACGTAGGGTACGTAGTACCCGTCTTACAACACAATCCCTCCCCTACTCTGAGCAACTCTCGAACCCAAGAGTGAAACGCTATTCTCAGACTTTCTTCTATTCAACTGCTGAGCTCTGGAACTCTCTCCCAGAATCAGTCTTTCCCTCTTTCTATGACTTAAATTGCTTCAAACTCCGTGTGTCCAGGCATTTTAGCTCGAACGTCCCTTGATTTTGGCCCTGTCACTCTTTCAACTCGCTACAGGCAGTTCTGCCTTTTGTCTCCCTCATTCACATAGACAAAACAAAAAGAACACTAACTGAGTGAAGGATGACACACTACCCTCTCTTAGCCCACATTATGACACACACATACACACACAGATGAGTATTGGTCGATTTTCAGTCCCACGCGTATATACGTACGCACGCTCGAGGAGTGGAATATTAATTGAAGCTCACGCGGTGATAAACAAGGAACAAAACAATGTAAAACCATGTGGTTTTCACCATTCTCAATATGAATGAATGTGATCATGGTATTTGGCTGATTTTTCTATATTGTGTATTTTTCAAACTACAAGCTGCATACACAAGGTGTTTGCATGCCTTGTTTATGCATCTTATTCCTGTCACTTCCCTCCCTCTTCTCCTAACCCCACATACCTTCTCACATGCTGCACATAACTTTTCCTTAAGCACACTGCTCACCTCTTCTACTTACTCCATTTGCTCCAAGTCACACCTACCTAGTCGTATCTTTACTATTGTATTGAACTGTTCCCTATATCCCTCCTCTTGTAACGCGTTCACCCTCTTCACCACTCCTACTACCTCCTACTAATCTACCTCTTCTCATCCCCTTATTCTGTACCTTATTTTTGCTACTACCACATAATGGTCAGTCACAGATCACCCAGATACTCAAAAACACCCCAGCATCTAACCCTGATAACTCAATTATCTTATTTATACATACATCATTATTCAGCGCCTTTCATTCCACCACCTCTCCACTCCACGCTCCATGTGTACCTGTGCATCATTCTATGCTGGAAGGAGGTGTTGGTGACTTTCAGACGTCTCCCCAATCCTACGTCCACAAGTGCACTATTATTCCCATTCACCTCTTACTGTACAAATCCCCCTCCCTCCAGCCCATTCATTTTCCCATCACCAACTTTCACATTCATATCACCAATTTGAAATATTATTTGTCTTTTATCAAACTTAATTAACCATGCCTCAACATTTACCCCAAACTCTTCTTTTTATTCTGGCTGCGTGTTCTTCTTTCGGTGCATACACACACTTAACCACCCATGTCTGTATTATCACTGTCATTCTTACCATCACAATCCTTAAACCCATAGATCCATGCTCACTTACACACTTCTTCCACTTAGTGCTTGTAAACAAATACGCACCTTCTTTTTCTCTTTCATTCTTAATCACTCAAGACCATTCCATACTCCCATTCCTCCACATACGCACTCTTCCATTTTGTCTCAGTCAGTCCATATACATCCAGAAACGCACTTGCTATTACTTCCAGAATATCTCTCACTTTAGTACCATCTTTCATTCCTCTTACACTTTAAGTGGCCCCGAAAACAGCCTTTTGTCTAGTCCTTGATTGTCAACAGTTTACCCTTCCAATTTGGAAGCAAAATTTTAATATTCTTTGCTAGCTAGTTTTCACAGAGGATGGTTGCAGGCGTTGCCAACGACCGTGGAAACCAAGCACCTTGGAATTGTTTGAGAACAAGTTTATCATAGGCCTAATGAAGATGTAAAATATAGTTACATTAGGAGTTGCCTGCCTTCTCTAACACACCATGCGAAATGTGGTTTGAGGGGATAGATCTCTAGTGGGAGGAAGGGAAAACCCGAACACTTTGAAAACCATTATGGATCAGCTTAAACATAGACACATCGACGTTTTGCCTAAAATAACAGGCCCACCACAGAGGTACTGTACATGAAGTATAACAACAGGTGAAGGAAGGGGTTTGGACCCTTGATAACCGATAGGAACCGATATTACCATGAACAACATAGAGCAGAGACAAACATGGAGTCGACATGCACATTGTCCCCCATATGTTGATGGCTACCAACACTGGCAATAACAGCATTTCATGTGAACCAGGAGGGGAAACAAAACGGCTAATGACATGGCCCAAACAGGGTTGGAATCTAATTAGTTACCTGGTAATGAAATGAAAACCTTCGAGAGTCTTATCTATTCCAATAACATATTATAAACAAAAAACAAGTATTGCTTATCATAAATACTTCCGGAATCCAGATTATCTTCTGTTTCACGTCAATTAAAGCTCGGAACCTGGGATGTGCAGCATATTGCAGAAGTAAATATCTTTGGGAGCGAGAGATGTGAAACACGAGGAGAACATAAGAACGAAACACGACAGAGGAGGGGAGAGGATAGGTCGCATGTGGGAGAGATGTTGGAGGCCCTGGTGAGAGAACGGTACAACGCAACAGTTCATGTTAGGAGCTCAGGGTACAAGGAGTGGCACAGAATGGTTCATGTTTACTACATCACTGAGAGAGAGAGAGAGAGAGAGAGAGAGATATATTCCAAATTAAAAAAATATCTCGCATAGATAGTTAGATATAAAGATAAGGCTAGCTTGATTGGTATTCAGGCGATTAGTGACAACGGGTTATTGATAAAGCAGCGATTAATAGTTTTAACGGATGATATAATTTAAGAAAATAAGTAGGCAGGTATTTATTGAGGTACAATTATATGAAAGAAAATCATAAGTAGAACGCATCTGTTTTTATGGTAATGCACGTCATTCAACTCTATTTATAGAGGGATATCATTCTGTAAATAATTAAGTTCTTTAATTTATAATTGTATGCATGGTGTGGTGAGGGAGGTAAACATGAGATCCATAAGTGGGGGATTGGGAATTTAGTAGGAAAGAATGGTGGTGATTGGGAGTTGAATCAGCCGCTGTTTGCTGATGACACCGCACTGGTTGCGGATTTTGAGGAGAAGCCGCAGCGATTAGTAAAAGAGGTTGGTGTGGTACGTGGGAGGAGGAAACTGAGGGTGAATGTCAATAATAGTACAAATATGATGCATAATATATATGCTTGTAGGGTGAATCTTATGTATGAATGGATGGGGAAATGGTGAAACAAGTGGAGTATATTAAATATCTAGAAGGAGTGATAAGCAGGGACGCAGGTGTGGTAATGGAGGTAAGTGGTAAGAGGTAATGGAGGTGGTGTGTGAGGGAGGGGAAGTTTTCGGAGTAGTGGGAAGTATGTGGAAGGCGAAAAATCTCTGAATGAAAGCTAAACGTGCAATGTACCGAGGGATAGTTTTACTAACAGTGATGTAAGGGGCTGAGCCATGGGGTCTAATTATACAGGAGGAATGAAAGTTGGTTGTGGTGGAGATGAGCTGCTTGAGGAGTATGTGTGAAATGACACATAAAGACAGATTGAGAAATGAAGAGGTACGCAGGAGAGTGGGACAAAAGGAACCCCAATCGGCCAGAGTGGACAGAAGGGTGGTATGGTGGAATGGACATAATGAACAAATAAAAGATGAATGTTTTACAAAGAGAATATACGAGTCAGAAACAAGTGGAAATAGATTAGGAAGAAGCCACGGAAGAGATGAAGAGATGGAGTAAAATCAGAATTGGAAGATATAGAGATGGCTGAAGAACAGGCAAGAGAAGCAGTTATGGATAGGAATGAATGGATGATGATTGTGAATAGATAAGTGATTTCACGGTTGTAGGGAGTGGTGGTCGGGCGCCAGTTGAACTAGATGATAATCCGTCAGGCGCCCTACCCGGGGAGCCAGTGTATAATATCCACCGGCTTCCAGGTCTGGGGGCCTTTCATGTATTATATGAAGGGCCATGCCTGAAAGTAATGTGGTCGGGCATTATGGTGCGGTTCTCGTGCGTGTCTGCCTGCTAAGACCGAACCTCTCCGGGAAGTCTGGGACCTGGGGGTTGCTGGAGGCCCCCAGTGATCCCATTCTGGGTCTTCTCCTAGGCGACCTAGATGTGTGCGATTTTTTTTTCTGTTGTTTCTGTTCGAGCTCTGTCTCGAGTCGGCCACCCCCAGCTGTAAGATATGTGCCTGAGTATAAAAATATATATATATATATATATATATATATATATATATATATATATATATATATATATATTGTGACGCACCCAGTGCATTGCAACGCAACCTGATTGTACTCCTTGGTACTCGACTGTACCGTCCGTGATCTGGCTACCGTCAGCCGCAATGTATATTGAGTGTGACAACTTATAACTATGTTCTTTGTATCTCTGCAAAGGTCTCGTCATGTGCTAACCAGTGGTGGATTTTGTTTTAAGCCATGTCGAGACCTTCCATTTAATATGTAGTATCAATAGAGAAGTTGATAGATAAGACAATGGGAGTTCAGAGAGAGAGAGTGAGGTAGGCTTCAGAGCAAGAGGGTAGCAACGCGCCGCGCTGCCGGCCGGGTGGTTGCCAGACGTATGGACTGGTTGGCAGCCTTGCGCTTATAGCTAGGCGCGACAGGGTTGGTAGTCCATTGCTGCCTGCCTACGCTGCCTGGGCTGCCCATGTTGTCGTACAGCACACTGCCTGGAGGCTGGCTGCGTGTTCCATGACCAGGTTGCCTAGAACCTTTGAGATTCTAACATCCCTTGCCCTCTCTCCCAACTTCTCACTGTTGCACTCTTTCTCTCTGACGACATTACTCTCATTTCATTCTTCTCTCTATTTAAATGCATAACCTTCCCTTGAGGTCCTAAAGGAGTTTCAGCACTCACCTCTCGTATTACTCTTAGGACAAGCATATATTTACATGTATTAGATTTAAGGGGTTAATGTGAACAGCGATCTTCTTGATGAGGATAGTTGGTGAACGTTCTACATGTTCACGAGTTATATGCCCCGCTCATCATCCCATTTGTGACTAGACTGGTGCCATGTGTAAGAGCCCGACCATGCCCAGGAGTTGTCTGTAGAGGGACGAGGACTTAGCCTTGATTTGCATACCGAGCCAGGAGCGAGTGTAGCACCCGAGACTACAGCTCGCTCGTAGTGCCGTTATAGTAGAGTAACGTAATTTATCTGTCCTTGTGTTCTCTACAGTCTTCTCCTGGGTTCTCGCTTTCGGTGCTGGGACTCGTTGTTCCTGTGACTTGGCCTGCTAGCTAGAACACATGGGGATGATGAGTGGGATATATCTTTATTTTACTATGCATTGCAGCTCTCTTTAAGTATATATATAACCCTTTACAATACACATTACTCACACACAAGACAACACTATTAATACTTTCATGAATCAATTAACTGCACTGTCGTTTTGCTGCTGTGTCCGGAGTTCTGTTGCGTAGGGCGCATACGGACTCGGAGGGGAGACAGAGTGAGAGAAGCGAAGTAGCCTATGCGGTAGTAGGCTACCGGCGCAGTACTGTTACCTGCAACCTTTTAGTTATTCCAAGTATAGATTCATTTTTATAATAAGTGACTACTATTTATGTTCCTCCCATGTGTATTATTAGGTATCTACTGGATCATGGACATCTTGTATGCTACATGCTAGTGCATGTTAGTAGGGGACAGTTAGTGTAGTGCACGCGCTTTCAAGTAGGCGTGAACATTTGTCATTTAGCATTTCACTGTCATACCTTTAGCCTGCTTCTATTCTACATTATTAGAGGCTTAATATTAACGTAGTTTCTTGAGTATTGCATTTCTTTAGTAATAACGTAACCTATAAATGTCTGAGAGAGTTTAGCCTCATAGCCTACCCCTGTTGTACACTTTCGCCGAGTTAAGGTACCTCGTTACCGTAGACGATAACTCTGTAGGGCGTTGGTGCTTTTGTTGTCTGGAGCATATAGTATTTGGGACTGGAATCGAGCGTGTCGTTGTCACTTAAGCCATTTCTGTCCTACGATCAAGAATCCCGAATATGTATTGCCGATCCAGCCGTAACAAAATGGCGACCTTGCACAAGATTCAGTAGTATCCTATCACATGTTTTTTGGAGAACTATTCTATGCTACCTAGTAGAGCTGGCTAGAATTTTCTTGCATATTGGAGGAATTTTTATTGTGTCATTATTGTATTGGTGGACTTGCAGATTGTTTCGTTAGGTGTCTAGAGTAGAGTCATTCAAACATCTTTAACATTTTGTGAGTCGAGACTGCAATTAGTAATAAGCACTTTTTTTTTTTTATGAACAGCAATTGTATAACCAGCACTATGTCTAATGACTCATCATTTACGGGGGAGGATAACACGGTAAAGAAGTGTCGTGAGTATGACTGGCCGGAGGTTAAATGGGCATGATGACGTGATAGTATATGATGACGATTTTGAAAATCACCTAAGGCACTTATAGACCCTGTTTGGGAAGTTGCACGATGCTGGGCTGGTGGTGAACCTGAGGAAGTGCGAGTTTGTAAAGGCTACTGTGCAGTATCTTGGCTTTGTGGTCGGGTTAGGCCGGGTGTGCCCCCCCTGAGCAAGATACAGGCTATCAATATGTTTCCCAGGCCCACCACTAAGCGCCAGGTCATGCGGTTCCTAGGTATGATAGGCTATTATAGGCGCTTCATCCGGGGATACTCTACTGTCTTAGCACCGTTAACTGATCTACTGTCGAAGTCAGTGAAGTTCTGTTGGGCTGCGGAGTGTCAGAGGGCGCGACTGATGCCAGCGGTGTGGGTGCCTAATTCGGCACAAAGGAATTACTCTGATGATCCAAGATAGTCGTGCACGGTGTGTGGGTTGAGCAGGAGTAAAATTAGGCTATCATAACGCCGTCCAAAAAGATTATAAAACAATAAATTTTAGTTTTGTAAGTCTTTATTGTTGTAGCATGATGCATGCGATATTGTGTTTTATGTATAATTCACACTTCAGTTGTTGTGCACCTTTTGCAATTAGTGGCAGCTAAGGGTAGCAGGTCAGTTGGTTGCCTGTCAGATTTTGATAATGCTTCTAAGGTCGATTATCTAAAATCTTGGGGGGGCTGTGACGCACCCAGTGCGTTGCAACGCAACCTGATTGTACTCCTTGGTACTCGACTGTACCGCCCGTGATCTGGCTACCGTCAGCCGCAATGTATATTGAGTGTGACAACTTATAACTATGTTCTTTGTATCTCTGCAAAGGTCTCGTCATGTGCTAACCAGTGGTGGGTTTTGTTTTAAGCCATGTCGAGACCTTCCATTTAATATGTAGTATCAATAGAGAAGTTGATAGATAAGACAATGGGAGTTCAGAGAGAGAGAGTGAGTTAGGCTTCAGAGCAAGAGGGTAGCAACGCGCCGCGCTGCCGGCCGGGTGGTTGCCAGACGTATGGACTGGTTGGCAGCCTTGCGCTTATAGCTAGGCGCGACAGGGTTGGTAGTCCATTGCTGCCTGCCTGGGCTCCCATGTTGTCGTACAGCACACTGCCTGGAGGCTGGCTGCGTGTTCCATGACCAGGTTGCCTAGAACCTTTGAGATTCTAACATCCCTTGCCCTCTCTCCCAACTTCTCACTGTTGCACTCTTTCTCTCTGACGACATTACTCTCATTTCATTCTTCTCTCTATTTAAATGCATAACCATCCCTTGAGGTCCTAAAGGAGTTTCAGCACTCACCTCTCGTATTACTCTTAGGACAAGCATATATTTACATGTATTAGATTTAAGGGGTTAATGTGAACAGCGATCTTCTTGATGAGGATAGTTGGTGAACGTTCTACATGTTCACGAGTTATATGACCCGCTCATCATCCCATTTGTGACTAGACTGGTGCCATGTGTAAGAGCCCGACCATGCCCAGGAGTTGTCTGTAGAGGGACGAGGACTTAGCCTTGATTTGCATACCGAGCCAGGAGCGAGTGTAGCACCCGAGACTACAGCTCGCTCGTAGTGCCGGTATAGTAGAGTAACATAATTTATCTGTCCTTGTGTTCTCTACAGTCTTCTCCTGGGTTCTCGCTTTCGGTGCTGGGACTCGTTGTTCTGTGACTTGGCCTGCTAGCTAGAACACATGGGGATGATGAGTGGGATATATCTTTATTTTACTATGCATTGCAGCTCTCTTTAAATATATGTATATAACCCTTTACAATACACATTACTCACACACAAAAGACAACACTATTAATACTTTCATGAATCAATTAACTGCACTGTCGTTTTGCTGCTGTGTCCGGAGTTCTGTTGCATAGGGCGCATACGGACTCGGAGGGGAGACAGAGTGAGAGAAGCGAAGTAGCCTATGCGGTAGTAGGCTACCGGCGCAGTACTGTTGCCTGCAACCTTTTAGTTATTCCAAGTATAGATTCATTATTATAATAAGTGACTACTATTTATGTTCCTCCCATGTGTATTATTAGGTATCTACTGGATCATGAACATCTTGTATGCTACATGCTAGTGCATGTTAGTAGGGGACAGTTAGTGTAGTGCACGCGCTTTCAAGTAGGCGTGTACATTTGTCATTTAGCATTTCACTGTCATACCTTTAGCCTGCTTCTATTCTACATTATTAGAGGCTTAATATTAACGTAGTTTCTTGAGTATTGCATTTCTTTAGTAATAACGTAACCTATAAATGTCTGAGGGAGTTTAGCCTCATAGCCTACCCCTGTTGTACACTTTCGCCGAGTTAAGGTACCTCGTTACCGTAGACGATAACTCTGTAGGGCGTTGGTGCTTTTGTTGTCTGGAGCATATAGTATTTGGGACTGGAATCGAGCGTGTCGTTGTCACTTAAGCCATTTCTGTCCTACGATCAAGAATCCCGAATATGTATTGCCGATCCAGCCGTAACAATATATATATATATATATATAATTATATGCAGTATATCAGACTTTTAACATATAGAAATTAGTGTGACTTCCAGTTGTACTATGCACGAATACAATTTAATATTGTGTTCGTTTTTTACGCAGTGATTAAAATGGCAGTAGGCTTCAAGTAGGCATAAATATAACTTCCACCAAAAAATGTGTTTTGTGGATCGGAGATGATTGCTACATAAGCAAAACACCGTGAACTTTGAAACTCAAGCTAAGTATGTAAAATATATCACTACTGCTACTTCAAAATAGATGATATTTATGAATATAATCGATCTCTACATTTTCAGAACAAGAGTTATTTTTAAAAATAACAAAACTATGTCATATCTTCAGACATGGTACTGTATCTCTGACAGTCTAGAAAGCCAATATCTTCACGGAGCCATTTGAATGGATGAGTGTTTGATGGTCTCAATATTGGTGGCTCAACTGTTGACATGAAAGAAAGGTATATACAGCATCTATATATATTGCATATATATATATATATATATATATATATATATATATATATATATATATATATATATATACTGTATATATTGTTACGAGGGGAGGCTGGGAGAAACAGATGCTCAAATAGCCTAGCCCACAGCACACTAACCCTGCAACAGACACGCTCTTAATATCTGACTCAAACACCAAGACACGCAGGTTCTCTAGGAAAAATGGTTATCTTCCTCTTGGCTCTATTAAAGCAGCAACAAGGAGACACAAAAATATCGATTGCCCCCGAGTCTGGTAGATAATGCGTATAATATTTAAGAGTACTTCTCCTCTAGACTGCACCTAACTGAGGAAACATAACACTGCCAGACTCCCAGACACTTCATAGTATGCCCAATCGCTTAGGAATTAGGAATAATATAAAGCAGAATCATGGGGGGGTCTGAAGCACTAACCTATGACATGGAACACAAGAGTTGACATTCCAGTAGGTTGGGATATGTTACCCTTGAGCATACCTCCAAACCACTGTGAATGTCAACTTCAATAATAAAGGACAAATACATGTAATATTAATATGCAATGCAGTTAAACAATGGGAAAGAGAGGGAAGGAAAACAGTGTGAAGCTTATAGACAAAAATTGCCAAAGAAGAAAGGAATGCAGTGATTAATATTAACACTTTACGAGCGGCCTAGGCGGTAATTTATATGTACCGCCCAGCGGGGTGTTTTTACCCTAAATAGGGTTGTTTACGTGATCATTTTCATGCCTAAATAAGACCCAGAGCGTAAAACAAGTATCTATCCCTGAAAGGGCATAAACAGAGCTTTCCAATGACACCCCAACCATCCTTGTACGACCCGCTAGTTTTCTTGCAACGATCGCGCAACACGAGTGCAAAAACCATGCAATTAGGTAGTTTCCCTACATAATTCCCTGTGTAGCGAGTGTGTGAGGGTGGGGGAGGGTGGGATTCATGTCAGTAGGTCTGCCGCGGTGGTCTGGAGCAGTCATACGCTTGCTACTCTCCTGCCACCCCTTATCTCTCTCTCTCGGCAACATTACGTGGTGAAAATGGCACACGACATAAGTTGTGAACCGCCACTTAGTCCAAATTTCTTTCACATGACATAAGTTGCGCGCCGCCAATAAAGGGTTAAACTTAAGATGTTGAAACAAAAACAATATGCTCAATATGACTCCAGCCCCTGCTATACTTCAATCAAACAATGAAACAACCGAAATATGCGGTATCTAAAGGGAAAACAAGAAGCAAGCCAACAACGTGAGACAATGATGTTGCTATATCGAGGGGCGAGACTGAAGTGAAGCCCTGCAGTGGCGAGAGTCAAGCTAGGGGCCTCGCGTGGCGAGGAAGGCTCCAGGCGTCGCAAGAATATTTAATTATCTCAGGCAGCCTGTGCTCTCATTAACAACAAAAGTAATCAAATAAAGCATAAGACAACATTGTGTAAACTTATGATAAACAAAATCAATTGCCCAAAGGCTAAACAAAAGAGGCAATTACACTCGAGGCAACAAAGGCAATGTGTTGCACAGAGAGGCGCCAACCTGACAAAGAGGCTCACGTGGGAATAAGAAAGAAAGAAAGCAAACTAGCCTCTCACAGGGCTAGGTGAATTATTATAACACACATACAACTGAACTGGGGTTTTAGAAGTTAAGGGGAATGTGACAATATATATATATATACATATATACAGTATATATGGAAAATGAGCACAGTTAAGATAATTTACTACCAAGATTTATCAAGCTGCTAGGAATCTTTGTTATGAATATATATAGTTGACAGGATTATCATCGTTTGTCCAGTTAACAAAACTTGCCCACTTCACACAATCTTCCAGGTTAACAAAATATAAGGATATCCTTCAGTCTGTTGAAACATCTCCACAATATTCTTGTGTGCTAACAGGGGAAGGGTGTATGTATTAGTCGATATATTCATTAATTTAATATTATTTAATTCCCTCCCTCGACCGACATGGAGCTTATAAATAAAACTCCAAAGATCCACCTTCCAATTAAATTTGTACATTTTTCGGTAGAAACATTTCCTGGCCGATAGCCGATTCCTCCAAAATTACAGGCTGGCTATCGCTCGCCAGGAAATAATCGACACCTAAATGGCACAAAAAGTCTTGTATGTATGTATGTATGTATATACTCTGGCTACTTCCACAGTTTTCGATTTTTTATTTTGTTTTAATGGAGGTGGAACACTCGAGACAGAGCCCGAACCGGGACACACATAAGAAAAACAAAACAAAACAAAACATAAAATCTCACACACATCTAGGTCGCCCAGGAGAAATACCCAGGGACCCAGGCCCATTGGGGGTCCCCAGCAAACGATTCCCAGGTCCCAGATCCCCCGGAGAAGCGCCAATTTCAGCAATCAGACCCGCAGCGAAGCTTCACCACCACAAGCCCACCCACATAATGTCTTAATACTAACAAATACATGGGGAGAACAGTATTAAAACCACCAAACTAATGGACTGAACTTATTAAATCTGAAAACTAATGGCGCTAAACATGAGGGAGAAGGGGCGTTAGAAAAAAACAACCGGAGAAAAAGGAGGATTGTATTGTGTTGGGTAGTTAGTAAAAGGCACCTCATTTTAATCTTTGGTAGCATGGTCACGATTTGTCACGGTCGGGGCTAGATGGTTAATGTTACGGCATCCTTTTTAAGGGGGGATGGTTCACTTTTTTGGCCGATTTTTGCATGTATTCATTATTTTTTCTTATTTCCTTCCTAGACCTCCATCAAAATTAAAACAAAAAAACATCCATTAGATCCCCCTTCTAGATTAATTAGATTTTTCGGTAGAAAAATTTCCCGGCCAAAGGCCGGTTCTTCCAACATTACAGGCTCACTATCGTTCGCCAGGGGGAAAATCGACACCTAAATAGCACAAAAGGTCTAAATATTGACGACGAAATGGGGCGAAAGGTCTTACAATCGACTAACTAATGGGGCAAACATCTTAACATCTGGAAACTAATGGGGCTAAACATGAGGGAGAAAGTGGTCCAGAAAATCGGCCCATCCCCCCTTAACCCATTCTGTACCAGCGACGTCTTTTCTTAATTTTATGATAGCTATATTTGGACGATTTTGTGTAATTTCTTGAAGGATCTGTCGTAGTAAATAGGGTTAAGGAATAGTTCAAAGCCTGTTAATGCCTGGAGGACCTTTACAAAATTAACAACATCATCTAATAGTAGCCATAATAAAGTTAAAAGGACGCCACCGGTACAGAAGGGGTTAACAAGTCCTATAAACAAGAAAGGGTAACATCTTGGGTTGATTGCGTATATTTGCGTTCGCTAAATAGATCGGGTAAAACAGCTTCGCAGAAATCGGTATCAACTAACTTCGAGAACAATAGTTGGTAAAATCTAGCAAGTTCTGATATTGCTTTCAGTCAGTACAATATCATTGCCAACAAAGCCACTAAGGTAATTTTGGTGAACGAGCCGCGTGACCACATTGTAATACTGAACAATATATATATATAGTATATAATTCCCGGTACCTTCCTCTCAAACAAATTACAAAATCTGTAAGACGGTGTAGGTTAACATATTGATAGTAGTGGTCTTCATTCTTATTATCTGTAAGACGGTGTAGGTTAACATATTGATAGTAGTGGTCTTCATTCTTATTATCTGTAAGACGGTGTAGGTTAACCTATTGATAGTAGTGGTCTTCATTCTTATTATCTGTAAGACGGTGTAGGTTAACATATTGATAGTAGTGGTCTTCATTCTTATTATCTGTAAGACGGTGTAGGTTAACATATTGATAGTAGTGGTCTTCATTCTTATTATCTGTAAGACGGTGTAGGTTAACATATTGATAGTAGTGGTCTTCATTCTTATTATCTGTAAGACGGTGTAGGTTAACATATTGATAGTAGTGGTCTTCATTCTTATTATCTGTAAGACGGTGTAGGTTAACATATTGATAGTAGTGGTCTTCATTCTTATTATCTGTAAGACGGTGTAGGTTAACATATTGATAGTAGTGGTCTTCATTCTTATTATCTGTAAGACGGTGTAGGTTAACATATTGATAGTAGTGGTCTTCATTCTTATTATCTGTAAGACGGTGTAGGTTAACATATTGATAGTAGTGGTCTTCATTCTTATTATCTGTAAGACGGTGTAGGTTAACATATTGATAGTAGTGGTCTTCATTCTTATTATCTGTAAGACGGTGTAGGTTAACATATTGATAGTAGTGGTCTTCATTCTTATTATCTGTAAGACGGTGTAGGTTAACATATTGATAGTAGTGGTCTTCATTCTTATTTCAACTCATTCAAATAGTACTCAGTAAAATCAGACCGACATTATGTATTTATCACTTTCTTTCTCATTATATTAGAGTAACAATAATCCGACATGTGTTCTATCAACGCACAGTTATAGTATATTGTAGTTACACTTACTGAAATTTAGTTTCCTGATCTGAATATAATCAGTTTAAGTTAGGAAAACAGTAAAATATTATATACATATGTATATTTACTTTGTAGGCAGGTATATTATGGTGCGCTACGCTGTTTGCCTGCCTGCTGAAACCGGAGCCTCTCCGGTAGGTCTGGAACATGGTAGTCTTTTGCTGGGGACCCCAAATGGGCCTTGGTCTCTGGGTCTTCTCCTGAACTACATAGATGCGCGTGAATATATATATTTATATTATAGTATGTTGCTTCTGTTCGAGCTCTGTCTCGAGTCGGCCACCCCCAGCTATGGGGTATGTGCCCGAGTATATACAGTACATACATATATACATTGACAGCCATGGGATGAACCTCCCACGTGCATGCCAAGACTTATAATATATTACTATATCTTACTAACCCTGATGGTTAAGCCTTGGTTACATTAGGTTCCGTACTTCTGAACCCCTTATTATTATTTTGAAGTTGAGGACATTTCCCATTGAAGCAAAGATTAATTACCAGTTCTTTCGAACTTAAAAGATGACAATCACCAAACGCACTTTTTTTTCCCGACATATATTTTCAAATACTCAAATAATTCAGATTATGAATTATAATGTGTTAAGAATTCAGCCCTCCAATACACACAATAATCTCAAATTGTGTAAGGAAAATGCCGATATAATTTTTACGTAACAAGCTCTGAGATTTGCCGACCATAATGATTTTGAGAAAATTGAAAAGTCGGCATTTGAAGGAAAATGGAAAACAAACATTCTTACTTACTGTACCTGTCATTAAAACATATGATGACAAGACAAATGTATTATTTACAAACAAATGTATTAACTTGGCGATTTGCATATATTTGTGCAACATTATGTTATAAAGTGTAGGAAAGACTTTTAGTATAATTATGAATAGGTACCGGTAATATATATTTCAATTATTCTGTTATCTACTACAGAGTCTTGCCAAACATACATTGTACAATTTGTCAAATAATAGCCAGATCAAATTTAAGGTATATAACATGATATACTGAAAGGTTTGATATTATTGATCTACTGACTTTGCTGTAATATTATTTTAATAATTATTATTGCTATTATCATTATTATTAATATTATTATTATTATTATTATTATTATTATTATTATAGTATATATAGTATATGGGGAGGTGTGGTGGAGTGGTCTTGCCACTGGCCTGGTAATCCAAAGGTCCCGGGTTCAAATCCCGATGTATCAATGGGAAGATATTATTGGGATGGAATTTGTGCTGTACCTAGTATCAGTGCATTACCACAAGCCCACCGAAACGTCAATAAAATACCCTCATTGTTCCCTGATTAAATAGCACTGTATGAATATTCCCATATTCAAAATATGCTATAGGGGTGCAATGCCTGGTGAGTTATCTGCTCAACAGGTGGCGTTGTGTGTGTGTAAGTGTGAGAGTCCGAGTGTAGGGGTTGAGACAGTGAAGCACGGGAACGGGGTGGCTTCAGAGATGGGGTCGTTTCGGGCCATGAGTGAGCACCGTGCCTCATGTGAAGGCAAGGTGGCAGGTGCTCGTTGTGCTCTACGTGCTTCACATGTCTCACTCCCTAGACTGGAACAAGACCTCACGGGCTTCACTGTTCATTGTAAAGCGGTGAATGTTAAGGCTCTCAGCCTATGCCCGAGAGGAAGTAAGTTGAAATATAGAACAAAAAAATAAAAATAAAAAATATATATATATATAATTATAAATTACAAATACTAATAGGGTCGGAATAATTCGACAGTTGTTCGGAAGAATGTACTTTATTTAATACACTCAAAGGTAATCAATATTCCTCATAGCTAATGATTCTCAATCCGGGTCGAAATACGTTCAAACTGGAGAAATTTGAATACCTACGATAAGACAGTATAAATTGTCCTTTGGAGTTTTAAGTTACCATTACAACCTATATGTACGATCGCTATTCAGAATTTGACATACTTCGACTACGGTCTCAAGGCACAATAACTATTAATCATATCTAAAGAAACTATATCAATGAGGTGTATCCTTATTACGTTAATAGAAATTACACGCGATCAATAGCATGCTTTCGACCAGGTGATATCTATGGTGATAAGATCCTTACAACAAAAAATATTCCAAATGGGGAGGCTTGATTGCCAATCCTATCTAATACTCCAGCTAAAGCTCTACTATCACAAATCCTATTGTTCTAGCCTGTATAGGTTGCAGGTATCATTACGTTATTACCTACTTCTCAGATAAAGTTAGAATCTAAGTAGTCCACTCGTCTGATCAGCATAGATTTATGAGATAGTTGGTTGCGTATGTCCCAAACTATCGACTCTAGACTCTGAGAATTGGTCACATACGTCCCCAAACTCTAAATTACATTTACCTGGATTCTTCGATAGCAGGGTGCGTACGTCCCAGATATCGATTGAATAAAATATAATTATTTATACAAAACTCTTTGATATTATAAACCTACATCAACTATCTCTTGATCTTTCCTATAAATGCCTAACTCTATTACTAACTAAATAGCTTTCGCTATGCTAACCAAGAACAGCTATACACCAACTCTTTGTAGTTTATTGCATTATTTGTCTAAACATTTTCTGAATGGGTTGTCCAAAGGGACACATCAATTGTTAAATGACCAGGACAGTCAGTCTATAACATTCTTCCTCTCTTTCTCTGATAATATTGGTTGACCAGCTGTTTTGCCTTTGTCTCCACTTTCTTCACATTATTGTGTGTATACTGTGATCAATAGCTGCCCCCTTTAACTCAGGGCTCATAATAGCCTCAAAATGGCGCCCATCATATGACGGGCACCGTACAAAATGGGTTGTTGTTGTTATCGTTCCCTAAGCTGCCTGGCCGAACAGCCCCGAGTCCCTAAGGAAAGCCATGGCCACGGTCGGGTTTTCCCACAGGGTTCTTATTTTTTTTTTTTTTTTTTTTTTTTTTTCTATATTCCAACTTACTTCCTCTCGGGCATAGGCTGAGAGCCTTAACATTCACCGCTTTACAATGAACAGTGAAGCCCGTGAGGTCTTGTTCCAGTCTAGGGAGTGAGACATGTGAAGCACGTAGAGTAGA
Organism: Paralithodes platypus; assembly: GCA_032716605.1. NCBI lineage: Eukaryota > Metazoa > Arthropoda > Malacostraca > Decapoda > Lithodidae > Paralithodes > Paralithodes platypus. The sequence goes on from CM064533.1 coordinate 40,413,769, forward strand.
ACGAGCACCTGCCATCTTGCCTTCACATGAGGCACGGTGCTCACTCATGGCCCGAAACGACCCCATCTCTGAAGCCATCTCGTTCCCGTGCTTCACTGTCTCACCCCCTACACTCGGACTCTCACACTTACACACACACAACGCCACCTGTTGAGCAGATAACTCACCAGGCATTGCACCCCTATAGCATATTTTGAATATGGGAATATTCATACAGTGCTATTTAATCAGGGAACAATGAGGGTATTTTATTGACGTTTCGGTGGGCTTGTGGTAATGCACTGATACCAGGTACAGCACAAATTCCATCCCAATAATATCTTCCCATTGATACATCGGGATTTGATCCCGGGACCTTTGGATTACCAGGCCAGTGGCAAGACCATTCCACCACACCTCCCCTATGGAGTGTAGATTGTGTTGTTGGCGTAAGTGATTGTGTGAGGTGCAGTCTTCTAGGATGTGTCCAATGGTATGAGGTGCAGTGTTACATCCCGGGCAGGTGTCGTCGACGGAGACATCCAGTCTCTTTTGATAGCTCAGAAGAGTTGGATGGTGCCCACCTCTCAGCCTGGCCAGGTGGACGCTGTCCTCGTGAGGAAGGGAGAATTCAGAAGAATCGATTTCGGGAGCTTGTGCCTGCAGCTGCGTGTTGTCTATGAGTGATTGGATGGAACGGCGAGAGATATGAGTATGGATGTGTTTCTGGAAGCTGGTTTGGGGTGGGCAAGGAGGGAGAGAAGACAGTATTTGCGTATGGTACCGTGTGCCGAGTGTTGTTTTGGTATTTCTTGGTGTTTGTGGGTGTGTTGCCCTGTAGAGTAGTGGGTGATGTTGGTTTATGGAGGCTGCAGCCAGGAATTGAGTGCCTCTCATGTCCAAATGGTCTTTGACTTTGAGGACTTTGGTTTCTTGGTGTAGGTGATATGTAGGTGTAGTAGCTGTGCAGCCTGTGATGATTTTTAGGGCATTATTTTGAATAGTCTGTAAGGTCTTCTAATGTGTTTCAGCTAGGTTAGAAGCCCAGGCAGGGCATGCATATTCCATCACTGATCTTATGTATTGTTTGTAAACTGTGGTGGTGGTTTCCTTGTTGTGTCCAAATGTTGTGTGGACAAGTGACCTGAGGGTGTTAAGTCTGAGTGTCAGTATATTTTTCATGTTTGTGGTATGTTGTTTCAATGTCATTAGAGTATCATATGTTGCTCTTAGGATTTTGGGTGAGTGTGTGTGTGTTAGGAGTGTGTTGTTTATGGTGAGTTGTGGGGTGTATTTGTGTTCGGCTGTCCAGCTTGTGAGGAGGGTTGCGGTGGATTTGGCTGGGGCAAAATTGAGTCTGTTTGTAGTGCACCAGTCATGTAGTGTGTTGAGATAGGGTTGAAGGAGCTGTGTTGCTGTGTCTGGGTTTTGGTGTGTGAATGCGAGTGTTATGTCGTCTGCATAAGAGGCTATGTTTATTTCGGGTGTATGGGGTGTAGGTATATCATGCATGTACAGATTGAAGAGTGCGGATGACAGGACAGTTCCATGCAGGACTCCGTTTGGGAAGCTTCTGATGCTAGATGACTGACCGGCAAAAGATACGTGTGCACATCTGCCTGCTAGGAAGTTGGCCAGCCACCTTTTTGTGTTGTTGTGCATGTTTGTGTCATAGATTTTTATTGTTAGGTTGTGGCGGGGGATGGCATGGAAGGCTTTACTAATGTCGAGTTGGTAAGTAGTGATCTGCGTGGTGGGCTGGCTGAGTGGATGTCGTCAAAAGCTCTTTGTGTAAGGTCTGTAAGAAGAGTGTTTGTGGAGTGCAGTGGCCTGAAAACATGTTGTGTTGGAGTAAAACGTTTGTGGTCAGTTATAGTACAAGGCGTTCTATGAGTTTGGAAGGGGTGCAAAGGAATGTGATGGGGCGGTGTGAGGAGGGTAGCGTGGGGTCTTTGTTGGGTTTGGGGAATGTAATGATGACACCATGCTTCCAGATGTCTGGTATTGTGTTGTGTGAATAACTGTAGTTTCATATGTTGGTGAGTGCATGTATGCCTGAGTGTCCTCGGTGTCTGAGGTGTATGTTGCTTATGTTGCCTAGGCCACAGGCAGGTGAGTGCTTGAAATTGTTGATGATGTGCTTTGTCTGGTTGTTGGTGAAGGGTGCATAGTCAGGGTCTGTCGGGAGTTGTCTCTTATGTCGGATGACATGTAGGTCATCCTTATTGGGTTTTAGGTGGCTGACATGAGAGAAGTGATTAATGAGAGTGTTTGCTTGTTGTTTATATGAAGGAGTAGAGTCTGTTGCTGTGATTGCAGCATGTGATTGTGTTGCTGTTGGAAAGTGTGATGCTGCTTAGTCTTTTGTAGAGTTTTTGGGGTCTGTTTTGATTAAGTGTTTGTAGGTAGTTATTCCAATTTAGTGTTTGTTGTTCTTGTATTTTGTTGTTAATCTGTGTGTTGAGTGCTTGGATTTGTTGTGTGATGTCCTGTGTGTGGGGTGCTGGGGAGTGTTTCAGTGTGTCGCGTTGTCGGATGAGGTTTTGAATTTCTGGTGAGAAGTTGGGGTTGTGTCTTTTTCTGTTACGTCTTGGAATGTGTTTCTTGTCAGCATTTGGGATAGTTGTGTTGAATGTTAGGACAGCATTGTTGATGTTAGGGATGGGTGCGCTGTTTAGGTTTTCAAAGTGTTGTTCTGTCTTCTCTGCACAGCTATTTCTTCTCTTTATTGTGGGTAACAGCTTCCCCTTCAAAACAGCTTCTTTATTTCTTCTCTTTATAGCTATTTCTTCTCTGTACGGTGGTTAATATCTGTCTCTAGCTCCCCTCAGGGGTTATTTATTCTAACCCCCTCCCCCCATGGTGGTTGGGAAAAGTAATAGGCAGGTAGGTAGTGCCTTTTAGAGTGATAAGTGTTGCCGCCACTGGCCCGTGCCTCCATGTGACTCCACCAGAATGAATGAATGAATGAATATAGAAAAGGTGGGTGAGGGTGAAAGAAGGGAAGTTTTTATTGGTTAAGTAGGAGAGACAGTGGTAATAGTGAGAGAAGTAGGGTGTCGGGGCTCGACCCAACGTGCTTGAGTTGAGTGCTTGGGTTGGGGTTGAATTGTTATCGTTGGAGCAGTTTCTTTGGTGAGATTCAGTATGGCTTGCAAAGAAGGGGGCTGGGGAACGCTGCATGATGAAGGTTGGAGATGGTGGTGATGATGGTGGTGGTGAAGAATCCGATGGTGTTAATGTTGGTGTTTTACGAATTCTTCCATGTTGAAGGTCTTTCTTGATCTTTTTGGCTTTTTCTCGGAGCTCCACCTGATCTTGTCCAGCTGACTTTGGAAGGTCCTACGTTCTACTTGCTGTGGTGATATCCTGATCTTGTCCAGTTGTCTTTGGAAGGTCCTAAGACCTTCTATTTGCTGTGGTGATAAAGGTTGTGATTCAGCTGCTGCATCCTCGTCTCCTTCTTCCTCGATCTTCTCCACGTCGACTATTTCTCTTATGGTGGACACAGTGTATTCAGACGACGCGGAGGAGGGGAGTGCCACCGGATGATCAATGGTGGCAGGTGCTGGAGTTGAGGCTCCTACTGGTCCGGCGACGTTGACTGCTGATGGCGGTGGTGATGCCGAAACTGCTGGAGGAGGTGGTGGTAGGGTGCTCCTATTGATTGGTTTGGAGATGTTCAGGCGTTTCCGTGGCTGCTGTCTCGGTCATTGTTGTAGGGGAGTCTGTGGATGAGGGATCTTGGTGTTCATGTCTGGGATGGTAATAGAGGGCAAGTTGTTTGCATGAAGGAGAGCAGGAAGATGCACCCTTAGGAGGTTGATGTCCCCACCAGCAAGAGCAGTGGCTGTAGTAACAATGATTTTGATGGTGGAATCCTTGTCACAAGATGGCTGGACTACTCTTGCCTTCTTCTCCCTCTTCCTGGCATGCAGCGATCCCTTCACACAGTCTCCCTTGGGTCCGGTTACTCTGTGTGCCTCCATTCCCTTCTTCCCCTTCTTGATGGCAAACTCTACCCTCTCACCATCACCTAGAGAGGGCAGAGCATGGAGTGGATTGGGGCGAGATATGTTCCTTCTGTGTATGAAGATATCACCTCCCTCCTGTTGGCTAATAAAGCCCATTCCCTTTTTATAATTAAACCATTTAACATGGCCAGCAGTGTAGGTGGGGGCTGCTGGGAGCCCCTCCCGCTCTGCCGGCCTGTGATTGGCTGAGACTCGCACTGACTGTTATCACAGACTGCGCACCACCTTTGATAAACTCGTCGCCACTTCTCCCTTTTCACTTCATCATAATATTGTCTCGGCAAGGTGCTTTCCCTATTTTTGAGTGACCGACCTGAGTATGAATCTGACACCATGGTAGTGGAGAACTTTTTACCGTGATATATAATGCATAATGCGGGAGCGAAATGAGGGCGTGTTATAACCCACGCATTTTTGGAGCGACTGGGTATGTGTACACGACAGGGGAATATAGGGATTGGTGGAGACGCGCAGGGGAGGACGGCGATTAGAGGAGTCTCTCGGGCTACCAAAGTAAAAAAAAATCCCAATTTTACTGTGATATACCTGGAAGAATTCTACCTGGGGACTCGCTCGTGGAATTATCTCTTCAATTATTATTATTGTTATTTTTCCGTTTACGCAAATTAAAGTGAAGTAAATAATCAAGGAAATCGTTTGTTCCTGTAACATAATATATAAAATGGATAATTGATTCAGAAACATAATTCTATAAATTACATTAGTTTCAATTGTCCAGAAATACACGTGTGCTAAGATTATAATTAGTTAACTGTGTTTGACTGCTGCACACTGAAAATAATTACTATAAAAAGGTAACATTAATGTGGACTCTGTACGCTTCACTGGACTGACACATCACGGAAATTGTAAGATCAAAGGCCATAGTGTATCAATGTAATTGTTTTCTAAATATATTAACTTTTAAAATTATGTGAACTGTTGTGTCAAGGAAAATAACTCAACTAAATACAGCATAGTCTCTGATAAAGGCACCTTTCGTGCGTCGGAGCCTATTTTTGTTATCAAGAAAATAATATATACACTTTTCGTGATGCACTTTACCATGTCATTTTCTGTTTAAAGCTTAGGAAACTTTTTATTTTTTTCTGTGTGAGTGAAAGAGATAAAAAGCAAAGCTACCTTTAGCAAGTGTCTACCCCAAAATTGAAAGAGTGACATATAGCCGAATTAATGGTATGTTAGTCAAAATGCCTGGACACAAAGACCTTGACACAGTTTAAATCATAGGATGATGGAAATACAGATTGACGGAAAGAGTTTCAAATCTTAATCGTTGAGTTGAAGAAAGACTGAACAAAATGGTTCAATCATGTGTTATAGAATTGGACAGAATTGGGGTGGGAATGTGTCGAAAGGAGAGTGCCCCCACTCTTCGCAAGGGAGGAGATATACACTGAGAAAGCTCTGAAGAACACTGATTATTGTAATAGCGGTAAAAGAGTGAGAGATGCAACATTCCACAAACATATTCTACCAATTGGCCAATATACTATTTATTGCCAGACGCCTTGATCCTCGAAGGGGTGGCCACGAAAGAATGACCTCCATCCCCTTACCACCCAACACCACTCCCACTCATATACCTCTCAACTCCATCCTTCCACCTCACTCTCAGTCTGCCTCTTCCTCTCCCACCTTCCACCTCACTATCGTACACTCTCTTAGTCTAAGTCTTTTTATAACATCTCGCAGATAGCTTCTTCAGGTCACTAAGAAGCTATCTGCGAAACTTTGTCAATGAAGTGCTCCTACTCTAATAGTGTAAATATTAATTCTGTCAACGTTTCTAAGTTACTTTAACACTCAGTTTTTTCTCTCGCTTCCTATACGTTAACCATGACCGAACCACCTCAAGGTGTTACTTTCACATTCTCCAGCGCATCCACATCCACACCACAACAATCTTGTATTTCTTAATTTTTCTTTCCATCTCTCCCTGTAACTCCACACGCACTTCTCAAGTAACTTATTTCCTCCCCTCTCTCTCCAACAACGTCCATGCTTCACTCCCGTGTGTCAATGTCGGGAATACCCCACTATCATGCAAAGACTACTTTACTTTCATGCTCACCACCCAATTCCTTTCACTGTTTTTTGCATTCCTACAAACCTCATTCTCAGTTGTACCTTCTCCCGCATTATGTCCTCCATACTACCATCTTTACTCATCACACTGCCCAAATACTTAAACCTGCCCAAATACTTAAAGGTGCTGACATTATCCAAAACTTGATCATTCAATCTCACTTCACATTCTGTGACTGCACCCCTTTCAAAGATCATAACCATACTTATCAGGCTCCGTTTCTCAAACACAGATCAAAACATAATTACCAAAATCTGCAACTCCCACTCATTATCACTCCCCAAACTGTATCATCAGCAAATAGCAGCACAGACAACTTCCACTTACCTCCTTCCCTTAACAGGGGTACACCAACATCCTCTGCTCTTCCTTGTATTTCGTTCATGACTTCATCCATATATATATACTGAACAACCATGGGCACATCACACACCCTTGCTTTAGCACAACTTTCAGATAAAAGAACTTGCTCAGTTCACGCACTGCCGCCCTTGCACCCTCATTAATGCTTGTAATTGCTTTCAACAACTTATCACCTACTAGGCATACTCTCAGACCTTCTTTATCAATTCTGCCATAGGCTTTCTCCAAGTCCATAAAGGCAGCGTAGCAACTTTGTTCCTTTCTTCAGAGTTTCTCAACAAAATGCTGTATCTCAACGAGAAAATCTGGTCTACACACCCTCTTCTTTTCCTAAGCCCACTGTGCTCCTCACCTACCCATTTCTCCGTTCTCACTCTCTCTCTCTCTCTCTTTCTCTTGATCACTAAAATGTACACAATTTAAATATGAATTCAACTACAAAAACTCAAGCAGTGGATATTAATATCAGTTGAGATGTATGCTAAATTATTGTTATAGCACCACAACTAATTCAAGGTAATTTTATCAAATACCTATCTACATATACACTAACATCGGTGTCTACAATTACAGCATGTACCACGCAAGTAGTCAATATCAGATTAATTTAAAATCATATGTAGTTTATATTATTCTGTCTCATTAACTTCCTGTTTATTATAGGAAGGCTGGAGCCCCTTGACAACCCTCCAGACTCGAGGCAGGTGCTAAAGGAGAGACTAATGGAGGCTCACGCCCTTAAGCTGCTTTCCCGATATTTACATACTAGTAGCGCTGCACCAGGGAGACAACGGATCAGTACACACACTAAGGACAAGGGCAGACATACTGGTCTAAGCGATGCCACAACTAAACCTTTTTTGCGGATATTACAACATATGCACAAATGTAATACAATTAATAGGATTACTTGCTCTAGGATACTGTGTTATAATAAGCTATGTTACATAAGTTACACAATTACCATAAGGTTTGGAAAATGGCTGTTATCCCCGCTGATTTACAGTTTATGAGTGCTATACTCGATGTATTTCCAGCTGACGGTAAATTGATTCCCTTTACCACTCAATTATCGGTACTTGATGGAGATATATGATACTACAATGTCTCTGTATCATGTTAATACCAAGTTTTCATAATTAACAGCATATTTCGATTCAAAATAGTCGTAATAGCTAAGTAAAGAAGATGGAGACATGACAATTTACCATATAAAAAACAAAAACAAACAGACTATAGTATTTTCTATGCAGTAAGCTTGGTAGTCGGTGGTGTTAACCACTTCTGTACCGGGACTTCTTTTTCATTCATTCTATTGTAGCTATATTTAGACGATTTTGAGCAGTTCAAAAAGGATCTGTGGTGGTAAAAAGGGTTAAGGGAGATAGTTCTAAGCCTATTAATTGCTGGAGGCTCTTTTAAAACTTCATAAAATCATCTAATAATACGCAGAATATAGTTAAAAGACGAAACCGGTACACAAGGGGTTAATATGGATAATAGTTAACGCAATCGCAGTAGTAATTAATATATTCGGATTCTCCAACATAGATTATTAAAGGAAAGTTGTCTACTCACTGTATGCTAAAGGTGTCATACGCTTCGCATGCCATTAAAGCAATCAGGAGTTTTGCCGGAACTTTCAAATCATTAGCAAATCACCCGTGTAATGGATATTGTCCGTTTATGTTTGTGTTTTTAGTTTTGGTTCTCCCAATTATCGTATTACTTCCGGCTCTTTTGTTATTTTGTCAGTTATGCTGCTTAAAGGGGGATGATTCACTTTTTGGTCGATGTTTTCATGTATTCAATATTTTTCTAGTTTCCCCCATAGACGTCCATCAAACTTTAAAAAAAAAAAAAAAAAAAAAAAAAAAAACGTTAGATCCCCCTTGTAGATTAATTTGTACATGTGTCGGTAGACAAATGTCCGGGCCGAAGGCCGGTTCTTCCAAAATTAAAGGCTCACTATCGTTCGGCAGGACAAAAAATCGACACCTAAGTAGCACAAAAGGTCTTAGTATTGACAGCAACATGGGGAGAAAGGTCTTTAAATCGAAAACTAATGGGGCAAACATCTTAAAATCAGAAAACTAATGGGACTAAACATGAGGGAAAAGGGGGTCTAGAAAAACAACCCATCTCCCTTAATCTTGTCTCTTGCCTTCTTAGTTATCATACCCCTAGTTCAATCCTACTCACAATAAGGCTCATATATATCAAAAAAAACTTTACAAATCAATGGGTTTGTATTCTAAATCGAATATATATTTACAATAATACTCCTATGTTTTATGAGTCACTTCATAATAAGAATCTGAAGATATAACCCACTAAATTATGATGTAAGAGTTATAAATATAATTTAGTGGGCAAAAAACACTAAATCAATAGACAAGTATATGTTAGCATTTAATATATGCGCACTAAAGAGAACAATAATCCAACATATCTCTATTATTTTCCACCACCAACTTTAATACTTTAGTTAGTTAGTTAAAATAGGACTTCAGAGGCTATCAACCCTACTGGATTATTAAGCCAGCACACTGTAAGTCAAGAAGAACATCCGGACTGGAGCCTTTCTGCAAGAACTCCAGTCCCTTGACTTTTATACAGATGAACAAGAATGTTATACAGTATATTATGCAACGTTCATTTAGTTTATTGAGAGAGTGATTTATAGAATAGATTGAAGTGGACTCATTATTCACGGTTATTGTCAAAACGTTGTTTTTAATTTATATATGTATTGTTTGTTATTGTTTTTGTTTTTTTTATTGTATATTCAATTCCTGATAGATTGATCAGGGGCGACTCCTGTGCCACTGAGTCCCAGGATTTAAAAATATTAAGGACGTGAAAGAGCGGTGGCCAGTTATTTTAGCCACATAATAATGTTACGGTTCCCACAAGACCTTGGTTGCAAGTTAACGGGACGTTATTTTATTTATTTATTTATTATTCAGTATTACCTGTATATATATATATATATATATATATATATATATATATATATATATATATATATATATATATATTATATATATGTTTTAGTTTTTATCTAGACCTCTATCAGCCTTAAACAAATTAACATTCCAAAGGCCCCCCTTCGAGATAAATGTGTACATTTCTTGGTAAGAACAGTGTTCCGGCCCAAGGCCGGTACCTCCTAAATTACAGGCTCGCTTTCGCTCGCCAGGAAAAAATCGACACCTAAGTGGCACGAAAGGTCTTTATATTGACAAAGAATTGGGCGAAAGTCTTAACATTTGAAAACTAATGTGGCTAAACATGAAAGAGAAGGGTGTTGAGAAAGACACTAATACTTCCCCTTAAGTTCAAGTAGAGCGGTTCTCGTGTCGGTACTCCAGGAATAATATTACTTTGTCTACAGTCGACATCAAAATATACCCTTCCAGTATCGGCGCCGTTCTTTTAACCTTATTCTGGCTACTATTAGACGAATGTATCCAGTTAGAAAAGGGCCTGCATCAATGAACAGGCTTTGAACTATCTCACTTAACCCTTTATACTACCACACATCTTCTTAAACTACACAAAATCGTCTAAGTATAGCTACACTAAAATTAAAAAGACGTCGCCGCTACCGCTACAGAAGGGGTTAATTCAATAATCGATAGTGTAATTTCAAAGTGCAACACTTCATCCCGACACGGTTTAGTTACTTCTGATTGACAGTGATGACTCGTTGACTGCTGTTAGTTTTAATAATGCATATGAATAAGTTTCTCTATTAGCGTTATTATTGTTCACTAGCAGGGGTACCCGGCGTTGCCCGGGTAATCACTATAATCACCATCACTACTACCACTACTACTACTACCATAATCACCATCATCAATCACTACTACCACAATCATCACAATACTACTACTACCATAATCACCGGCCTCGACCTCCCTGTGCCTCATTAATCGGCGACCTCGATTTCGGCCTCTAAATGACCTCCGATTTTGGATCTGACCTCATCCGTACCCCCATTTTGAGAGGCTGCGAACAACTTTCGTTCCATACTCCTTTTCGATCGGAGGCCTCCTTTTGCCCCAAACGGCCATTTTTCCGATGTCGTGCCCATTTTCTCCGTCTCTTGCACCCTGGGGAATTCTATTTTTTCACTAAAACCTGCCTAGGGACCCCCTTACTATGCATACCAAGTATGAACGCTCTAGCTTAAAAACTGCGGCCGCCTATTAAGAACACACACACACACAGACAACCGAAATTATTATATAGATCAAAGCTGTCGACGAATTGCTGAATCTGACTGCATTACTCTTTATTGGTGAACATCGATGATATAAGTTAAGATAGTAATAACAATTTTGAAAAGTTTATGATTAATATCTATTTTATTGTTGAATTTGAATGGGATTAATTGAATTCGATAAATATATATTCCCTTGACTATATTCCAGATTCGTTGAAGAGTCTACGTGTGATGTTTGATATCATAAATAATGGCATTTGTTGAGAAACTAAGATTATATTGTGTGTTTGTGTGTGAGAGAGAGAGATAAATAGTGTGTGTGTGTGTCTGTGTGTGTATTGTTGAATATAATCAATGAATCCGCAACCCTTGAACTAAAATATCATGCATGTTTTTGTTATTGCAGGTAATTTATTTTTCTTGCGAGCATCATACTATCAACCCACATTGTAAATACCAAACTTTGTTTTATAGTTAACACTTTCACGCATATGACGCGATTGTGAGCCTATTGGAGATACTTTAAAGCCTTTATTACCATCAGGGGTATTTAGAAACCTTTAGTTTAGTTACTTCAACCTCTGCACTTGTCTTTGAGTTAGCTGTGGGCAGAAAACTAATTTTGGAGAGGTAATTATAAGAGTGAGAGAACTCTATTTCTTATTGCTAATCTGGCAACCTCTGCGTCATAAATGCGTGAAAGGGTTAACCATGATATTAAAGGAATAGTGACAACATCTGTAAATTACATCGGCCGGGTCATTATGCTGTCAACAAATGTACACATTAAGCTTGAAGTGGGTCTGAGTGGGCATTATTTAGTTTAAAATGAGTCTGGGAAGGCATTTTTGTTAGCCTAAACTGCATTGCTCGAAAATGGCAAAAACAAACAAAACTAAGCAAAACATCATAATAATCCACAAAACTACGGACCAGATAGTGTTAACTCCTCCTTTACCTGCTACGGAATTTAAACTTTATTCTGGCTACTATTAAACGTCGATTTCATGCAGTTTAATAGGGCCTCCAGCAATTAATAGTCTTTGAACTATCTCACTTAACCTTTTCTTCTACCACAGATCCTTCTTAAACTGCACAACATAGTCTAAATATACCTACAATAAAATGATAAAGACGTCGCCGGTACAGAAGGGGTTTCCAGCAAACCGAAATCCAACAACTCGTGGCCCTGTCCGAATCCTTAACACTGCTTAAGGGGATATTACTCGTTTTTTCTCTCCTTTTCTCTTTTTCTCTGTTTTGTATTCATTCGGCCCCATTCAGCCTACTGTTTTAAGACGTTTATCCTCATCCAGGTGTCGATTTCTTCCTGGCGATCGGTAGCTAGCCAGAATTGCATCGACAAATTTGGCTTCGCCGGAGACATTTTTCTATCGAAAAATTTACAAATTTAGCCTGTTGCCACAACATTTAAAAACAAATATGCTGGCTCGCTACCACTCGTCAGGAAAAAATCAACACCTGGATGAGGGTAAATGTCTTTAAACAGTAGGCTGAATGGGACTGAATGGATACAACTCAGAGAGAGAGAGGGATAGAAAGAAAAAAGGCAGGTCACTTCCCTTAACCTCAACTGTACCGGTGCGGCGACGGGTGATATATTTTATTCTAGCTATATTTAGACGGTATAATGCAGCTTAGGAAGGATATGTGGTAGTTAAAAGAGTTGGTTAAGATAGATTGAAGCCTTATTATTGCTATAGGGCCTTCCTAAGCTGAATGAAATCGTCTAATAGTTGCCAGAATATGATGAAAAGGACGTCCCTGGTACTGAATGGGTTAAATGAACCCACGAAATGCATATTCTACGTAAAACATTAATGCGAAGATTCGATTCCATTCGGGATAGCTTTGATAATTTAAGACCATAACTTAAGCCTTGGAGTGGATATTCAAAGATAACTGAGCATCTTTGCAATCAACATATGTCCGGTTTTTCATTCCCTCTCTTCTGATGATAGTGCATTTATTCACAACTCAATGCGATAGGTTTTTATCAATAACACTCGAAAGTACTTTATGTTTTGCGGGTAACTAAAGATAATATTAAAGATAGCGGATACTTTGTTAACAAATACTTAAAAGGTATTCTCATTCGAATCATTTTTATGCACTTACTACAAAATATTTCAATTTCCATTCTATCTTGACAGAAAACTAATCCACTCTTTTAGTTGGCCCACTGACTCATTCAGGTCGCCTAAGAATACATGTTAGCTTTAAAGGTCTTATTATTCCCTGCCACTCTTGCGTTCATTATTCACCATCGTACATCAAATCATTGGCAATTGTGTTTCAGCTTGCTGAAATATAATATACTTTTCGTCTTCTCTTGAACGAAAAACAATGTTGGACCATATATTTGTATTTCCAGATGTGTGTATAATCTATTGTATTTATGTCCAGAAGCAATTTATTGAAAGTTGAGTACATATTTTGATATGTACATATTTGACAATTTATATACAGTATGTAAGCATTTATATTAGGCATGCATTTGTGTTTCTATTTGAGTGAAGGAGACAAAAGCCAAACCTGCCTGTAACAAGTGTCTCTTCCAAAGTTCAGAGAGTGACAGAGCGTCAACTTCAAGATACGATGGAGTCAAAATTCCTGGACACACGAAGTTTAATGCAGTCTAAGTCAAAGGATGAAGGAAAGATTGATCGAGAGAGTTCCAGAGTTAACTTGTTGAGTAGAAGAAAGACTGACAAAATTATGTATACTTGGGTTGGAGAACTGGATAGGAGTGGAATTGTGCTGAAAGGCAAGTGCCTCCCACTCGCCGTAAGGGAGGGGGTATAAACTGAGGGAGCTCTGAAGAACACTGATTGCTGTACTAGCGATAGAATAGTGAAAAATATGCAACATTACACCATGTAGATAGAGATTGCATGTTTTTTCGGGAATAACTTATTAACAAACAGTTGGATCAGTATGATATTTTGCCACAGCTTGTTTCACACCGTCCCCAAATTTTTGTCAATATAGTGCATTACCAAAAGTGGAGAACTAAGCCACTTGTCCCTGTGTCATGAGGTTAAAGTCACACCTGAATGAATGTTAAACAAGCTTTGGCAAAATATCATACTGATCCAACTGTTTGTTAATAAGTTATTCCCGAAAAACGATGTAACACGGCTTCTGACACCCATAGTAGTATGAGGAAGTGAGTTGATGAGACAACATTATTTTGACTCTTCCCTTTCGAGAAGTGTGTTATGGGTGGAACCTCCCCACACATGCGAACAATACTCGATACATGGGCGCACTTTGCCCCTATACAGAGCAAGAAGCTGTATGAGGGTGAAGAACCCACAGATATTTGTTTAGGTTTATATACTGTGTATGTATTCATGGCTGTGTTCTTTACAGGCATACTTCTTTCATAAATACTCACTATCCTATACAGTTAAACCGTTAAAATGCAGTCTTTGGAGATAAACAAACATAATTCCCATTGAACCAACTGGCATGCTGCTTCACCGGGAAAAAAACACAAAAAATGGCGAGGGAAAATGTCGTCTCACTCTCTTTTTGTAGTGGAATTTAAGATGTTTGCTCTCTCCTGAATTTTTGTTTTTCTTCCTTCTTCTTGTGTAGGTTGTTTCGGTGGCTGCGGACGTGATGCTCCTCCTTAAACGAAGCGAGATGTTTGTTCCGGTTTTTGCATACCATGTTGGGGCACCTGCTTCACTGTTTTGTGTAATACTGTGGATATTGTGTAGTTGTGTACGTATTTTGTGTGTGTGTTCATTGTTTATTTTACTATAAGCTATGTAAACTGGAAAATTGTAACAAAAAACACGTTCGAACCAATTGTTCATGTACCTCAAGCTTCATGGTTGAGATAAAATACAAACATAATACGATCATCTTGCTTACAGATGAAGTGAAAACTAAAATCCGTTTAGACCGAGATGCGTGGGGTAAGGTGTAACATTTGTTTAATTGTCTTTTGGATATATTTACGTAGTGTTTTTTTATCATATATGAACAAATAATTATATGTTCCACGAATTTTTACCCACCTAACTACAAATATATGCGAATGTGAATGTAATGCACACTTTACATAATTATTTACCGTTCGCTCTCAATCTGAATATCCACCATAGACCTGTAAATAATGTTGGCTCGTTGAACAAGGATTGTGTTTAAGCTGTTCAAACTACTGTATGTTATTCATTATTGTATTGGCTTTACTGCAAGAAACCATTCCTAGGTAGAATAAAACTTGTATTTTAGAAACTAATTAAGGTATTTTTAACCCCTATACTTACAGAATTGCCCCTAAGATGAAATTTTCGTTTTGAAAATGCAAGAGCATATTGACATTAATGTTCCTGGTGACAGTTTCGTCCTCTACTACGAGATCCTACATATCATCCCGTTTTTAGTCAGGTAATACCTGAAATAAGGTAAACAAATAGGAATCGTATTTAATGATTGCAAAATAGAAAACACAATACGCACTAACACTTAACCCCTTGACCACCATTACGTAATTTTCATCATATTCTGCTTACGATTAGACGATTTTCTTTAGCTTATAAGCTACCTCTACGACTCAATCGAAAAAAATACGCTATATATAAACCCTCTTAAATCGCATAAAATAGTAATTTTTGTGTCCGAATCAAAGGCAAAAATGCGTCATGGTGTTGAAGGGGTTATGGACCAAAGTGCTGCCGGTATCCATGACTTTTAGCCCGACATTGTGGAACCAAAAATAGTAAAAGTGCTTGAATGTTGACGTAAATGAGGTCATACTAGCGAGATAAGAATGTGTGTGTGAGAGTTTTAGTCATGCAATGGGTTCCTGGAAATATTTATATATTTATGTCTAAGAGTTTTTATGTGGAAACGCGATAAGTTCGTTTCTAAGAGATATTTTAAGAATGGGAAAAGAATCTTGGTATGGAAGTATACAAAGATGCTTGATATGCTGTATATTATATACTCCGAGTATAACTCACCATCAATTTGTTTTCGATAATTAATTATATACATATTCATAATGCATGCCCAATATCCATGACTTCTAGGTGTTACTCAGTCGCGTAGGCAATTGGCCTAGCAATTGAGTTCGTATGTTAATTCTGTCAAACATTGTTTGCACTCTTTGTTATATTATTATTAAACAATGAAATATGTGTCCCAAGTGTCATAATCCTATCATATGAACACAGTAATTACGAACAGTACTATAAATGCAATATATAAAATTCAACTACACCTATTTTCAACTAATTTTCTTTCTTATTCTAATTACTATTGCTAATACTTTTAAGTATACATGCATGTTATGTACAGTATATATATATGTATATATATATATATATATATATATATATATATATATATATATATATATATATATATATATATTTATATTACCAGTCTCGCTAAAGCAGCCTCCCAGAAGTTGGGTGTGCTGAACCGCCTCAAGGGGTTCTTTACCCCTGCGCAGCTTCATGCTCTGTACAGGGGCACAGTGCGTCCTTGTATTGAGTATTGTTCACATGTGTGGCGAGGATCCTCTCACACCGCACTCCTAGATAAAGTAGAAAGGAAAGCCTTTCGTATCAATAACTCCAGTCCACTCACCAACTCTCTGCAATCTCTCTCTCTTCGCCGCAATGTTGCACCTCTCTCACTATTCTATAGCTACTACAATAATCAATGTTCCTCGGAGCTTTCCCAGTGTATACCACCTCCTCTACGTAGGGTACGTAGTACCCACCTTGCAACACAATCCCATCCCTACTCTGTGCAACTCTCCAACCCAAGAGTGAAACGCTATTCTCAGACTTTCTTCTATTCAACCGCTGAACTCTGGAACTCTCTCCCAGAATCAGTCTTTCCCACTTCCTATTACTTAAATTGCTTCAAACTCCGTGTGTCCAGGCATTTTAGCTCGAACGTCCCTTGATTTCGGCCCTGTCACTCTTTGAAATCTGGGGAGGCACTCGCTGCAGGCAGTTATGCCTTTTGTCTCCCTCATTGATATAGAACAAAACAAAAATATATATAGGGTGTTTTAGAAAACAGTTTTCATAAATTACGGGATGTATTCATAATATTATAACCAAATGGCCCAAGTGGTTATTCTTGATTACATACTCCTCGATATCTGCGTGCCTTGCTTGTCTGCAGTGTTAGCACAGTTAGGGAATCGTCTGCATAATGAAGGGGCGTTAGATTAAAGAGGGAACGTCTTTAAGAGTGAATTAATGTGGATAAAAGCACTTGTAAATACTGATAAATATAATAGATATATAAAAGCAAGAGGAAAAAAAAGTAAGTATGCATATTCAATATATATAATACTTATATATGATGCAAGTATTACTCCAGGTAACACAACAAGAATGCAAATGTCATTTTGAATTCATATTATTAATTACATGTTATGTACTGTAGATGTTAAATTGTAAAGTTGCACTAAAAATTGACATTTTGACGAAATACGTAGTTACTGTATACTTATGACATCTAGGGATATTCTGTCCCACCCTATTTGACGTTGGCAACTCTCCAATCTCACAACAACATTGGCCTGGGTAGAGGAGGCTTGACTGTGAATATCTTAGTAATGACGACAATTTCACGAATATCTAGCCTTTACAGAGCCTTTACTTATGAAAATTAAACTCTGTCATGTTTACAGAGTCTCTGGATAACGTTGAATTGATTATATGGCGTTCTTAGGACAAGGTAGGGATTATTATGAATTAATAGGTACCTTCCCATTTTCCTTTGCTATCTTGCTGCCATCTCTCGTGCGCGCGGATCACTATTTTCAAATTTGTGACGTCACTCTTTCGTCTCTATCTCTCTCTACTCTATGGGTGTAATTTAGGGCTAGGAGACTATTTCAGAATGCCTTGATTACTCTCTTAAAGGTGAATTCCAGGGATGAAATATATTCAAACTACAATGTCCATTGGGATCTGCTTGGTTTTAGGTATATGATACTGAAGAATTTTCATTAATTTGTTTTAACAACATAGAAATATAGCTTATCTAAGTTATTTTATGTGGCGCCAACTGGCGTGTTTACCATGACGTCACTATAGCCAATGGCGGGAACTCTCGACATGGGAAATGGGTGAATCTGTGTTTTTTTTATTATGTGAGAAACTCTTGTAATATGTATGCATATTTACAGCTCAACATTTTGCTTCACCACTATATAAATTGAACAGAAAACGATATTATCATTAAGAAATAGGCGACCTTCCTCGACTCTGGACCAGGATAAGACACTCATAAACACTGCCTGTATGTTTATTGTTGGCGAGATGGGATTATTTCTTGATGTGCACCACATCTTCAAGACGTTGTTCGATCTTTTGCAGAGCTTGAGTATTGAATTGAAAGGTATTTATTACGAAACACAGACCTGACAGTCCAGGACAGCATGTGTTGTTTACAAACTGCCACTCCATACATGGTATTTTTTTCTGGAGTTTAATGGAATTATATCGTTATTACCCATATACATATTACAGTATATTCATGCCAAGCTATGACCCTGCATTAATCTTCGTTTGTTCGTTCATTTCTGTCGTTCACCTTTAAAGATCATGACACATTTCGTTTCTATTTGTTTTTGGCTGTTATTAGACACATTTGTTCAGAGTGATAGGGGGATAAGGAAGTCAGTGTTGATTATGTCTGTCTTTGCCCGCTTACCTCTCTTAGATCCATTTTCAACTGTATACAATCGTCTAATATTAGCAACAATACACAATCAAAACGCTTTATGAACCTTAAGGGTTAAACGTCTTGAAACATGACGTACAATATGTGCTCAACAAGGCTATTTCAGGCTTAAAATGTGTCCATTACAAATTTACAAGATCAACAGGTAGAAATGGTAATGATATTAATTGATCCCGTACGGCCATATGGAATGGCTATTAATCACATGAATCGGACAAAGTATGTTGGATTACGTAACTAAAGTGAATATATACTCATTTAAAAACGCTTTCAGTGGATGAAATTAAGATTATGCTGTGATGACTTATTATTGTAATGACTTTTCCCAAAGGTCATCACAATTCGTTTTGTAACCCAATTTAAAATATTGATAAAACTTGGTTCAAATACAGTCTATCTATCTACCTATCTATTGCCTGACGTCGTGATCCCCAAAGGGATGGACACGAACGAACCACTCCCATGCATCTCTGTCCCCAGTCAGTCGACGCCCCTCCTCCCAACCAGCACCGCCTTCATCCATATACTTCCTCACTCCATCCTTCCATACATAGTATTATTTAGGTAGTTTACACAATGTGTTCAACTATTGACATGCAACTGAACTAAAATAAATTAATGAAAACGATCAATAAATTGTAGGAGGGACTACCTTTTGAAATCATATTTTTTAACTTAGGCTAAGCGGTATTTCAATAAGTTTCGGTGACTAATGTATTACGGTCATCATTATCTCATGAGGCAGTTGCGAGAATTCATATGTATCTTCATCAAGTTGGATACATTGAAGGATCAGATACTGCCAGGATCTTTGCAATGGCAGAATATAAAAGAACGTGGATGCTAGGAGTACGCAGATATGCTTTTTGTTCTGAGAGAAGCTATGGGAAATGCAGCTGCAGCGGTGGGACTGTACAATGGCAGGTATCCCAACCGTAGACTTCCATCACCACCAACATTTTTCGGTGTAGACCGTCGGTTAAGGGAAACCAGTAGGGTTCATCCACGGAGACCAGAGAGAGGATAACCACATGATCACCACAGGTTATGCCGAGGAAGAGGTCCTCAATGCCATCGAGGACAATCCAGGAACAAACACAGGGCAAATCGCTGCTCAATATCACCTGCCACATTTAGCTGTTTGGAGGATATTAAAACGTAATGACCTTCATCTTTTCCACCATCAAAAGCTTCATGCATTGCATAATGGAGATGATCAGCAGCGATTAGTGTTCAGTCGGTGGCTGCTTCACGAGCAGGTAGAGTGCCTTACATTTACATCAATACTACTATTCTCCGATCAAGCATGTTCTACCAGGGACGGAAATGTGAGCCTTCACAATTCCCACACTTGGACAAATGAAAATCCCCATGCAACAACAGTTAGAGCACACCAGGTGACATTTTCCATCAATGTTTGGGCCAATATTATTAGAGATTATCTGGTTGGGCCACATAGATTCCTCCAAACAGATATACCACCACTATTTGAATATGTCCACATCAAGGTACATGGATAGAGCGTAGTGGCCTTGTGTCATGGCCACCTAACTCACCTGACTTTTATTCACTTGATTACTACTTTAGGGGACAGAGTATACGCTACCTACGCTCCAGACTCGTGAGGAACTGTGGCACCGTATGCAAGAAGCAGCTGCAATAATTATGAACAATCCAGGAGTGTTCGAGCAAGTATGGCAATCTTCGTGGTGATGAATGCATCACTCAAGATGGACAGAACTTTGAACATCTACAGTACTTTGCATAACACCTGTTATCTATCTGTAAATAAAGTATGACTAAGATTTGAATTTGCATTTATACCTAAACTATTGATGATCAAATATTAAATAGGGAAGTAAAGTTGTAATACTAGTACTAATACTAACGATTATAGTATTAATACTACTAATACTAATAATACTTAATATAAAAATAAAATAATAATAATAATCATAATGAAAAACAAATTATTAAAGTCAAATATCAATTGTATTCCTTAGACGGCTTGTTGTATATATCAATAACTTTCGATGTGTAATATCTCCGTAATATTACAAATGCATCAGAACTTTATAGAATAAAATAGTCTCATTAATGCATGACGTCAAATTGATGAACACATTTACGCTGTATAATATATATATATATATATAAACTATAAAGTAGAACACATTCTATCCACTTCTCTTTTCTCAGAAATCTCCATATTAGGATATTTCAACGTTCACAACCGCCAATGGCTCTCCTCTCATTCTACTGACCAACCTAGTGAACAAGCCTGGTTTCAATCCTAAATGACCAAAAGCAGTTGGTTCACCAACCCACCCATATCCAGGATCGCTTCGGAGATCGGCCCAACATTCTTGACTTATTTCTAACTTCTAATCCTTCCTCTTATGCTGTTAATCTTTTCTCTCCTTTGGGCTCCTCCGACAATAAACTTATCTCTGTCACCTGTCCTATCTCTCCAGTACGGCCACTCGATCCTCCCAGCCGGCTGTGTTGGTGGCACTTTGGCGCTGCCGACTGGGAGGCTCTCCGGCAGTATTTCTTTGATTTCTCATGGAATGACTTTTGCTTCCATGGCCGGGAACCCTCGGAGAGTGCTGAACGCATTACCAAGGGAATCCTCTCGGGCATTTCATTTTCTTTCTCTCAGACAAATGCAAACAAATCTTGGTTTACTCACATTTGTCCTACTGCTGTTTGCAATAAGGAAGAAGCATTCAAACGGTACCGACGCCTTAAAACTCAAGAATCTCATTATCCTATGTTTCTGCCTGGAATCAAACCAAGTCTGTTCTTCGACTCGCCAAACTTTCTTTCATCAATAATACATGCACTGAACTATCCAACTCAAGCTATTCCCAAGTTTTCTGGCATCTAGCCAAAACCATCTCCAACAATTTTTCTTCCTCGTCTTTCCCTCCCCTTTTCCACTCTGACGGCACTACTGTCACTTCTTCCTCTAACAAAGCTGAACTCTTTGCCCAAACTTTCGCTAGAAACTCCATTTTGGAAGATTACGGTGGTATTCCTCCTTCTCCATCCTCCTCTCACTTACTCATGCCTAATATCCAAATTTCTTCTAAAGATGTACTTTCTACCCTCTCTGGGCTTAATACTAAGAAGGCATACGGTCCGGATGGTGTTCCTCCTGTTGTACTCAAACACTGTGCTTCCGTGCTGACTCCCTGCCTAGGCAAACTCTTCCATCTCTGTCTCTCCTCAAACGTCTTCCCTTCTTGCTGGACCTGTCCCAAAGAAGGGTGACCACTTTCAACCCTCTAACTATCGTCCAATTGCTCACATTTCTTGCATTTCCAAAGTTTTTGATACTATTCTTACATCAAAATTTGTTACGCATCTCTCTTCTCATAATTTACTCTCATCTCGCCTGTATGGCTTCCTTAACCCCTCTTTGGCGGGGCCCGACTTAAGGCGGTCTGGAGAACCAAGGACTATGTGGCGGGGCCCGCCTTAAGTCGGTAGCAATTTTGAGCACATAATTGGCTCTGAGAGAGAGACGAGCGGTGGGAGGAGCGTAGGTTGGCTCTGACCGTTTGGCACGGCTCCCGCGCCGCGGCTGCCCTCCCCTCAACACACATCCACACTCATTGCCTCTCTACACAGGGAATTATGTAAGGAAATTACCGTATTTTAGCGATTTTTCCTTCGTGTTGCACGATCGTTGCAAGAGAACGCGTGGTCGTAGAAGGATGGTTCAGGTGTCATTGGAAAGCTCAATTATCGCCCTTTCACAAATACATAATTGTATTACGCTCTGGCTCTTGTTTATGCATGAAAAAGAGCACGGAAATAAGCTTGTTTAGGGTAAAACAACCCGCTTGGCAGGTAGTAGAAGTTACCGACCTAGCCGGTCCTTGAGTGTTAACCCACAGAACCCCAGCGACGCAAACCATGCGTCCGCAATGTATGTAACGCTAAACCCCAGGGATGCATAAGGTGCGTCCTGGTTAATTACACCTGTCCTATGGCACCTAGAGGGCTCAGATTTGTATGGAAACTGTGTAAGTATCCCACGCAACAATGCAGATGGTTGAAAACTCTCAAAGTCCAACCGCGTGCGCGTGAGCACGCAAACACCTGTTTTTGCCTGTATTTACCTACCCATTTCCCCATGTTAATTCCGACTTTCGGGCACACCGTAGGGCCCCTTAATGACCTAGGGGATCGGTTGTTTGTGGTTTTCCTTCATTTCTAACCCATTCCTGGTGTTTTCTGGAAAAACAATTTTTTTTTACAACCCCCTGGTCCTGGGGTGTACATTTATCAACTCTGCGAAGCAGAGTGGTATCGCGCACACAGATCCCGCCCATATACTGTGCACCATAATTCAGATTGTCTGTCGTCGTCCATCGTCGTCGTCCGTCCGGTAACTCCTCCTAGACCATTCAATGGATTTTCACCAAATTTCACAGGTATATACATTTGGTCAATGCAAAGGTCAGTCAAAAAGAAATATTCAATTTAACCAAACGGTTAAGGTCAAAGGTCAAGGTTAAATATAAGGTCAATATTTCATGTGTTTTAGTTTGTACTCAAATGTGTCCATTTTCACTATACAAGTTACTGCCACCCTCGAAATCTTATTGACCAAATTTGAAATCAATATTCTAAACGGTAAGGTCAAAGGTCAAGGTTAAAGGTCAAAATAAGTTTTGTACTACTATTTCTTATAATAACTGTTAGATGCTCACTAGCCTTACCATGAATATTCGGAATACCTAAGCCAAGGTCTTACAAGAAACTATTCTATTCCACATGAAAGGTCAACGTCACAAGTCAAGGTCAAATATAAGGTAAATATGCTAATTTCTTTACTTTTCATGCAAACTTTACAAACATTGGTGAGGTAGTTGCACTCTAAATGAAAAGGAAAATAACACATTTTGAGAAACATATCATGAAGGTCAAAGTGAAGGTCAAAGGTCAAGGTCAACTATTCTATAAATATTTATAAAACTAACCGATGGGTTTTATTGAAATTAGTCATGCTTTTTTCTTTTCTTGGGCAATGTCAATAAAAAAAAAATACTCTTACATAAAGGTCAAGGTCAAAAGTCAACTTATGCTATATGATTTTAGTTTTTATTCAAATGTCTTCATTTTCACTATACAAGGTACTGGTAACCTTGATATCATATTGCTCAAATTTTAGATAAATATACTAAAGTGTAAGGTCAAAGTTCAAGGTCAAAGGTCAACATAGGTTTTTTACTAGTATTTCTTATATTAACTCTTAGATTCTCACTAGGCTTACCATGTATATTTGGAATACCTAGGCCAAGATCATACAATAAACTATTCAATTCCAAATGAAAGGTCAAGGTCAAATAATAGGTAAATCTGATATTTTCTTTACTTTTCATGCAAACTTCACAACATTTGGTGAGATAGTTGCACTTTAAGTGCAAAGGCAAATAATAAATGTTGAGACCTATAAAATCAAGATAGAGGTCAAAGGTCAAGGTCAGCTATTCTATTAATGTATATGAAACTATCTGATGGGTTTTAATGAAACTAGGCATGCTTATTTGATTTTCATGGGCAATGTCAATGCAAACAAAAATGTACTCTTACAAAAAGGTCAAGGACAAAGGCCAAGGTCAAAGGTCAACTTTTATTATTTATTAAAAAAAGATTACTCCATTATTTTTAAAACTGACTGTGTTATGGTTTATTACTTAAATCACATATATATCCAATTTCACATAAATATTGTAATAGTTAAGGTCAGAGGTCAAGGTCAAATTAAGAGTATTTGTCATTTTCCCTAAACTTCTACTTGACTGGTTAATGTATTGTCATCAAAGATTTAGGTTAAAGGTCAAGGTCAAAGAACAAAAGAAGAGTGTTAATTATTTGTTTTAACTCCTTGACTGTTTAACCCTTTGTGCCCGGTGACATATTTTTTATTGTATTCTAGCTACTGTATAATTAAACAATATTGTGGAGCTTATGAGGGATCTGTGGTAGTAAAAATGGTTAATTAAGATAGTTGAAAGCCTGCTAATTTTATGGAGGCCCTTCATAAACTAAATAAAATAGTCTTAATATCTAGTATGAAATGAAACCGACAGAACTGTACTGAACGGGTTATGTATCATTACTAAATTTTGCTTGCAAATTCGGTTGGTCAATGCAATGATTGTCCAAATGTTGTGTTTTTGTAATTGCAAGGTCAAGGTGAACGGTGAAGGTCACAGATTATGGTCACTATTTCTTTCTTATATATATTTTAAATTTGAATTACACCATATTCAAAATTCAACAAAATAATGTTACGCTGACCCTATTATAGATAAATATTCCAATGGTTAAAATTAAATTTGATCATATATGTAATTATATATAATTATATACTCCCAGGCAGACATGAACCACCAAACAGTCAGCACGAGTGTCCATGCTTTAATCCACTGCACACAAGTATCCTCTATCATGCCGTGGTATAGTGGATTAAAGTATGGGCACATGTTCTGCCTGTCGGTGGCTCAAGTCCGGCTGTGAGTATTAAAACATTTAGTAGCTTATGTGTAGTTGAGATATATATATATATATATATATATATATATATATATATATATTGTATGTAAACCGATTTTAGCTAGACATTCAATACTACTTGCAGAATTCTAGATCGCAGAGTTGCGTATGCATTTTTTTTTTTTTGGTAACGCGAAAACTGCACACCTACTTTATTATTAAATAGCTGGGGTTCAGTGGGTTAAGGATCGCTCTACTGGTGATCTTCTTTCATATCTTACTAACTCTTGGTCATCCACCTTCCGGGACTTCCGGTGAGATCTTTTTTATTGCACTAGGTAACTAGGTAAATCGAAGGCCTTCGATAGAATGTGGCACAAATCTTTAATTTCCAAATTACCCTCCTTCGGTTTCAATCCCTCCATCTGTGCCTTTATCTCGAATTTCCTATCTGGCCGTTCCATAGCTGCGGTTGTGAACGGCCATTGTTCACTTCCTAATTCTATCAACTCTGGTGTTCCTCAGGGTTCTGTCCTATTTGCAATTCTCTTTCTATTATTCATTAATGATCATCTCAACTGTACCTCCAGTCTTATCCATTCATATGGTGATGACTCTACCTTACACTATTCAACTAGTTTTTCAGAACCCCCCCATCAAGCAAGCACTCAAAAAATCATGTGATAATGTCATAAAACACTTAACTTCTGACATATCAATCACTTCCATTTGGGGCAGAGAAAATCTTGTTGCTTTCAATGCTTCCAAAACCTAATTTCTCCATTGATCTACCCTTAAATAACACTCACAGGACCATCCCTTATACTTCAACAATACTCAAATCAACCCTTCATCTTTCTTATGATCCCACTTGGAAAGACTCTATTACCACCCTTGCTAAAACAGCTTCCAGAAGCTTTTTTTTTTTTTTTACGCCTCCACAGCTTCTGTATAGGGGCTATGTCCATGTATTGAGTATTATTCGCATGTGTGGGGAGGATCCTCTCAAATAGCACTCCTCCACAAAGTAGAAAAGAAATAGCCTTTCGTCTAATTAACTCACGTCCACTCACTGACTCTTTGCCATCTCTCTCTCTTCGTCGCAGTGTTGCATCTCTCTTGCTATTACAATAATCAATGTTCTTAAGAGCTCTCTGTGTATACCACCTCCTTTACGTAAAATATGTAGCACACGTTTTGCAACACAATCCCATCCCTACTCTGTGCAACTCTCCAATCCAAGAGTGAAACAATATCCCACCCCCAAAAATAAATAAATAAATAAATAGATGAATAAATAAAAAACAAAAGTATTTATCTATCTATCTATCTGCTGCCTGACGCCGTGATCCCCGAAAGGGTGGCCACGAACAACCCGCCACGTGCATTTCTGTCCCCAGTCAGTCGACGTCCCTCCACCCAACCAGCACCGCCTTCATTCATATACTTCCTCACTCCATACTACCACCTCTTCTTCGGTCTACTTTTCCCTCTCTGTCCTTTCACCTCGCTCTCGTACACCCTCTTAGTAATTCTCTCGCTTCCCATACGTTCCATATGGCCGAACCATCTCAAGTTGTTCCTTTTCACACTTTCCAGCACATCTACCTCCATACCACACCTCCTTCTTACTTCCTCATTCGACTGTCTATCCCTCCATGTAACTCCGCACGCACTTCTCAAGTAACTCATTTCCACCGCTCTCACTCTTGGTCTGAGTCTCTTCCCGAACGTATGTACTGTATGTATATATATATATATATATATATATATATATATATATATATATATATATATATATATATATACATATATATATATATATATATATATAAAACACGGGAGTTTCGCAAATAAATGTTTTTACTCTCACCTAGATTCGTATAATATACCATATAAAGTATTATAATTATCTATCTATATATATATTATTTTTTGCATACAATTCTTTTCATCAACCATTATATCACTAATACTTTCTGCTTTATTCGTTTAGTTTTCAGTCTCCCTTCGATTTTCCACTTGTGTCCGACTTTTCCCCAATCTGTTTCTCCCCTTCCCCTTCCTATGTAACTTGGAAGCTTTATGAATGGCCCGCTTGCACCTTTCCAATATGCTCCATTTTATTCTCCCACCAGAGTTTACCAATTTCCATTTTCATTCCCAATACAGTTTCTTGGAGTATTGTCAATGTACTGGATGTCAGATATTCACAATAGCTGCGATGATTGATTTTAAATATCACACTGATCCATCTGCATGAACCAACAACATATATAATAATTTTACGTCTCCAAGTATGACCTCGCAATCTAATATACCTCTCGGATATAAATGCAGCCATAGTTTACATATATTGTATCATATAGGTAATCAAATACATATTGATAATTTGCAATTAGTAAAATCGAAGTAATTGCAATAGTCTTTATAACAAACAATCGACTCACTATAGTGTTATGGATATCATAGTATATTCGACTTCAAAACTGCTCTGGATGATCTGTCCGGCGTACTCTGGTATCCCGCCTGGCAGAAGTGGAGGCTTGGTTAGGGGAGTGTTTAGGAGGACGCAATATAGAACACAAAATATCTGAATAACATTTTTGGGAGGCTTGTGTGGCAAGAATTTGTGTGATATTACTTTTTACCTTTTGTTGCTGGGCAGACTTCTGCGGATGTGTCCAGGAGAACTTGAACAAAAAGTATAATAAAGTAGGTGTGCAGTTTTCGCATTAAAAAAAAAAAGAAAAACAGAAAGGAAAGAATAGAAAAAACTGTATACGCAACTCTGCGACCTAGAATTCTGAAAGTAGTATTGAATCTCTTAGGTAAAATCGGTATATACAGTATATTATATATATAGTTTTTATACTCATAGCCGGACTTGAATCAACGACAGTCAGAACAAGTGCCCATACTTTAATCCACTATACCACAGCGTAGCATAGACACTCGTCCTGACTGTTGGTGGTTCATGTCCGCCTGGGAGTATACATATATAATTACAGTGATGATCGCATTGAATCTTAATCATTGGAATATTTATCTATAATAAGGTCAGCGTAACATTATTTTGTAGCATTTTGAATATGGTGTAATTCAAATTTAGAATATATATAAGAGAAATAGTGACCATAATCTGTGACCTTCACCATTCACCTTGACCTTTGAATAACAAAAACACAAAATTTGGACAATCGTTGCATTGACCAACCGAATTTGCCAGCAAAATTTGGTGACGATACGTAACCCGTTCAGTACAGTTCTGTTAGTTTAATTTAATACTGGATATTAAGACTATTTTATATAGATAATGAAGGGCCTCAATAAAATTAGCAGGCTTTCAAATATCTTTATTAACCCTTTTTACTACCACAGATCCTTCATACGCTCCACAAAATCGTCTAATTATAGCTAGACTACAATAAAAAAGACGTCACCGGTACACAAAGGGTTAAACAGTCTAGGAAGAGTTTAAAGAATATTATTTAATTTTTGTTTTGTTCTTTGACCTTGACTTTTAACCTTAAAGGTGGGGGCTCATGGGTTGAGATAAACATGGAATGATAATCGCCAAGCTGTACATAATTATCTTGCAAAATGCAATGGCACTGAAATAATTATTAACAATGGTATAAAGGATTTTGTGGATAGTCTATACCGGGCCTGTGACGTCAGAAGAGTGTACGTCCACCATCCAGTCTAGGCTAAGGATACTAGTGTGACGTCACTATGACGTCACAGGCCTGGTAAAGACGATCCGCAAAATCCTTTATACCATTGTTAATAATTATTTCAGTGACATTGCATTTTACAAGATAATTATATGCAGGTTGGCGGTTATTTTTCCCTGTTTACCTCAACCCATGAGCCCCCACCTTTAAGTATTATACATATATATACAGTATATATATATATATATATACCAGTATATATATATATATAATTATACTGTATAATTATATGATATTTAAGTAAAATGCAACTAACAGTCGTTAGCTTATCGAAAATTGAGTATTTTTTTATGATGAAGGTTAACTTATGACCTTGGCCTGTGCCCTTGACCTTTATGTAGGATTATATATTTTGTTGCTTTGATGTAAAAAAAAAATAAAAAAAAAATTTGATATAAAATCAAATTAGTGTGTCAAATTTCATTAATAATTATCAGTTAGTTTCAGAGGTATTAAAAGAATAGTTGACCTTGACCTTCACAATGACCTTCATGATGTCTGAAAAATTATAATTTTAATTTTCCCTTAAAGCACAATTAGCATATTGACCTTATATTTGATGTTGACCTGTGACCTTGACCTATCAAATGGAATTATGTTCATACTTGTACGACCTTGGTCCAGGCATTCCGAATATGCATGATATACCTAATGAGAATCTTACATTAAATAGCAAATACTAGTAAAAATAATTTTCTAACTTTAACCTTGACCTTTGACCTTGACCTTCGACCTTAGAATTTGTTATCGAGGATTTAGTTAGCTTAACAGCAATGTTCATATTAACTAGCATTATGAATATGGTGTAATTCGTATAAAAACATATTAATTACAAATAGTGATCATATACTGTGACCTTGACCTTTGACTTTTGACCTAAAATATAATACATATATTTGGATGGTCGTCGCATTAACCTACTTAATTTGCCTGAATAATTTGGTGACAATACATTAAACAGTCTAGGAGGAGTTAAAGGTAAATGACAAATACACTTGTTTTGACCCTGACCTCTGACCTTAACCCACTGAGCCCCAGCGACGCAAACAGTGCGTCAGCAATGTATGTAACGCTAAACCCCAGCGACGCAGACATCTGCATCAGTGTCACTCCGGTCCTAATTACTCCGGTCCTATAGCACCTAGAGGGCTCAGATTTGTATGGGAACTGTGTAAGTATCCCACACAACCATGCCGATGGTTGAAAACTCTCAAAGTCCAACCGCATACGTATGGGCGCACAAAAACCAGTATATTAAATTTTTTACTCTTGTAAAATCGACTTTCGGGGGCTCTGTAGGACCATTTTTTTACATTTTTGATCGTTTTTTTTGGGGGGCGGTCCTTCATTCCTAACCAATTCGCTATTGTTTCTGGAAAAAAAAAATCAGGATCTGCCGGTCCTGGGTGGTACATTTATAAATATTTAGCTGGGGCTCAGTGGGTTAACTATTACAATATTTATGTGAAATTTGATATATATGATATATAAGTAATAAGTCATAACACAGCCAGTTTTCCAAAATTGTACTAATCTTTTTTAATAAATAATAAAAGTTGACCTTTGACCTTGACCTTTATGCAAGAGTATATTTTTGCTTGCATTGACATTGCCCATGAAAATCAAATAAGCATGCCTAATTTCATTAAAACCCATCCGTTAGTTTCATATATATTAATAGAATAGTTGACCTTGACCTTTCACCTTTATCTTGACCTATATAATTATGTGTCAACATTAATTATTTTCCTTTTCGCTTAAAGTGCAACTATCTCACCAAATTGTGTGAAGTTTGCATGAGAAGTAAAGAAAATAGCATATTGACCTTATTTAACCATGACCTGTGACCTTGACCTTTCATATGGAATTGAATAGTTTCTTGTATGATCTTGGCCTAGGTATTCCAAATATACATGGTAAACATAAAGAGAATCTAACAGTTAGTATAAGAAATACAAGTAAAAAACCCATTTTGACCTTGAACTTTGACCTTACTCTTTAAAATATTTATCTAAGATCTGGGCAATACAATATTAAGGTTACCAGTAACTTGTATCGTCAAGGTCAAATAAAAGGTAAATCTGATATTTTCTTTACTTTTCATGCAAACTTCACAAAATTTGGTGAGATAGTTGCACTTTAAGTGCAAAGGAAAATTATAAATGTTGAGACATAAAGGTCAAGATAGAGGTCAAGGTCAGCTATTCTATTAATTTATATGAAACTAACTGATGGGTTTTAATGAAATTAGGCATGCTTATTTGATTTTCATGGGCAATGTCAATGCAAACAAAAATGTACTCTTACATAAAGGTCAAGGACACAGGCCAAGGTCAAAGGTCAACTTTTTATTATTTATTAAACAAAAATTACTCACTTTTTTTAAAACTGACTGTGTTATGGCGTATTACTTAAATCACATATATATCAAATTTCACAAAAATATTTTAATAGTTAAGGTCAGAGGTCAGGGTCAAAATAAGAGTATTTGTAATTTTCCCTAAACTTCTCCTTGACTGTTTAATGTATTGTCATCAAAAATTTAGGTTAAAGGTCAAGGTCAAACAATAAAAGCGTTTTAATTATTTGTTTTAACTCTTCCTGTTTAACACTTTGTGTACCGGTGACATATTTGTTATTGTATTCTAGCTATAATTAAACGATATTGTGGAGCTTATGAGGGATCTATGGTAGTAAAAAGGGTTAATTAAGATAGTTGAAAGCCTGCTAATTATATGGAGGCCCTTCATAAACTAAATAAAATAGGCTTAATATCTAGTATGAAATTAAACCGACAGAACTGTACTGAATTGTTTTTTGTTTTGTTTTTTTTGTTTTTTCTATATTCCAACTTACTCCCTCTCGGGCATAGGCTGAGAGCCTGGACATTCACAGCTGTTCAATGAGCAGTGAAGTCCGTGAGGTCTTGTTCCAGTCTAGGGAGTGAGGCATGTGAAGCACGTAGAGTACAACGAGCACCTGCCATCTTGCCTTCACATGAGGCACGGTGCTCACTCATGGTCCGAAGCGACCCCATCTCTGAAGCCACCTCGTTCCCGTGCTTCACTGTTTCACCCCCTACACTCGGACACTCACTCTTACACACACACACAACGCCACCTGTTGAGCAGCTAACTCACCAGGCATTGCACGCCTATAGCATATTTTGAATATGGGAATATTCATACCGTGCTATTTAATCAGGGAACAATGAGGGTATTTTATTAGCGTTTCGGTGGGCTTTGTGGTAATGCACTGATACTAGGTACAGCACAAATTCCATCCCAATAATATCTTCCCATTGATACATCGGGATTTGAACCCGGGACCTTTGGATTACCAGGCCAGTGGCAAGACCACTCCGCCACACCTCCCCTTATGAATTATTACCAAATTTTGCTGGCAAATTCGGTTAGTCAATGCAATGATTGTCCAAATTTTGTGTTTTTGTTATTGCAAGGTCAAGGTGAATGGTGAAGGTCACAGATTATGGTCACTATTTCTTTCTTAAATATATTTTAAATTTGAATTACACCATATTCAAAATTCAACAAAATAGTGTTATGCTGACTTTATTATAAATAAATATTCCAATGGTTTAAATT
Source organism: Paralithodes platypus (assembly GCA_032716605.1). Lineage (NCBI taxonomy): Eukaryota > Metazoa > Arthropoda > Malacostraca > Decapoda > Lithodidae > Paralithodes > Paralithodes platypus. The sequence continues at coordinate 40,446,093 of CM064533.1, forward strand.
AAATGTGATCATCAATGTAATTATATATAATTATATACTCCCAGGCGGACATGAACCACCAACAGTCAGCACGAGTGTCCATGCTTTAATCCACTGCACACAAGTATCCTCTATCATGCCGTGGTATAGTGGATTAAAGTATGGGCACATGTTCTGACTGTCGGTGGCTCAAGTCCGGCTGTGAGTATAAAAACATTTAGTAGCTTATGTGTAATTGCGATATATATATATATATATATATATATATATATATATATATATATATATATATATATATATATATATATATATATATATATATATACTGTATGTAAACCGATTTTACCTAAGTGATTCAATACTACTTGCAGAATTCTAGATCGCAGAGTTGCGTATCCATTTTTTTTATTTATTTTTTTTTAATGTTGGTAATGCGAAAACTGCACACCTACTTTATTAACACTTATTCAATTAACAAGCTACCATATGTATTGAAGTATATACCGTACATGTATTGTTCTATGTGTATGAAGGAGACAAGAGACAGAACTGTCTATGACGAATGCCTCCCCCAGAGTTCAAAGTGTGGTAGAGCCAATATCAAGGAATGGTTGAGCCAAAATGCAAGGAAACACGAAGGATGAGAAAAAGATAGGTTCCGGGAGAGAGTTCCAGAACTCACCTATTGAATAGGAAACAAAAGGACTGGAAATATCAGTTAGCTTTTGAGTTGCACAGAGTATATCCTCATAAACGGAAGCTAATATTAAACAACATAATGATTAAAGAAAGTTGATGGAATATTAATAAACGTTGAGCTGTACAACTTTAAGTTAATCTCTTGTGGATCATGACGTATTTTTGACAGTTTATTCAGCGTTTAGTTTGACGAGTAGGAGAAGTATATGTAAGTCATAGGATTTATTAAAGCCTTTGCCTTTTAATACCCACAGATCTTTCACAAGCATTATGTGACGATTACAAGAATAATCGGTCAATATGCATCGTTATCTTCAAAAACTTAAGTTTCCATTTGTATATATAAACTTCAAAGTTATCATGAAGGCGATTGCGTCACATTGGTCATTACATTACTTTCATCTAGCCTTTGAACATACTGTAATTACGGGTTGAATAAAATGCTCATGAAACTAATTTTGAAGCATTAATACGTAATAAGATAACTGGATAAAATCAGCGTTTTATTTGATTCCTCATAAGAGATACTTCATTCTGCAACGAACTCTGTATTACAAAGTCAATATTATCGCAAACATAGATATTATTGAATCATGAGGATCTAAATCTCAGCTAGGTAAAATTTTAAGGTAAGAAGAATAAATGTAAATATAATATTTGGTGAAATAATATGTTAATATATGCAATTATGTGTTGTTATTATATAATTATGTATAACTCGAAGTAACTTGAATCCCAAGAAAATAAGCACAAGTGTTGCAACTAACCACAAAATGTTCATGTGGATGTTCAAGTTTCTCCCGTTTCAATTGAGTGATTTAGTTTGTTCGTTCCCAAGTTTACCCGTCGTTCAGAAGACTATATAGTAATTATATTTCTATCATCAAGGGGGCTTACTTTTAGGGATTGCGACTGTGCATATATCCAAACTATCATCAAGGGACTGGAGTTTTCGAAAAGGGGCACCAGTCCTGACGATTTTTTTGATTTACAGTGTGCTGGCTTAATAATCCAGAAGGGTTGATAGCCTCTGAATTCCTATTTTAACTAACTAAACAATCATATATTCAATCAATTTCCTAGTGCATTCTATATTTACTTGTGTTCCTATTATCATCTTGCAGTACAGTTAAGGGTACTTTTGAGGTCCACATATGCCTCTCCTGAATATAATTTACAAGAATTCGATTAGCGACACGCTAATCGGTGTGTCGCTAAATCGGTGCCACTTACACGTGGCGATCATTGTAACATATACCAGATAACTAAAACGGGAATACAACACACATACTGTATATATGAAGTTATCAAAACTCGTGTACAGGAGATAAATATTTGTTGTGTGTTCTTTTTCTCGTCCCTTTTATTAATATTATATGTGTATTACCCTCATAGAACAGTATTATATGTGTATTACCCTCATAGAACAGTATTATATGTGTATTACCCTCATAGAACAGTAATCCCCTACATCGTTATTATTATTGTATGTGTATTACCCTCATAGAACAGTAATCCCCTACATCGTTATTATTATTGTATGTGTATTACCCTCATAGAACAGTAATCCCCTACATCGTTATTATTATTGTATGTGTATTACCCTCATAGAACAGTAATCCCCTACATCGTTATTATTATTGTATGTGTATTACCCTCATAGAACAGTAATCCCCTACATCGTTATTAGTATTATATGTGTATTACCCTCATAGAACAGTAATCCCCTACATCGTTATTAATATTATATGTGTATTACCCTCATAGAACAGTAATATTATATGTGTAATTACCCTCATAGAACAGTAATCCCCTACATCGTTATTAATATTATATGTGTATTACCCTCATAGAACAGTAATATTATATGTGTATTACCCTCATAGAACAGTAATCCCCTACATCGTTATTAATATTATATGTGTATTACCCTCATAGAACAGTAATCCCCTACATCGTTATTAATATTATATGTGTATTACCCTCATAGAACAGTAATCCCCTACATCGTTATTAATATTATATGTGTATTACCCTCATAGAACAGTAATATTATATGTGTATTACCCTCATAGAACAGTAATCCCCTACATCGTTATTCGGCTGGGGGAGATTGAAGGCACCAATTGAACACGGCAGTTCCCTGGGTAGGCTTTATAAGCATGGCATATAGAGTTGTGCCATTGTCTGTTGTATTTACATGGCCTATAATGCTTCCCAAACTCAATTTCTCTATCTACCTGTAACAATCTTTCGCACGAATATACCTTACTTTTCAACAACACACAAACGAACCCTTCGTCCTCTCTCAATATTCTTGGTGTCTTTTCTTCCTTTGACCTTTCTCAAAAAGAATAAGCCAATACAGCTTCCCAGAAGTTACATAATCTTCAGTAGTTATTTACTCCCACACAGCTTCTTGCTCTGTACAAGGGCCCTGTGCGCCCATATATTGTTCACAAGTGTGAGGAGGTTCCACCCATACTGCAGCTCTATAAAAGGTAGAGCCAAAAGCATAATATGTCATCAACTCACCTCCTCTTAATCTTTCTCAACACTCTCTATTTACCCGTCGCAATGTTGCATCTCTCTCTCTCTCTCTCTCTCTCTCTCTCTCTCTCTCTCTCTCTCTCTTCTGCTGCCAATATGTTTATTTGTGTACTTCAGAGATTTCTGGTTTTATACTTCCTTCATTACGGAAAAGTAAGTGACACCAGTTGTATTTTTTGAGTGTTGTAGACACTCTCTATGTAAACCTAATAACTTGCAGATAACCCCCAGATATACCTGGTATCGAACCTGAAATAGTGAGACAGCAATAATAGAACTTCACAATACATTATAGACAATTTCTATGCATAATGGGATAAAACAAGGTGGAGGGAAGGTTCACCAGTATACACGATACTGAATACTTGGATATTAAGTGTAAGCATCTACAATGGGACAATAAGTGCACATTGATAATTACAGAATAGCTAGACGACCTCATATTCAATAACAACAATTGTCAGTGAATCAGAGCGCTTTAGTTGCAGTAACTGGTGGAAGAACTAATCAAAGAAAACCTTGATATAAGATTGCATATGCAAAACATAAATTAATTTTTATCGTGTGCAACAAGTATATATATAATGTAAAATGAAGTCATTGAAATATACATAATGTTAACATGCTGTGTGTATGACAAACACAAACAGAAACATTCAGTGCAGAGTTCGTATGATAATGTAGTGGCATATATTAGTACATAGAGTGATACTATAATTTATATAATAGTCAAATACTTCCCATTTGAGGCATACATCAAGCTGTGGGATTTAAAATCGTGATAATTATGCTTCTCTCTTATTATATACATGTCTCAACCCATTTGTATTAGCCAATGGGAGTAGTATAATGTAGTTAAGCCTTTGACGAGTTTGACACATTTTGACGATTTATTCTGGCTAACACTGAAAGACTTTATACAATTTAGGAAGGATCTGTGGGAATAAAATACCTAAAGACTATCTCAATTAAACCTCTAATTTCCATACACCCCTGCTAATCTGAATCAAATAATCTAAGAATAGCCAGCAAACAGAAAATATATGCAAATCGGATCTTCTAAAGGTTAAATGCTCGGATAGTGGTGAAGTTAGATGAACACATTTTCAGAGGTCATATTTATACAGCCACCGTACTTCAACTTGGTATATCTATTTCAGTTCGGTGCCAAATTAACATCGTTTATACCTCCTCCTCTTCTGTATTGCATTTTTGCAGTCATGTGGATGGTGTATTATCTAGAGTTCACATCTATGTAATTTCACATTTATACTCAGCGCATATCTACAAATGCTACAATATCTCTATTGAATGACTAAGAGGGTGTATGAGAGCGAGGTGGAGGGACAGAGGGGGAGAGGTAGACCGAATATGAGGTGGAAGGATGGAGTGAGGAAGTACATGAACGAAGGTGGTGCTGGTTGGGGGGAGGGGCGTCGACTGACTGGGGACAGAGGTGCATGGGGGCGGTTCGTTCGTGGCCACCCCTTCGGGGATCACGGCGTCAGGCAATAGATAGATAGATAGATAGATATCTACAAATACGGCTGTAAATCATACTACTCTACTATAGTAGGGTCATTTGCTTGGAATCCGTGACCATTTTGTTCCTACCTTTTTCTCTCGATGGATTTGACAACCTGAACCATTTTAAAGGAAAATTAGCTCCTATGCCCCTTTGAAAAATTATGGCTAACTCTGCTAGAGCCCAATATTCAAAATGGCCACCAACGCCATCTTGAAAAAGATGAAATGTAATATCTCTGGCATCAGATGAGCTACAAGGACAAACGAGGTGTCCTTTTTCACTAATTCTGGCATTACAAATCCACTGGAATGGTTATTGTATTGTATTGTATTGTATATTGTATTGTTATTGTATTGTATTGTATTGTATATTGTATGTTATTGTATTGTATTGTATTGTATATTGTATTGTTATTGTATTGTATTATATTAATTGTACATACTAATCTGCCACTTCACTGTCACTACATGATTCACTGTATGAGCCACAATCAGAATCACTGTCCTCACTTTCGCTGCTATCATCACTGTTGTTCTCTGCCTGCGGATTTGTAGGTAGTGGTATGGATGGGGGAAGTGGGGGCTGGGTTGATCGGACAGGCAGACATAGGCCATTTACAAGATGCCATCCATGGCCGATCGGTGAGGGGTGACTTTGGAGCTGGTAATGCTTTTGCAAATATGCAAGATAGTTTGCACGCTCCAAGTGTGGACGGAGACTGTCCAAGTCAGGCACAAGTCGGATAGTGCTTTTTTTCTTCTCAGCTCTCCACTTCGCTGCCCTCGCATCTCCCAGGGTCTTGCTTTTGGTATCACCATAGACAAATCGAATGACAAACCGCTCCAAATCACTGATGACCTGTTCTGTGACTAGGAGCTGTGTACCACATGCTGCTATCAGGTCGTTTGCCTCTTTAGACTTCTCCAGACGATCTGCGATGAGCTTCTTGCTTGCTCCATAGAAGCCAGAGTTGTGGTCACACCCAGTGAAGACATGAAGTGGTATGATGGATGCAGCCATTGCACTGCACAAATATTGGGCATCGATAAGCTGACATTTGCATTTCACACACAGGATTCCTGTTGTCTTCTGAGCAACATATGCCGCTTGCACGTAGTTGTCTGTGTCCTCTGTGTCAAGAACAACAGCTGCTGTGTAGCTGTCTGACCGGAGCACACTATATATGGTGAGCATTGCCGTATCTGCCTCTGCATGGGAGCATGTGAGCTCTGGCACAAGCTTGCCTGTTGTGAGATTCTTTGCAGTGCTGCCAACTACACAGTAGATGATCTCGGTGCTAGTTGTTGCTGCTGTTCTCTGGAATTCCGTTTGAAGAAATGCCTGAAGGCGGATTTTGTTCTCAGGTTTACCCAGGAGAGCATGGAAAACTTTACTAGAAGGAAATTTATCTTCTGTCTTCATGAAGACATTGCTGATTGGCAGGTTTTTTTGGCGCAGTATTCTCTCACTGTCCTTGATCGTGTAATTCCTCCCTCTCCGCCCTCCTCTCTCTTACTTACTTATGCCTAATATCCTAATCTCTTCTAAAGATGTACTTTCTACCCTCTCTGGGCTTAACACTAATAAGGCGTACGGTCCGGACGGTGTTCCTCCTGTTGTTCTCAAAAACTGTGCTTCCGTGCTGACTCCCTGCCTAGGCAAACTCTTTCGTCTCTGTCTATCCTCTAACGTCTTCCCTTCATGCTGGAAGTTTGCTCACATTCAACCTGTCCCAAAGAAGGGTGACCGCTCTCAACCCTCCAACTATCGTCCAATTGCTCTTATCTCTTGTCTTTCTAAAGTTTTTGAAACTATTCTTGCTTCCAAATTTCTTAAGCATTTCTCTTCTCATAATCTGCTCTCAGATCGCCAGTATGGCTTCCTTAAGGGTCGCTCTACTGGTGATCTTCTTTCATATCTTACTAACTCTTGGTCATCCTCCTTTCGGGACTTCGGTGAGACTTTTTCTATTGCACTAGACATATCGAAAGCCTTCGATAGAGTCTGGCATAAATCTTTAATTTCTAAACTACCCTCCTTCGGTTTCTATCCCTCCATCTGTGCCTTTGTCTCTAATTTCCTTTCTGGCCATTCCATAGCTGCGGTTGTGGACGACCATTGTTCACTTCCTCACCCTATAAACTCCGGTGTTCCTCAGGGCTCTGTCCTATCTCCTATTCTCTTTCTAATTTTTATAAATGATCTCCTTAACTGTACCTTAATTCCCATCCATTCATACGCAGACGACTCAACTTTACACTACTCCATTAGTTTTTCAGAACGCCCCAGCCAGCAATCCCTCAACGACAAACGTAATGAAGCCATAGAACTCTTAAATTCTGATCTAAATACTATTTCCAATTGGGGCAGAGAAAACCTTGTTAACTTTAATGCTTCCAAAACCCAATTTCTCCATCTATCTACCCGTCAGGATCTCCCAGTGGACTATCCCTTATTCTTCAACAATACAAAAATCAACCCTTCATCTTCTCTCAATATTCTTGGTGTCTCTTTTTCTTCTGCTCTCATTTGGAAGGACCATATTACCAGTCTTGCTAAGGCAGCCTCCCAGAAGCTGGGTGTGCTCAACCGCCTTAGGGGGTTCTTTTCCCCTGCACAGGTTCTTGCTCTGTACAGGGGCATAGTGCGCCCTTGTATTGAGTATTGTTCACATGTGTGGGGAGGTTCCTCTCACACCGCTCTCCTAGACAAGGTTGAAAGGAAGGCCTTTCGTATCATTAACTCCCGTCCACTCACCAACTCTCTGCAATCTCTCTCTCTCCGCCGCAATGTTGCATCTCTCTCGCTATTCTATCGCTACTATAATAATCAGTGTTCCTCAGAGCTATCCCAGTGCATACCACCTCCTTTACGTAGGGCATGTGGTACCCGTCTTGCAACTCAATCCCACCCCTACTCTGTGCAACTCTCCAACCCAAGAGTGAAACGTTACTCTCAAACTTTCTTCTACTCAACATCTGAGCTCTGGAACTCTCTCCCAGAATCAGTCTTTCCCTCTTCCTATGAGTTAAATTGCTTCAAACTCCGTGTGTCCAGGCATTTTGGCTCGAACGTCCCTTGATTTTGGCCCTGTCACTCTTTCAACTATGGGGGAGGCACTCGCTATAGGCAGTTATGCCTTTTGCCTCCCTCAATCACATAGAAAAAAAAAAAAAAAAAAAATATGAATCATTGACGCAAATGATGCGCTCAGCATGCTTGTGTCTCGTTAGAACGAAGTGCACCAACTTCTCTGCATAATCTCCCCAGGTATACTTGGTACCATCTCCCTTCTCTCTGTCTTCAATGGTAGGAGTTGTTAGGCGCCAGATGAGGCCCATATCAATAATAGACGTGTATACATCAGGCTCTGGAATGACAGTCATAGTTAGTTTTTGTTGAAGCTTGCTTTTCTGTGCCTTACGGATGGTTCCATTGACGTTGAAGATGGAAAGGCACTCGGCTGTAACACGATGCTGCAGGACTTCTTGAAGTTTGAGGGCACCACTTGTTTCAACCAGTACGAGAACAGAGGCCAAGGCATTACGCTCCATTTCCTCAGTCTTTCCCTTCAAGTTCTCACCATCTGCTTTCTTCAATTCCTGAGTTGAAAAGTTCAAGGGGCAATCAGATGAGCACTTGAGGTCATTGACCACCCAAAAATCTCGCAGCATAAGTATGTCATTGTAACTGATGCCCAGTCCATCTTTGTGCATTATGTCGACTATCTCACTACTCTTGGTCAATCCTTGTAGCAAGACAGAGAGATTTATCTCAAATGCATGGCATTTTCCAGTGATGTAGCTTGTGAGGATAGATGCAATCGATCGGACGGATGGACTGTCATCAATTGCAGACTTATTTGGGTGTTTCAGCCATGTGAGCAGCTTCAGCAGGAGCTCACTCAGGTCTTCTTCTTTCTCCAACTCGTGTATATATGGGAGCCAGGGAATAGTATTTGTCCTGATGACTTGCTCTTTGAGTCGTGCCGCATCATTCATCACCAACTGATCATTGCTGACACCCAATGAAGATATTGCCGCCTCGATGTATGTACCTGCTGCTGTTGTATCATATACCAGTTCACTCACATTCTTTTGAATGCGTTCATGAAATCCGATGTCTTCCCCAAATTAATTGACGAGAATTTCCTTTCAGTAGCTGGATTTTACTACTGAGTTATGTCCGTGATTTGAGATAATGCGCTTATAGTCCTGCAGCAGGCCTTGCAGTGTGCGAATTTCATGGTCTTTGAAGATGACTTGACGAATATGATGAAATCAGAGAGCTTGGGCCTCTCTGAGGTTTACACACTGCATATGTTGAGTGCTTTCATCTGAAAGGGGCTTGTGGTCGCTTACATATTTGCGCCAGCACGCACGATGGTAGCGAATTTCCAACACAAATGCTGTTTGATTATCTGGGATGGATGCAATCAGAGTGTCAAGTCTCCATCTCATGACCTCATCTTCCAGACGGACAGTATGTAACTTGAATTTAGTCCAGGCATCTACTGTTGATAGGAGTAAAATCTGCTTGTCACGATCACTACTCTTGTATGCCCCTTTCATGCATCACACACATAGAGTCTTATCGTGAAGGACACCCATACTGGAGCGGAGCCTTTTAGGTGCACTGGCCTCTGGGGAAGGGTCTTGTTGATCTGATGCTTCATATCTTTCAAGACGTTCCTCGGATATGTGTTTGCGTTTTTCGGCTTGAGAGAGCTTGCGCTTGCTGGATAATGATGCGTAACAAGTGCTATGCATGTGGTGACCCTTTGGTCCCTTCTCCCAATCCACATTTTCATGTATATGTTGAAACTTATCAAGTTCTTTCCATTGTAAAGTCTTTTCCCGGAGGGATTCCCACTTCTCAGGTGTAATGTTTTCCAAACGATCATCTGCGGTACATCGCTTACCACAGAGTAAAATGCACTCGTATTCATTTAATGTCTTGTCTGGTCACTCTTCACTCTCTCTTCTATTATCCATTATTTCGGTCACTTCACAAGTCGGCTATTTTCATCAGATGTGCATGCAATCCATCTGAAACAGTAAAAAAGTAATATTAGATATACACCGCAGGCAGAGAACAACAGTGATGATGGAAGCGAAAGTGAGGACAGTGATTCTGATAGTGGCTCATACAGTGAATCATGTAGTGACAGTGAAGTGGCAGATTAGTATGTACAATTAGTATAATACAATACAATAACAATACAATATACAATACAATACAATACAATAACCATTCCAGTGGATTTGTAATGCCAGAATTAGTGAAAAATTACACCTCATTCGTCCTTGTAGCTCATCTGATGCCAGAAATATTACATTTCATGTTTTTTAAGATGGCGTTGGCAGGCATTTTTAATATTGGGCTCTAGCAGAGTTAGCCGTCATTTTTCAGAGGGGCATAGGAGCTAATTTTCCTTTAAAATGGTTCAGGTTGTCAAATCCATCGAGAGAAAAAGGTAGGAACAAAATGGTCACGGATTCCAAGCAAATGACCCTACTAGTATATACATTCCAAGCAAATGACCCTACTACTATATACATTCCAAGCAAATGACCCTACTACTATATACATTCCAAGCAAATGACCCTACTACTATATACATTCCAAGCAAATGACCCTACTACTATATACATTCCAAGCAAATGACCCTACTACTATATACATTCCAAGCAAATGACCCTACTACTATATACATTCCAAGCAAATGACCCTACTACTATATACATTCCAAGCAAATGACCCTACTACTATATACATTTTCAACAGAAAACCATTTTTCAGGATTATCTATGAATTTTTCGTTGCTCAATTGACTAGGAAAAATATATCCTGTGAATCTTAAATATACCAGCAATTCAAAGTGTAGTACTTTAATTCAATAATTTAGGAACTCATAACAATGTTCTTATCTACGGTTCACTACTCTGTGCAACTCTCCAACTCAAGAGGGAAACGTTATTATCAGTCTTTCTTCTATTCAACAGCTGAGCTCTGGAACTCTCTCTCAGAATCAGTCTTTCCTACTTTCTATGACTTAAATTGCTTCAAACTCCGTGGGTCCAAGTATTTTGGCTCGAACGTTAATTGTTGCCCTGTCACTCTTTCAACTCTGGGGTCTTAATATTGACACCAAAATGAGGCAAAAGGTCCCAAAATCGCCAAGCTAACGGAACCAACGTCTTAAAACCTCAAAATTAAAATGCTAAACATGAGAGAGAAGGGGGTCCAGAAAAAAAGCGAATACTACCCCCTTAACCAGCATAGGATGTGTGTACCTCGACTAAGCTGTTCAATCAATGGTTAGTATTGTTTACTAATTTCCAGATACCACCATTGAGGGGGGGGGGGGGGGGGTCTGGATCCCCTTCTCCTTCATATTTAGCTATATTACTTTTAACATTATAAGATATTTGTACCATTAATTTGGCGATGTTAAGACCTTTAGTGCCATTTAGGTGTTGATTTTTCCCTAGCGAGCGATTGCAAGCCCGCAATCTAGGAAGAACCGGGATTTGGTCGGGACATTTTTCCACCAATAGAATGCGTTAACATCTCCCAAATGCAGGTCTTGGGAGTATTTTTTTAAGCTTGATGATGGTCTAGGGAGGAAACTTAAACACAACAAAATAAATATTAAATAAATCAATACAATTCTTCCCTTATAATATATTTTGCTTAGGAAGGAGCATTCGTACCCAAAGGGCGAAACATTATAGCAATATATTCATCAGTATGTTCCGTATACTCGTAAACGTCAATATACCTCCAGGGATTGGATAAACATGTGGTGGTTTGAGGGAGTCCATGAATATGTGATGAGGCACCTGGTCAATCTATTGTAAAAAGTGGACCTTGGCTACCGGGGAATTCCTTGCATTAAAAAGTAATGCGCTTTTTTATACATCTCTAGAAAGTATTACGGAGTATGTTTTTTATTATATTTTACACTTCACTAGGTTATTGTATTTCTTGATTGTGCTACCATTTGTGCTATATAAGTATGTTAGATATATTCTGTCTTTATTTGCATTTACTCTGTAGCGTAAGTAATACAAATGTTGACAATACAATTAATTGATGTTTGAAGAAGACCAAGTAATTCCTCAAAATTACGACAAATGACATAATTTGCCCAATGTTATTAGGGACAGAACATATTAGACATGATTTGTGTACTGTTATTTGAGAAGTATGTCAACGGAAGGAAACGTGGATACATTAGTATTGTATTTAACAAGTTTAAGATCCATTGTTAAATTTGTGTATTCCTAGGTGTAACTTAAATATATTGAGGTACCCCGTATTTACATCGAATTTGTAGAGAAATATTCGAAAGTTACTCTCAAATTCCTAATGCTGTTCATATGTGTAGTTCCGGACACGCAAGGCAAAGTGGCGTGCTAGCTTACTAAAGAAAAAGAGACACAAAAAGAGTAATATACCTCTTTGTATTGTAAGAAAAAATATACCTCCTGTCAACATGCAAACCTTTGCCTCTCTCTCTCTCTCTTATGTATATATACTGTATATACCATATATATTTATATATATATATATATATATATATATATATATATATCTATATATATATATATATATATATATATATATATATATATATATATATATATATATATATATATATATATATGTGTGTGTGTGTTTACATTGCGTTATGCCGAAACTTGAGAGGGAAGACAGCTCAGAATTCCCTACCAGCACTACACCAGCCGCCTCAACACCAGACACTTTATCCCCTCCAGCCCAGTTTTCCTTGTCCCCCTTCATCCAGCTTTCTCATGCCCATTCTGCTCACTCGTCGTATAGCAGGCACCCTACCTGCTTGCCCACCTGCTACCTGGAAATGCAAATTACCTGGGCACATCGGCCCAAAAGGACACAAGGACAGCCTTTATTCATATTTTTTCACCAACCAACTTTACTTCTAAACTCAATTAATTAAATCGACAGATACATGTGGCACTCCAAGGACTCAAACCTAGGATACTCACACCGAAAATCCTGGCATTTATGCATTATGCTATCAAGACGGTTAAAGAATTATGCACAAGACTACGATTTATTATGCAGTTTCGAATCCTGCATAATAATCTCAGCATATAAATACATTCCAACTGTGCTATGGTAGCCTAATGTATAGACTCTTGCTACCCTTAAGGACTCCAGGACCTAAAAAGAGCAAGACACTTAGAAAGGGCCAATCAGAGTGGCAGCTGTTTGCCAGGCTGATCCCTCTCTCCTAAAACTCAGCAACCCTTGTTTCTGAACTACCTTACCCAGCATCCTTTATGAGGTAACAGCAACTACACTCACCAACCCTTGTGTAACCACAACCTCACTTGGCAACCATTGTCAGGCACACAGAGAGTTATGTAACCCTTGCTCTCCGACTGCGTTGGCTACCCCTGCAGTCACAACCTCCATAACAGCAGAAGAAGAGGCAGCAGATACAACAAGCAGAGGTCCCTTATGAAGACACCCAAAGACAGAAAGAAGACTAAACAAGACCTTTACCTCCCTGACATACCTGGGAAAAGCATTCGTTAATTACCGGTACACATTATACAATAATGCCGACTGGGAGGCTCTTTGGCAGTACTTCTTTGATTTCCCATGGAATGATTTCTGCTTCCGTGGCCGAGGACCCTCGGAGAGTGCTGACCGCATTACCGAGGTAATCCTATCGGGCATGGAAGCATACATTCCATTCTCTTTCTCTCAGACTAATGCTAAAAAATCTTGGTTTACTCACACCTGTTCTACTGTTGTCTGCAATAAGGAGGAAGCATTCAAACGGTACCGACGCCTTAAAACTCAAGACTCTCATTCTTCATATGTTTCTGCCCGGAATCAAGCCAAATCTGTTCTTCGACTTGCCAAACACTCTTTCATCAATAATAAATGCACTGAACTATCCAACTCTAGCTCCTCCCAAGCTTTCTGGCATCTAGCCAAAAACCTCTCCAACAATTTCTCTTCCTCGTCTTTCCCTCCCCTTTCCCACTCTGATGGCACAACCATCACTTCTTCCTCTGACAAAGCTAAACTCTTCGCTCAAACTTTTGCTAGAAACTCCACCTTGGATGATTCCGGTGCTATTCCTCCCTCTCCGCCCTCCTCTCTTACTTATGCCTAATATCCTAATCTCTTCAAAAGATGTACTTTCTACCCTCTCTGGGCTTAACACTAATAAGGCGTACGATCCGGACGGTGTTCCTCCTGTTGTTCTCAAAAACTGTGCTTCCGTGCTGACTCCCTTCCTAGGCAAACTCTTTCGTCTCTGTCTATCCTCTAACGTCTTCCCTTCATGCTGGAAGTTTGCTCACATTCAACCTGTCCCAAAGAAGGGTGACCGCTCTCAACCCTCCAACTATCGTCCATTGCTCTCATTTCTTGTCTTTCTAAAGTTTTTGAAACTATTCTTGCTTCCAAATTTCTTAAGCATTTCTCTTCTCATAATCTGCTCTCAGATCGCCAGTATGGCTTCCTTAACACCTTACGAGCGGCCTATGCGGTTTATTTATGTGTACCGCCCAGCGGGGTGTTTTTAGCCAAAATAGGGCTGTTTACGTGATCATTTTCATGCCTAAATAAGACCCAGAACGTAAAACAAGTACCTATCCCTGAAAGGGCATAAACAGAGCTTTCGAATGACACCATAACGATCCTTGTATGATGGATAGTTTTCTTGCAATAACCGTGCAACGCGAGTGCAAAAAGCAGGTAATTCGGTACTTTCAGTACATAATTGAGTATGTAGCGAGTGAGAGAGGGAGGAAGGAGCTGAGATTTGTGTCAGTAGGTTCGCCGCGGTGGTCTGGAGCAGTCATACGCTCGCTAGTCTCCTGCCACCACTTGTCTCTCTCTCTCAGCCACATTACGTGCTGAAATTGCCACTCGAGTTATGTCGAGCGCCGCCACATAGTCCAGCTTTATTTAACTCGACTTAAGTGGTGGGCCGCTTTTTAAGGGTTAAAGGTCGCTCTACTGGTGATCTTCTTTCATATCTTACTAACTCTTGGTCATCCTCCTTTCGGGACTTCGGTGAGACTTTTTCTATTGCACTAGACATATCGAAAACCTTCGATAGAGTCTGGCATAAATCTTTAATTTCTAAACTACCCTCCTTCGGTTTCTATCCCTCCATCTGTGCCTTTGTCTCTAATTTCCTTTCCGGCCGTTCCATAGCCGCGGTTGTGGACGGCCATTGTTCACTTCCTCACCCTATAAACTCCGGTGTTCCTCAGGGCTCTGTCCTATCTCCTATTCTCTTTCTAATTTTTTATAAATGATCTCCTTAACTGTACCTTAATTCCCATCCATTCATACGCAGACGACTCAACCTTACACTACTCCATTACTTTTCCAGAATGCCCCAGCCAGCAATCCCTCAACAACAAACGTAATGAAGCCATACAACTCTTAAATTCTGATCTAAATACTATTTCCAATTGGGATAGAGAAAACATTGTTAACTTTAATGCTTCCAAAACCCAATTTCTCCATCTATCTACCCGTCAGGATCTCCCAGCGGACTATCCCTTATTCTTCAACAATACAAAAATCAACCCTTCATCTTCTCTCAATATTCTTGGTGTCTCTTTTTCTTCTGCTCTCATTTGGAAGGACCATATTACCAGTCTTGCTAAGGCAGCCTCCCAGAAGCTGGGTGTGCTCAACCGCCTTAGGGGGTTCTTTTCCCATGCACAGCTTCTTGCTCTGTACAGGGGCATAGTGCGCCCTTGTATTGAGTATTGTTCACATGTGTGGGGAGGTTCCTCTCACACCGCTCTCCTAGACAAGGTTCAAAGGAAGGCCTTTCGTATCAGTAACTCCCGTCCACTCACCAACTCTCTGCAATCTCTCTCTCTCCACCGCAATGTTGCATCTCTCTCGCTATTCTATCGCTACTATAATAATCAGTGTTCCTCAGAGCTATCCCAGTGCATACCACCTCCTTTACGTAGGGCACGTGGTACCCGTCTTGCAACTCAATCCCACCCCTACTCTGTGCAACTCTCCAACCCAAGAGTGAAACGTTACTCTCAAACTTTCTTCTACTCAACAGCTGAGCTCTGGAACTCTCTCCCAGAATCAGTTTTTCCCGCTTCCTATGACTTAAATTGCTTCAAACTCCGTGTGTCCAGGCATTTTGGCTCGAACGTCCCTTGATTTTGGCCCTGTCACTCTTTCAACTATGGGGGAGGCACTCGCTATAGGCAGTTATGCCTTTTGCCTCCCTCAATCACATAGAAAAAAAAAGAAAAGAAAAAAAGAAAAGTGAAATTGTCTCAGTCTTTCTGAGTACCTACTTCATATTAAAAGCCTCCGAATAATATCATGTGCTACTGTAACGTACTCATGAGATTCGCTGATACTAGAAGTTACTAAGCATCTCCATTTGTAATAACTTAACCTTTACTGTGCCAGCGACGTACATTGGCCAACAGTAAGAAAGTCACTCGCCAGTACCAGCGCCGTAGGACATACGTTCGTAATAATCGGTTCTCTTGTACCGAGCGGTATCTGGCACCATGACTTATAAACACTACTTTGAGACCTTAGCAACACTTCTCAGAGTGTATCTAAGGTCCCACGGGCAACCTGGCTCAGTACTCGTCCAGCTTTCGGGATGAGATGATGCTCTCTCTCGACTTTGAAGCCATTTTGGCCACAATGCTTGGTACTGGAGGTTACATTTATAGTAATACCCTCTGGTACAGTAGGAGTTAAGCATACTTTGATTATCTTTTACTTTCCATTGCAACATCCGCTTATAAAAATTACTTTATATTCTTGCTTGGCCTCTTTTCACAATGAAAATACCACTTGTACTTCTCCCGGGTTCTATTGCATCTTTGTATTTAAATATTGTAATTCACCTCATGCCAGAGATTCACTTCGATCATTATGTATATATTTAAGAGAGCTTGCTGTTTAATCAACAAATGTACTCTTGCATTCACAATGTTTATGCACTCCACTTATTTGTTTATGTATGTTGATTGTAACCACATTGTCCAAACTACTTGTAATTTAACCCATGTACATCGAAGCCCTTGTATCTGTTCTAGTTTTAGTCTCCCAGCTAATATAGGACTGCCGCAGCAGTCGAGTGGAGAGTCCGCTCACGTGTGAATCTGCTTGACCTAGGTTCGATCCCAGCCAAAGCGGACATTTTGTTTAGTGTGGTAGCACGTCCTAGCGTGTTTCACATGCTCGCACCCATTCGAGGGACACCTCGACGATTTATACAGACTATTAACACACATAACAAAGCCACTGCAACAGCTTCCCCTATCTCCAGCACCTCATCTCCCATCTCTACACTATTCAGAAAATAGGAAATTACTAGAAAGTAGCTACGAGGTGCCGTTGTAAAGGCTTATCCCTCAATACCTTCACCTCACCACTTGAGCAACCATATGGATATGTTTGTGCCACCATGAATAACTACATTCTGGCCGGTATTGTAATATATATATATATATATATAAGGTCACAAAAAACAAAGCCTATAGATAGTGTCCCGTTTACTTAAATGATTGTTATGGATCCAAATTTGAGGTACGTTGGAGTCAAAATGTCTTGACAAACAGAGCTTGAAGGAGAGTTAATTCGTAGACTTAAACCAAAATATGCTAGACTGAGAAACTGTATTCCAGTTCTTACTTATTGAGTGGAAGAAATACTATGAAAATCGGTTCAGTCTTGGGTTTGAGAGTTAGACAACAAGGGTGTGACTGTGTTGAAAGGCGGGCTCCACCTACTTTTCGTAAGGGAGTGTAATAGCGATGAGAGAGAGAGAGAGAGAGTGAGAGAGAGAGAGAGAGAAAGCAAGAGCGAGAGAGAGAGAGAGAGAGAGAGAGAGAGAGAGAGAGAGAGAGAAAGAGAAAGAGAGAGAGAGAGAGAGAGAGCGAAAGATGGAAAGAGAAATTCATAGTGCCATGAATAATTGAATGGATAAATTATACCCACATGATGGAAAAATGTTTATTGTGATAACACGAGTTTCGACTCTCTCCCGTGACTAATCCAGCACACAGACACACACACACACATATTATACATGAAATGCATGTTGTTATTATTATTACCAGGCGGTATATAAGGTATGGGAAGCGAGAGAATGACTAATGACCCTTTCCCACTGATGCGACTTCTCACAATTTTCATCGCCGACACCAATAAATTGGCACATTCGTGACATGCCTTAAACCCTCTCATGAAAAATCGTTTGACTCACAAGGCCTCTCAAGGCCTCGCAAGGGCCCTCGCGGGTCGTCGCAAATGTTCGGACCGTTCAAAATTTTGGACGAGGACTCACGAGGATTGGTTGCCCTCGCAAGCATCGTCGAGCATCGCCGAGGGATCTGCGAGGGATTCTGCGATCATCTGCGACATCGGCGAGACATCGCGGAGGGTTTCGCACAAAAAAAACTTTGCAACGCTGCATGGATGCTCACCGATGCTCTCAGATGCTCTGCTCGCCGATGCTCGACGATGCTTGCGAGAACATCGACGATGCCAAAGAGCACCTTGAGCACCTTCGGCGAGGTGGGCAAAAAAAATGATTAGGCATATAGTGAACCTGTCAAACCCTTTTTTCTATGCACCTCTCTTGGGGGGTTCACCTGTTTTTTTTTCTCTTTCTCTCCTTTTCTCTCTTTCTCTGTTTTGTATCCATTCAGCCCCATTCAGCCAACTGTTTTAAGACGTTTATCCCCATCCAAGTATCGATATCTTCCTGGCAAGAGATAGCGAACCAGCATTATATGGAGAAATCCGGCTTCGCCGGAGAAATTTTTCTATCGAAAAATGTACAAATTTAGCTTGCTCTCGACAACAAAATGTATATATATTGGCTCGCTATTGGCTTTTTTTCCTCTTTCTCTCCCTCTCTCTTTGCCTTGAATCCGTTCGGCCCCGTTCAGCCTACTGTTTTAAGACGTTTACCCCCATCCAGGTTTCAATATTTTCCTGGTGAGCGGTAGCGAGCCAACATATATATTTTTTGTTTTGAGAGCAAGCTAAATTTGTACATTATTTGATAGAAAAATGTCTCCGGCGAAGCATTGCCAATCTCCGAATTAAGGGGAGATGGGTCGTTTTTCTGGTCCCCTTCCTTCCTCATGGTTAACCCCATTAGTTTTCATATTTTATGACATTCGGCCCATTAGTTTGGCGATTTTAAGACATTTCACTCCATTTCGTTGTCAATATTAAGACTTTCGTGTCATCGCTTGAATCGCCGAAGATGTCGCAGAACAATCGGCGAGTTTTCTTTCACCATCGCATGATATCGCAAGATATTTTTGAAAATGTGACATTCCTCGCAGAGAACATCGGCGAAACATCGCTCACTTCGCCGATAACGTCGCACAAGGCGGCGATTGCGTCGCATTCATCGGCGACATCTTCGCCGAGTATAATTTGTTATCTGTTTGTAACGGTCAAAATCGTATACGTCGCACATGAATCCTTGCGAATTGACAAGACTACGTCCTCGGCGACGAAAATTGTATGAAATCGCATCAGTGGGAAAGGGGCATTAGAGGGTGTACGAGAGCGAGGTGGAAGGACAGAGAGGGAGATCTAAATCGAGAGAGAGGTGGAAGGATGGAGTGAAGAAGTATATGAATGAAGGCGGTGCTGGTTGGGAGGATGGGCGTCGACTGACTGGGGACAGAGGTGCATGGGGGCGTTTCGTTCGAGGCAACCCCTTCGGGGATCATGGCGTCAGGCAATAGATAGATAGATATCTATATTTATAATAAACACAGTAATAATATTACCTTATTATTGGTTATACACAACAAAACAGCGCAAGGTTAAAATATGAACAATATATTTGTTCAAAAGGATTTTTAATGCTAAACTGTTTAACCTCGATGACTTAACTGTTACCTCAAAATTATATACTTTTTGACTGTCAATATTTTAGCTAGATATATACAATTCTGTGCATGAACATACGGTATAGGGTTATTAATACTAATGGCCATGATTCTTCATGCAGGCGTTATATGACAGACTGAATCAACATTTTCGAAAGTAATATGGTCAGCTCCAAATCAGTAAAGAAAGATGGTTCCTGCTCAGAAATGTTGCAATATTGGATGCAAAGATTTTTCAGCGACGCCAAGCATTGCTGTAATTGTAAGTAGTTGTTTTATGAAGAAAACAAAATTGAATGTTATTACAGCATTATACTTCCAATTTGAAATATTCTACATACACATTGTAGAAAACAGATAATATTATACAGTCATTGTTTTGTGTTTTTAGAGAGTGCATGCCACCTGCAGAATCAAATTATAAATGCATAATATACAGGCAATACTATTCACATACACACACAGTTCCATAAATAAAGCTGCACAAAACTTAAGAAAATATATTGATAATCTGCTTAACATTTAACGGCCAACTTGCAGGAACGTTGAGTTATCTGTTTAAAGAGGTGTACATTTACATTTGTGATTAATGCGAAATTAGTGGTTGCCTTGAAAAATGATTGTTACCTTAAATTGCTTGTTATGATCTATATGTGGATACCTATTTGTTGGCTAAGAAGATTTTGGATGCAATAATTTACCTGTCAATGTATACCTCCTCCCTCGTGGAGAGTAGGTGGCACCCGTTTATCAACACATTCCCATTTTTATTCTGTCCAACTCTTTAACACAAGTATAAACCTCAATATGTCTCTCCCAGATCCTATGACCTTGATTGCTCCAAGCTCCGTGTATCCAGACATCTTCACTCTAACGCATCTTGAATTTGGCTATATCTCGTTCCTTCAATTCTGGGGTGGACACTTTTTACAGACAGCCTTACCTTGTGTCTCCTTCACACTCACATAGAAAACAAAATACAAATAAAAAAACACTCACACAACCACACACACATACAACGAAAAGCCCACCCCCACATACAGAATATTGTAGTCACTCTAGAATGGCTTTCTTTACATGTACCCATCTTTATGAATGATTATTATAAAAATAACCTATTCACATTTTGATGAAATTGATCTAGTGTGAAATTAGTCCACTTCTATATGAAAAGGGCATTTGGTGATTACTGTATGACCCATATACAAAATAAAACGTCGTAACCAAATATTTATTTGGTATAGGACGAAACCAACTGCATACACAGAATACCTTTCGTAAACGTCTGTTGACAAGATGCTAAGATAACTAGCTTACACACGCCAACAAGAACGCCAGGAGATAGTTACGGTGCATCCATAATATATACTGCATACAACACTGGATGTCCAATGAAGAATATAACCTTCAAACAATTGTTATATTTATGTTCTCCTTTCATTGCCACAGACTGATGCTTGGTTATGTAATCTTTGTGTGGCAATTTCCCTATTGTTTTCTTCTGAAATATCAACAGAGTAGATATACTATAAAATGATTATACAGTTATTTCATTTTTAGATAATATGTATTTTAGGTTACATTAGATAGCATCACTTTTAGTGTTTTAATTATTCGATTAGGTCCTATGATATTAATGCATATAATTGTGTGCAAATAATCACTACTATACATTTGATAATTAACTCAAATGAAATGGATGAGTGTATCAGTACTCCTCTAATGACGTCATCAATCAGGCTCCTCCTAATTATTATGAATACCAGGAAAATTAATATAACCTTTGACAATGTTTGAACATGTTTAACCAAGCCGTACGAAAAAGGTGAAGAGCTTGCTATTCAAGTGTCTTACTTTTGTTTTACTGGAATTAATAATAATTATTTCGTTCTATTCGGTATGCAATATTGGCAAAATAATTGCAGTTTCAAAACGGTCACACCGTCAGAATTAACAAAATCATGTTCACAGAGAGCATGGTATCCCAAGGCTAATTTATAATATATATATTAATTTATATGATGTATAATCTATGTCGGGTGGATGGGACTCGTTAGCCTTGGTCGGCAACCAATCTAGGGGAGAAAACCTTATAAAAATCCGGGTGGATGGGACTCGTCAGCCTTGGTCGGCAACCGGTCAAGGGGAATAAACCTGATACAAATCCGTACTGTTTATCTAAGAGTAAGGCAGATTAGTGGATGGACTAGCCGAACACCACTGTAGAATAATAGTGCTAACAAGATACATAGAGGGCCTCGGAGTCGGACGGATCCTAAATTGAGTGGTCAATCCTTTAAGTCCTTCAATAAACTGGCTAGGGTTGTTCCTCTTACAGGGAATAAGTCCGCATGGGGGCCTTCTGTGTATGGCCACCCTCATTAACACCTTATTGGCAGCCTAGGCGGTCTATTTGACCGTACCGCAAAGCGGGTTTTTTTTTACCCTAAATAGGGTTGTTTACGTGATAATTTTCATGCCTAAATAAGACCCAGAGTGTAAAACAAGTATCTATCCCTGAAAGGGCGTAAACAGAGCTTTCCAATGACATCCGAACCATCCTTGTACAACCACTGGTTCTCTTGCAACGATCGTGCAACACGAGTGCAAAAACACTGAAATAAGGTAATTTCCTTACATAATTCCCTGTGTAGCGAGTGAGAAATGGGTGAGGAAAGTAGAATACAGTTCAGTATGTCCACCGCGGTGGTGGGGAGCGGTCATAGGGTTGCTACGTTCGTCCCACCGCTCAGCTCTCTCTCTCAGCAACATTACGTGCTGAAAATGGCGTCGACAGATGTCGTGCACCGCCACATAGTCCAAATTTATTTCACTCGACATAGGTCGCGCGCCGCCAGTTAAGGGTTAAGGGGAGTAAGGCATCCGGCAATAGATAGATAGATAGATAATCTATGTAGAAAACTATAATGTTCCCTGCGTTTACTTCTCTTTCATATATTGTACCTGTTAGATCTAATTGGGAATGTCGTACTCCACATCAGAATACAAAATTAATTTAGAGTGATGCACTGGCATTGCCAGATATAACGAGGGGTAAAATGCATGATATAAGGATATGGATACTATGGTTGTTTGAACAATTTCAGAGCCACGCATTGGGAATGACATACCGACTAGTCACATAATTTGGAAATTATTATAGTTGTTTATTTATTATGCTGTAAGAAGTGTATATCCTAAATGTTTTCATCCAAAAATGCTAAATTGTAGATATCATCACATGACATATAACTTTTCTAGGATATATAGACGGAATCACATGAACATACTGTACATTTGCAGGTGTGTCATGAAAATTGTTTGCGGTGAACTGTATCGATGTCTGTTTTCCGTTACAATGTACCCTATGTTTTTCCCTTATATTCCTGTTCTATAAATAACTAACATGATTAGTAGCCATGCATATGAACGCACCGCTAACATGGAGGCTAAAATCGTTAAGAATATCAATACTAGATATATTTTCTCCAATGCTCTGAATCAGATGTGGCACCTGTTTCCTTGGTGGAATTATAACAAAGACTGGTATCCGTTATTGGTAATTAACCCTTTCTGTACCGGTGACGCCCTTTCCATCATGTTCTGGCAACTGTTGGATGATTATATTAAGATTAGGAAGGATCTGTGATAGCTAAAATGATGAATTATAATAGTTTGTAACTTTTCAATTGTTAGAAATCCTTTATAAGCTGAATAAAATCGTCTAGTACTTGCCAGCACATAGCGAAAATGACGTCACGGGTACTGAATGGGTTAACCCTTTGAGTACCAGCGACGTGTGTTATATTTTATTCTAGCTATATTTAGACGGCATTATGCAGCTTAAGAAGGATCTGTGGTAGTTAAAAGGGTTGGTTGGGATAGCTTGAAGCCTTGTAATTGCTAGAGGTCTTTCCTAAGCTGAATAATCTTGTCAAATAGTTGCCAGAATAGGATGAAAAGACGCCCCTGGTACCGTAAGGGTTAAATACAAAAATAGTTGTATATATGTGTTGCTTTAATAGGGCCAGGTTTAAGATATACACTAATCAGTTAACCCTCTAACACCATATATCAAATCCGATACTATGATTTTTTTGGCAATTAATCCGTATTTAATGTGTTTAAGTCTATTATGTGACTATTGCTAATTGCAATATATTGTGACAGCTATTTAATCTGGTAAATTCCCAGTCAAATAATACTATTAGGGGAGGTGTGGCAGAGTGGTCTTGCCACTGGACTGGTAATCCAATGGACCCGGGTTCGAATCCCAATATGTCAATGGGAAGATATTATTGGGATGGAATTTGTGCTGTACCTAGTTTCAGTGCATTACCACAGCACACCGAAATGCCAAAACAAAATACCCTTATTGTTCCCTGATTAAATAGCACTGTATGAATATTCCCATATTCAAAATATGCTACAGGGGGGCAATGCCTAGTGAGTTAATTGCTCAATAGGTGGCGTTCTGAGAGTGAGGGTCCGAGCCTGGGGAGTGAGACTGTGAGGCGCAGAGGCGAAGCAGCTTCAGAGATGGAGTTGGGTTAGAGCCGTGAATAGGTGCTTCGCATGTCTCTCTCCTTAGGCTGGGACAAGACCTCACGGGCCTCACCGTGTTCAGCGGTAGAGTGTAAAGGCTATCAGCCTATGCCCGAAAGGGAGTAGTTGGAATATTGAAAAAAAACAAAAAACAAAACAAAAATATATATATATACAGTATATATATATATATATATATATATATATATATATATATATATATACAACACACTAATACTTATAATAATATAGGATTATAAAGGATTTCCATAGGTTGTTTGACTGCTGCATGAAAGTGCTTGTATTCGTTTTGTTTTGTGTGGTATCTAGCGAAACATAAGGCTTACTAAACCACTGAAGACATACAGTTTTGACGTAATTACGTCTTAACACCTTACGAGCGGCCTAGGCGGTAATTTCTATGTACCGCCCAGCGTTTTTTTTTTACCATATATGGGGTTGTTTCCGTGCTTTTTTTCATGCATAAACAAGACCCAGAGCGTACTACAAGTATGTTTTTTTTTGTATCCCTGAAAGGGCATAAATTGAGCTTTCCAATGACACCCGAACCATCCTTCTACGATCACTGGTTGTCTTGCAACGATCGTGCAACCGAAGGGCAAAAACGGTAAAATACGGTAATTTTCTTACATTATTACGTGTGTAGCGAGTAAGAGAGGGTGGGGAGGGTGCAATAAATCTCAGTAGCTCCACGGCGGCCGTGGCGAGCGGTCAGGTGGTAATCTACGCTCCTCCCACCGCTCCGCTCTCTCTCAGAGCACATTATGTGCTCAAAATTGCACTCGACAATAGCCGGGCCCCGCCACATAGTCCATATTTATTTCACTCGACTATAGCCGGGAGCCGTCAGTTAAGGGTTAATATTGTAATATTAATATTTAATGCAACTCGATAAGTAGGTCATGAACATAGGGAATTAAACATTTGCAAGTAAATAAACTAACGGCATATCATTATTAATATTACTGGATAAAACCCATCTCTATTAACAACGGTTCACAGATAGCTTCTCCAGGCACTAAATACAGGTCATAGGTAGCGCCAACGAACTTGACAATAATCTCGATCGCTGACCTCTTCGTAACTCAAAAGTGACTAGAGCAAACTGGCTGTAAATATTCACACCTATTACCTGGTGGACTCTTCCCAAATGAGAGGAATTTCAGCCCGATTGTTTTAATTAATTTTGAGTTATAGGAAGTTAAAGGGTCAAGATTATTGTCAAGTTCGTTGGCGCTACCTATAGTGACCTGAAGAAGCTATCAATAAAGTGCTCCTCCTCAGATTTAGTTTTTGTTATTCATTCTGTCTAATTATCAAGTACCTTTCAATATTAACATTACTGCTACTAGCAATACTACTACTACTAAATACAATACTAAAAATAATAATACTATTCCAATAGAAAAAGAACAACTCTTCTAAAGTAGACAGCCATGAGACAATAAGTGTGTGTCTGTCTGGGTTGGTTCTTTCAAAGTCACCGCTATAGTTGTAATGCCATACTGTACAGATTAGCTCAATGGAAGATAGAAATGCAAATAAGCGCAATCTGCATTCACCAGCCCAGTAAAAATAACAGTTGTTCTCCTTCGTATGGAAAGAAATGGTACACAGGCTTAGTAGAGGGAATAGTCCGGTGTGCAGGGGAAACGAGCCAAGTAGTCGGGGATACACATTTAAGGGAAGACTGACCGCTTGTTTGGTCTATTAATTCATTTATTTATATATGTTTTAGTTTCCTCCCTAGACCTCCATCAAGCTTAGAAAAACACCCCCTAGACCCCCCTACAAGATAAATTTGTACATTTTTCGGTAGAAAATTTTCCCGGCCGAAGGCCGGTTCCTCTTAAAATTGCAGGCTCGCTATCGCTCGCCAGGAAATAATCGACATCTAAATGGCACGAAAGGTCTTAAAATTGACAACGAAATGTGGCGAAAGGTGTTAAAATCGCCAAACTAATGGGCCGAACGTCTTATAATCTCAAAACTAGTGGGGCTAAACATTAGGGAGAAGGGTGTCCAGAAAAGCGGTCTGCTTCCCCTTAACAGGGAAATTATGCATTAAACACGTATTCAAGTTGTTGCACAGCACGGAATTTGGCCACGTAAAGGAGAGGAAACGGAGGCAATGTGGGAGTTTTGGGAGCTTATTCGAGTTTTCTAGATACTGGGAATGTCTCGCGAGTCTCCGGAATAGCCAATAACACGAGACGATGGGGAGACCAAGAACTACTGTTGTTGTTGTTGGTTCCGTTTGGTAATACTGGTGCATCTCAAGCCAAATATTAGTTTAATATTTGTTGTAATATCTATATTTGATCTTATTTTTTCTATAATACACACACACACACACACACACACACACACACACACATACGTACTCATGCAACGTTTTCAAGAATGCTGAGGTGGTAGAGAGGGTAATAGAAGTAGGTTGACATTTAGTTGGCAATAGGTAATCATAAATGATTTAATACAGAAGGGTAGTGACGGTGGGTGTGAACATTAAAATAGCATACACGTATACATTCATTAGTAATTAGATATTCTATTACTAATACTAGTACAACAATTACTAATACTACTGCTGCTATCAATAATAATTATACTACTCCTACTACTACTACTACGACTACTACTGCTACTACTACTACTACTACTACTAATAATAATAATAATAATAAAGTAGGTGTGCAGTTTTCGCATTACCCCCCAAAAAAAATGCATACGCAACTCCTATAATTCTGCAAGTAGTATTGAATCACTTACTGTAGGTAAAATAGGTTTATATACAGTATAATTATACAGTATATATATATATATATATATATATATATATATATATATATAGATAGATAGATAGATAGATAGATATATAGATAGATAGATAGATAGATAGATAGATAGATATATATATATAGATATATATATATATACATATATATATATGTATATATATATATATATATATATATATATACAGTATATACATAAAACATATATAAGAAAGAAATAGTGACCATAATCTGTGACCTTTACCATTCACCTTGACCTTTGAACAACAAAAATACAAAATTTGGACAATCTTTGCATTGACCAACCAAATTTGCCAGCAAACTTTGGTGACGATACGTAACCTGTTCAGTACAGTTCTGTCGGTTTCATTTCATACTCGACACTAAGACAATTTTATTAAGTTTATGAAGGGCCTCCATAAAATATGCAGACTTTCAACTATCTTAACCCTTTTTACTACCACAGATCCTTCATAAGCTTCACAAAATTGTCTAATTATAGCTAGAATACAACAAAAAAGACATCACCGGTGCACAAAGGGTTTAAAGACAATTATCAACACTCTTCTTTTGTTCTTTGACCTTGACCTTTAACCTTAAGTATTATAATATATATACTGTATATACTGTATATGATTAAAATATATGTTATTTAAGTAAAATGCAACTAACAGTCGTCAGCTTATCGAAAATTGATTTTTTTTATGATGAAGGTTAACTTATGACCTTGGCCTGTGACCTTGACCTTTATGTAGGATTATATTTTTGTTTGCTTTGATGTAACCCTAGAAAATCAAATAAGTGTGTCACATTTCATTAAAGATCATCAGTTAGTGTCAGAGGTATTAAAGGAATAGTTGACCTTGACCTTTGACCTTCATCTTGACCTTCATGACGTCTGAAAATTTAAAATTTTAATTTTCCTTTAATGCACAACTGTCTCAACAAATGTTGTGAAGTTTACATGAATTGTAAAGAAATTAGCATAATGACCTTATATATGACGTTGACCTGTGAACTTGACCTATCAAATGGAATTGTGTTTATTCTTGTATGACCTTGCTCTAGGCATTCCGAATATGCATGATATCCCTAAGGAGAATCTTACATTAAATAAGAAATACTAGTAACAAATATATATTGACCTTTAACCTTGACCTTCGACCTTAGAATTTCTTATCAAGGATTTAGTTAGCTTAACAGCATTGTTCGTATTAACTAACATTATGAAAATGGTGTAGTCTAATTCGTATAAAAACTTATTGATTACAAATAGTGATCATATACTGTGACCTTGACCTTTGACATTTGATAAAAGTAAAATACATATATTTGGATAATCGTCGCATTGACCAACTGAATTTGCCTGTATAATGTTATGACAATACATTAAACAGTCAAGGAGGAGTTTAGGGAAAATTACAAATACTCTTATTTTGACCTTGCCCTCTGACCTTAACTATTACAGTATTTATGTGAAATTTGATATATATTAGGCTATATTTAAGTAATAAGCCATAACACAGCCAGTTTTCTAAAATGTGAGTAATCTATTTTAATAAATAATAAAAGTTGACCTTTGACCTTGACCTGTGACCTATATGTAAGAGTACATGTTGTTTGCATTGACATTGCCCATGAAAATCAAATAAGCATGCCTAATTTCATTAAAACACATCAGTTTGTTTCATATATATTAATAGAATAGTTGACATTGACCTGTGACCTTTATATTGACCTTTATATCTCAAAATGTATTATTTTTCTTTTCACGTAAAGTGCAGCTATCTAACCACATTTTTGAAAAGTAAAGAAAATAGCATATTGACCTTATATTTAACCTTGACCTTTCATATGTAATAGAATAGTGTATTGTGTGACCTTGGCCTAGGTATTACGAATATACATGGTAAGCCTAGTGAGAATCTAACAGTTAGTATAAGAAATACTAGTAAAAATAATATTTTGACCTTTGACCTTGATTTTTGACCTTACCCTTTATAATATGTATCTAAAATATGTACAATACGATATCAATGTTACCAGTAACTTGTAAAGTGAAAATGAAAACATTTGAATAAAAACTAAAAATAAACAGTATAAGTTGACCTTTCACCATGACCTGTGAACTTGACCTTTATGTAAGAGTTAACAATGTTTTCATTGACATTGCCCAGGAAAATCAAAATAAGCATGACTAATTTCATTAAACCCCATTAGTTAGTTTCATATATATTTTTAGAATAGTTGACCTTGACCTTTGACCTTTGACGTTGACCCTTCATGATATGTGTCTCAAAATTTATTATTTTCCTTTCCATTTAAAGTGCATCTATATCACCAAATTTTGTGAAGTTTGCATGAAAAGTAATGAAATTAGCATATTGACCTTTTATTTGACCATGACCTGTGAACTTGACCTTTCATATGGAATTGTATAGTTTCTTGTATGACCTTTTCCTAAGTATTCCAAATATACATGGTAAGTTTAGTGAGAATCAAACAGTTAATATAAGAAACACTAGTAAAACAAATATTTTGACATTTGACCTTGACCTTTGACGTTACCCTTCAGAAAATGTATCTAAAATTTGGTCAATAAGATATCGAGGTTACCAGTAAATTGTATAGTGAAAATGAAGAAATTTGAGTAAAAACTAAGACACATGAAATATTGACCTTATTTTTAACCTTGACCTTTGACCTTAACCTTTAAGTTAAATTGAAAAATTGTATTTGATTGACCTTCGCATTGACCAAATGAACATACCTGTGAAATTTGGTGAAAATCCATCGAACGGTCTAGGAGGAGTTTCCGGACGGACGACGGACGCCGACGACGACGACGGATGACGATGACGGACAAGCTGAATTGTGGTGCACAGTATACGGGCGGGACCTGTGTGTGCGATACCACTCTGCTTCGCAGAGTTGATAATATTTTTTCTTAAAATATGAAATGATAAAGTTTGGAATATTATGCTGTATGCTACTCGGTCAGACCACAACATTGTGTAACACAGGCAGGTATTCTTTTTGTTTAAAACAGGTGACCATCTTGTATTTAGCAATTGCTATACATCAACTATAGCAACTTTATGCAGCAAGGTTACTGATCATATTAAATATCAATACCGTATAAGCGGTAACAATATTTGGAGTAGATCATGATATTATGACTTGATCGAGTAAAATCATGAGGAGAACAAAATGTGTGAGAGAACAAATGTGCCTCCAGTAACACTATCCTCAAATTCACAGGGTTTAGATATTAGTTAAATTATGGACAGATATGTTTGCCTCAATGAACTTATCGCCATAATTCGATTAAGATGGCTGCTCGTGGACATCTTTTGGATCTGATGGCGTCTTTTCTAGCTATCAATACGTGATATTATCATCTCCGGAAGGACCTAAGGGAGTAAATGGGATAAACACCTAACGTTTTCACGGCCACATACCTTACCTTAATAATTCATCAAAGCATAGGCAAAATTAACTGCAGAACCACGTCGTGGTTCTGAAGGTGAACCACTTTAGTTCTTTACAATTTCATTTTATGTGCATGTTGGATTATATCATGACCTATCAATCAACAACACCCCTCCTTTGGGTTTGGGACACATTTCTGACAAATAAACATACCAATAAAACACATTTTATGAAATATTCCGCTCAATTACGGTTTACTGTAAAGGATGGTGAGTAGAAGGTAATTACTGATTGTGAGCGCTTGACAAGAGTAGTAAATTTGGTTGCGTTAAATAACACAACATACAATTTAATAGTTAGTCAATACCTTTGCTAAGAACTAGTATAATCCTGAACCATATTACAATAAATAAACAAACCCGCAACAATTGACAATAGAATGTAATCCACTGAAATAGTGTTTCGTCTTTATATTACATACATTTAATTTAGATCGTCAATAAACATTTAAATCTTGATGTACAGTATATACATAATCATGCCTACAGCAACAGTGACAACCTTAATTAGCCGAGTTATAAAAAATTAGGTGCAGTTATACATACGCAAATAACACCAAATTTCTGGGGAATGAAGCAACGTGTGAATACCCACGAGGCAGGTGGCACCATCAAATAGTCAACCAAGATAAGATGTGACCCTAATACATGTAATTGATTACGTGTTCTGACTTTCTAATTTTGAAACATCGAGTCATTATGTTCTTACGCCTCGGTGGACTGTCTTGATTTTTTTTTCTGATGAAAAATAACTAAGTGTACTATGAGTATACTTATATAAAATTCATATTTTACCACATGTTTTATGCATTGTTAATAATTATAATTGGAATATACAGTATATTACTTTGTATTACATTTTACTCCGTTCGATGGAATATTGGTTAATGTTGAATTGTACAGCGTAGAGGGAAGTGTTGTCTGGTAGGTGGTGAGATGATGAGAAGGTCAAGATACATAGCTGACACTTAAGTCTCCCAACTATGTCTTTGAACATCTACCACAGAGGAAAGTTCAGGTCAGCTAACCTACGTGTATTACTATTCTGAGATTTAATATTTATCTTAACACAATTAGGCTTCCATAGAATGATATAAGAATTAATACACTGACTTATTTTACACATAAATATAAGTGATACATACAATAGACAGCTTCTTATTATGTCAATTTATAGCTAAAAAGCTTATATGAAAGTGGAGAAAGTAGGAAAAGTTCATTAGTATTAAAATATAAATGTAGGCTAGTTATTGCATGTTGATAAGGAATCTGCATACCCAATCAATAATATTATTACTTTGAATAGTTTTATTATATTGCATAGAAAAGATATTTTTAAATATTTCAGAATTGTGTTTGTTACCTCAACTGAACATTGAATAGGAAATCCGTATACACCCGTTGATT
Source organism: Paralithodes platypus (assembly GCA_032716605.1). Lineage (NCBI taxonomy): Eukaryota > Metazoa > Arthropoda > Malacostraca > Decapoda > Lithodidae > Paralithodes > Paralithodes platypus. The sequence continues at coordinate 40,478,050 of CM064533.1, forward strand.
GTTTGCATATATATCAGTTAACTTGGCAGCACTTATTAGCCAATCATTATGCCTTGATTCCATGTAGTCTATACAAATTTATCTCGGCGAAACTAGTAAAAATTTAATTACTAATAAAGCAATAAGTAAAGTACTTTAGTGTTTGACCTCGACTTTTGATAAATATTTGTATTACTTTGAGTGTCGTATGGTCATGGAAGGTATAGCTGTAACATTTGATTACAGTCTATACATCAGTTTAGGAAAACAATATAAAACAATACATTCACCTATTTGGAGTTGCCACTCTTGCTAGTGGCACCGAGGAGTGTACCGCCCTTCGTTGTTGTTTGAAAATTGGTGCAGCAGACTGTTCGAAGGGGCGGAGCGCTCCCCTGCGAAGATGGGCTCGTCTGGCTCTTTTTGTAGTTCAACATCGAGGGCTCTCTTGAAGCTGTCTAACGAGACACCTGTCATGTCTCTTACTCGCCACGGGAGTTTGTTGAAGAGACGTGCTCCTTTATGTGATAACCAGCCCTCTCACAGAGAGCCCATAGCACCCCGATTTTTCATCTTGGGGATACGAAGTTCACTGAACTTCATTGCTATTGGGGTTTGTAGATTTGGTATAAAAACCCTCTGTGATTTTCCACGTATATATTATTAAGTATCTTTCACCTTCCCTTTGACCTATATCTTAGAAATGTTGTCATGATTATTAGTCAATATAATATCACACCCACTACATACCACTATACGCTATTAATACATCAAATTTGATGACATATGTATAATAATAGAAATATTGTAATAATCTAACTTTGACCTTGATCTCTTATGTTGACCTTCCAGTAGGAAGACATGTTTTTAATTTCATGATTGTTGTATAAGGAAATCAAGAACAGTAGTTACATTTTGTGAACAAAATATTCAATAGATTGCGGGAAACTTGAAGAATAGTTGGAATTGACCTTTGACCTTATATTGACGTAAATATTGATCTCTATGGTATTAGTGTAAAAATGCATTATTATGATTTGCATGCAATGGCCAGCCATCCCAGCAAATTTGGTGAAATTTGCATTAATAGTAATGCATTGAACGTAACATTTGAACTTGGCCTGTGACCAAGACTTTCAAGTAAGATTCAATGTTATTGCTTTACTTTTGCATACATATTCTGGATATATCTAATATGCTTGGTGAGAATCCATAAATCAGTATAGGAAAAATTAATCTAAATATGTTTTGGACATTTGATCTTGAAATTTGAAACGTGTATGTTGTATCTGTCCAATAACATTTATATATAAACAGTGACTAGGAAAGCGAAATTGGTGAACTTCAAATTAGTTTGTACACTAACTTAAAACGCCTTAAGAGCGGGTGGTGTGTATATTACACCGTACCGCACAGCGTTTTTTTTTTACCTTAAATAGGGTTGTTTCCGTGCTCATTTTCATGCATAAACAAGACCCAGAGCGTAAAAAAAGTATCTATTCCTGAAAGGGCGTAAACAGAGCTTTCCAATGACACCCGTACCATCCTTGTACGACCGCTGGTTCTCTTGCAACGATCGTGCAACACGAGTGCAAAAACCCTAAAATAAGGTAATTTCCGTACATAATTCCCTGTGTAGCGAGTGAGAAAGGGGGAAGAAGGGTGGGATACAGTTCAGTAGGTCCACGGTGGTCGTGGGGAGCGGTCATAAGGTTACTACGCTCGTCCCACCGGTCAGCTCTCTCTCTCAGCAACATTACGTGCTGAAAATGGCACTCGACAGCTGTCGTGCACCGCCACATAGTCCAAATTTATTTCACTCGACATATGTTGCACGCCGCCAGTTAAGGGTTAAATATATGAACTTTGACATTGATCTGAGACCTTGACCTTTAAGAAAGAAAATTTTACTATAAAGCATGATCATATCTTTGACAGATCGAATATGTGCGTACATTATATTCTTAAATTTGTGATTAGTTTATGAGATCATATACAATTAATTTGAATCAAATGTTTACCTTTATCGTGACCTCTGCGGAATATATCTGCTAGTTTGCGATTATATATATATATATATATATATATATATATATATATATATATATATACTGTATATACCAGTATATAATTATCAAGGTTAACAATTTCAGCAAATTTGGTGAGGTTTTAATATTCTGCAAAAAGGTCAACATATTGACCTTTACCTATTAGGAATATGATTATTTATTTTATTTAATGTTTTGGCTGACATTTTCATAGGCATTTTATATATCTCTGTAACGTTTGTGAAAATGTATGGCTTTGCTTAGGAGTAAATGTAAATCTGATTTTGACCTTTGGCCTTAACCTTAGGAGTATTCTGTTGGAAGTTGGCCAGTGTGATTGTCATATGCATACCACCTAGTATTGTGAATCTAGTGAAATCTGAATAAATAATACAAACGTTTACAAAATTACCTCTACTGTTGACCATTATAATTGACCTTATCCTTTAAGTAAAGTAGATTTCCTTTTTTTGCTTGACATCCGCATGAACCGTCTAAATTTGTCTCTATTAAGGGGAGACTGACCGTTTGTTTGCTCTATTAATTAATGTATTCATATATATGTTTAGTTTCCTCCCTAGACCTCCATCAAGCTTAGAAAAACACCCCCTAGACCCCCCTTCAAGATAAATTTGTACATTTTTTTCGGTAGAAAAATTTCCCGGTCGAAGGCCGGTTCCTCTTAAAATTGCAGGCTCGCTATTGCTCGCCAAGAAATAATCGACACTTAAATGGCACGAAAGGTCTTAAAATTGACAACGAAATTGGGCGAAAGGTGTTAAAATTGCCTAACTAATGGGCCGAACGTCTTATATTCTCAAAACTAGTGGGGCTAAACATTAGGGAGAAGGGGGTCCAGAGAAACGGTCGGCCTCCCCTTAATTTTGTGAACATCTTATAATAACCCTAGGAGGAGATATTGGATGGAGAGACAGGCAGACAAAATGGGTATAACCAGGGTCCGGTAAGCAGGGGATTGATACCATTCTGCTTACACATAATTGATAATAGTTCTCTTATGGGTCAACGAGGTAAGGCAATTGACAACTTGCGAGTTTCAGGCTATTAGGAAGTTGGAGCCGTGAACATCGATATTAAAGAGAAATGTGGGTTGCTGATGGATAAAAAGCATGATCAATTTGGTTTTATGTATTTATATATGTATTATGACCGTATTTTAGCTGATAATTCTGCTAAATATTGATGGCCACAGCTCCAACTTCCTTATAGACCAAAACTCGCAAGTAGTCAATTAGCAAATTATGCCCATCACTGCTGTACATCCATTTGTATGTTTTGAGTAAGATATTCGTCATGCAAGAAATCTCACGGATAACATTTAACTTCCTTCTGGATACTTGGTTTCAGGGAATAGTCTTACAATGTGATCATTATATAAATATTTTGTCTAATGTTGTGGCTATCAAGAGCAGACCAAATTAATATTGTTTAGGGTTTTACAAATATATCATGTTAGAATTATTGAGAATTAAACATTGAGTTATGGAAGTTTTAAACCAGTCAGGCATAACAATATATTTAAGTTAGGACAATGTCATGTAATTATGATATACTTAGCCTACCTCAGGCAGAGAAACAAAGCTATTACAAAAATAATCTAATCCCATGTATTCACGAATACATTCCATTTAATGCAGATGCTCTATATCGTGACAGCCATGTTAGTTAACATGTGGAGAACGTCAGTGTTAATTATATTTGCACTTTCAACAATCCAATTAAAATGTGGTGACCTGTATTTATATATCAGGATTTACACAATCACCTTATCAATAATATCCCATAAATTAATCTCATAATTATGTTAATGTGAAAGCGGATATAATATGAATTAATTAAATATGCATTGTATGAATACATAGATGATATTTCACACATACACATATGATTATTGTTCGAAGCTAACTCTACAGGAATACGAAAATATTACTACTTATCAAACTTGCAGTACATTTGTCTTAACCTACACCTCTCAAATAATAATATACACTCCGCAACAGCAAGTTATCCAAGATACCTTAAGCCTTAGTTTACAATTTTCAGACGTCAACAGACACTAACTTGTGTGGAAGCCGGCCCTCACGCAAGTTTGTTGTGACTTCCTTGGAGCCGCCAGCGTCTAAACCTCTGTCTTATCCTCCTCTGTTGCCTCTTTCATTCAACGGGGAATTTTTTAACTCCTAAATTTTCAAACCACAATAGATCCCACTCGTCACTCTATAGCATCCAGAGAGTGTTCTTATTTCTAGTATTTTTGTTTTCTCCAAAAGTTTGTACATAGTTGCTTTAGAACTTCACATTAACTTTGCAATGTAAATATGTATTATTTGTACACATGCAGTTAAATCCGTAATGGTTTATTTAGATACAAGATCAATTGAAAGAACCGGCATTACAGCCAAGTTTGAATAATGATTACTCAAACGCATATGATATTCTTCTTCCAGGGTAATTTGGACATATTTTGTCTACTTCAACAGCTATTTTTACTTCCAATAAGCAGGTTTTGATTTATAGTTGACACTATACGCGATTTCGTGTAATGACTAGCGTTGAATATCTGCTGATATCATGACATTTCGGAATTATTCAGGTATTTCACCAGATTATTGCCGGTCACAGTGATTACATGAAATTATTTTAGGGATTAGTTTCACAACTTCACTGTACCAATACAGCCAAACAGTTGTTCACCTGTACTTCATTAATAAGCCGAATGTATTAGTCCATGTGATTTTATTACCAGCTTGATACAGTTATCACCAATCCATTACACTTATTATACAGAAATAATTTAGGGAATGACCAAGATACAAACATGGACTTAATGTAGTTGTAACAATTCAGTGTTTAAATATTCCTTTTCTTTATTGATATTACAATCTTCATATTATCAGGTATATATAATATTATTGTGTTAATATATATACCATAAATAAATAATTCACGCAAAGTATGTTACTATTTCATAGCAATCACAAAAATGATTATAGAAGAAATACTAACACATTTGCAAGTAGGACTATCTCTCATTTATAACCATTTTGTTAATGGTTGGATACATTGCAGAGAGGTGGTGAGTGGACGGGAGTTAATGATACGAAAGGCTTTCCTTTCTAATTTGCCTAGGAGGGCGTTGAGGCAGTTGAGCACACCCAGCTTCTGGGAGGCTGCCGTAACAAGACTGGTAATATGGTCCTTCCAACTGAGAGTAAAAGAAAAAGTGACACCAGGAATATTGAGAGAAGATGAAGGATTGATTTTTGTATTGTTGAAGTATAAAGGATAGTCGTCTGGGCGTTCCCGGCGGGTAGTAAGATGGAGAAATTGGATTTTGGAAGCATTAACCCACTGAACCCCAGCGATGACAATGTGTCGTCGGCAATGTATGTAACGCTAAACCCCAGCGACGACAACGTGTCGTCAATGTTAATTACTCCGGTCCTATGGCACCTAGAGGGTTCAGATTTGTATGGGAACTGTGTAAGTATCCCACGCAACCTTGCCGATGGTTGAAAACTCTCAAAGTCCAACCGCGTGCGCGTGAGTGCGCAAAAACATGGTTTTTGGGTGTTTTTGCCTTACATTTTTACTCTTGTAAAATCCGTTTTCAGGGGCTCCGTAGGACCAATTTTTTATCTTTTTTATCGTTTTTTGGTGGTTTTTCCTTCATTCCTAACCCATTCGCTATTGTTTCTGGAAAACATTATTTTTTCAAAACCTGCCAGTCCCTGGTGCTACATTTATTTATAACTAGCTGGGGCTCAGTGGGTTAAAGGCAACATAATTATACAGTATTATACAATACACTGAAAGGGTATAAAAGCACTACCACAAATTTCGCTTTCAATAGACCAGTCGTGGGTTATCCTTTACTCTCATGAATCTTCCCCAGTATAACATCAAAGAGAATACTGGATATCCACCGCTCCCACTTTCCGCCTTGTGTCCACCGCGAGCCTCAGACCACTACTAATACATCACAGACAGCTTACCCAGCATAACATTTTTGAATTTCTTAGACGGCAACCCATTATTTCATAATAATGATTACTCTTATATCAGCCTTCTATTGTTGCATCTTCATTATCTAGCAACTTACAAAAGACAACATCCAAATATGTCATTATCAAAAGATTAGACTTGAAGAACAACATACTGTATCTCTATATTTGTCCAATTTGATTTTCGTAACATTTATTCATTAGATGGCAACATAGTTTATCAGATAAGATAAACTAATTGTTATTTATCCTTAGAAATGCAATAATGAATGTACATATGAAATGCAACACAATGACTGAACCTTACACAACCACCTATTTTGTGCTAATCAGTATTATTTAGAAACCAACGCACTATTCTTGCTGTTAATACTTAAAAAAAAAAAAAAAATCAATATATTGATATTCATAATTCTAAGACAGCATGATTATAATATTATGTTAGTATCTGGGTTCCTTTGAAGACAAAAAACGTATTACATAATAATTTGATTACAAAACAATTATTGCATTAACATAATTTTAATTATACTACTGCTATTACTAATAATAAAATAATAATATTCTTCAGGTCTTTTCTTATGCGCCATTTTTTCTCTAGCCCTCGCTCCGAGATTCAATAGCACTAAACCTACTAGACAATAGCTGACATATTTTAATACTAAACACATATTACCCATCACCATGCTCAAGGTAGACAGTACAAACTAGGGCCAGAGCTAGTGAAAAAAAAATCCACGCCTGAGCGGGGCATGATCTATAGACTTCTGGGTAGATAGACGATTTTTGAAAGTTTAAACAGTACTACACTCAATGACACTGCTAGGTAGTCCTTTCCATAATCTTACCACTCGATTAAAACAAAATGTATTGCTTCATGTGACTGAAAAGGCTTTCCAATTATCTTACAACCATCAAATTACATTAGAGAAAATGGTTTTAAGAGTATTGGAAAGCGTTTCACTCACATAAAGCGAAGCATTTCGCCTTTAATCGATGACACCTACTATGGGCTTCAGAGGCCGTGTTACATCGTGTTTCAGGAATTACTTATTAACTAACAGTTGGATCAGTATGATAGTTTGCCAGAGCTTGTTTCACACAGTCCCCTAATTTTCGTCAATATAGTGCATTACCAAAAGTGGAGAATTAAGCTACTTGTCCCTGTATCATGAGGTTAAAGTCACACATGAATGACTTGGAAACGGACAAGGCTACCGTGGCGTACCTTTGAAACCACCAAACCATTATTGCTCCTACATCGAAGATGGTCGTTATCAGCCACCACCCAACCCTACTGTCGTCGTTACATTCAGGTTATGTGTCACTATCAAATATATATATATACACACATTATGTGTTAGTCTTGTATATTTTTCGTTGTATGCTGAGCAATAATTTTTTTTTTGTATCATCAGAATTTATTTAGCATCAAAGTTTGTTTTTATATGAATACAAACAAATTGTTATTTGGTATAACAGAAAGATATCCATGCGTAGCCAAAATATTCATTCTTCATCAACTTTAACAACAATAATTATGTTTACTACAATCTATTTTATTTCAATAGAAAAAGGAAAGGTTGATCTACAATATTAAAGTAGCAAATCCTACAAAAATATAAATGGTCATCGATACAAGTGATCCGGACTATAAATGTAATATTTTACCAACATCTTTCGACTCCACACCGTAATTGAGCAAAATTTTGAGTGATAACAATTATATAGGTTATTATCCCGTTCAGTACCAGCGATGGCAGAGAGCCGTCAGTAGATAAATCACCCCCCAGTCCCAGCGACGGCAGAGAGCCCTGCTTTAGAGTTGGGAACACTTCTCAGCTTATATCCAAGACTCTTCAGACTGGGAGAGCCAGTATTCCTCCATCTTTTGAGGTGGTAGGTTGTCATATCTTGCCATTTTGGCCGCATTGCTTGGGACTGGGGGGGGGGGACTTTTATTACTGTACCCAATGGTACAGTAGGGGTTATATAAGAAATTACAATTATTTTTCACACACTTTCCAAAACTTCAATCAAAATTTGTTTATTGTTAACAGTTAATTGTATGTGAATATAAAAGCGTACGTGTATACCATCATAATTCTGACACTCGTATGACTGTACATCATACTCAATACATTTTGTTCTAAGGTGTTTTAGAGATATTGATTATGGTGACATATTGATATAGCAATAAGGGGAAGCATTAAAACGTTACAGACGCCTTCAAACTTAAGAATCTCATTCAAACTTTCGCTAGAAACTTCACCTTGGATGATTCAGGTGCTATTGCTCCCTCTCCACCCACCTCTCTACTAGTTATGCCTAACGACCTAATCTCTTCTAATGATGTAATTTCTACCCTCTCTGGGCTTAATACTAAGAAGGCATACAGTCCGGATGGTGTTCCTCCTGTTGTACTAAAACACTGTGCTTCCGTGCTGACTCCCTTCCTAGGCAAACTTTTCCGCGTTGGTCTCTCCTCTAATGTCTTTCTTTCTTGCTGGAAGTTTGCTCGCATTCAACCTGCCCCAAAGAAGGGTGATCGCTCTCAACCCTCCAACTATCGTCCAATTGCTCTTATCTCTTGTATCTCTAAAGTTTTTAAAACTATTCTTACTTCCGATTTTCTTAAGCATTTCTCTTCTCACAATCTACTCTCAGATCACCAGTATGGCTTCCTTAAGGGTGGCTCTACAGGTGATCTTCCTTCATATCATACTAACTCTTGGTCATCGTCCTTTCGGGACTTCGGTGAAACCTTTTCTATTATACTAGACATATCGATGGCCTTCCATAGAGTCTGGCATAAATCTTTGATCTCTAAACTACCGTCCTTCGGTTTCTATCCCTCCAGCTGTGCCTTTGTTTCTAATTTCCGTACATGCCGTTCCATAGCTGCGGTTGTGGACGGCCATCGTTCACTTACTCATCCTATCTCCAATTCCTATCTCCAATTATCTTTCTAATATTTATAAATGATCTTCTCAACTGTACCTCCGGTCCTATTCATTCATATGCAGATGACTCTACCCTACACTATTCAACTAGTGTTCCAGAATGCCCCAGCAAGTAATTCCAAAAAAAAAAAACATAAGGGACCCATAACAAACTTATCTTCTGATCTAACTACCATTTCCAATTGGGGCAGAGAAAACCTTGTTGCCTTTAATGCTTCTAAAACCCAATTTGTCCATCTATCTACCCGTCATGAACTCCCAGACACTTCAACAATACAAAAATCAACCCTCCATCTTCTCTCAGTATTCTCGGTGCCTCTTTTTCTTCTGATCTCTCTTGGAAGGACCATATCACCACCACTCTTGCAGAAGCTGGGTGTGCTTAACCGCCTCAAGGGGTTCTTAACCCATACACAGCTTCTTGCTCTGTACAGGGGCATACTCCGCCCTTGTATTGAGTATTGTTCATATGTGTGGGGAAGATTCTCTCACACAGCACTTCTAGATAAAGTAGAAAGGAAAGCTTTTCGTATCATTAACTTCCTTCCACTCAACGACTCTCTGACTCTCTGCAATCTCTTTCTCTTTGTCGCAGTGTTGCATCTCTCTCGCTATTATATCGCTACTACAATAATCAGTGTTCCTCAGAGCTCTCTCAGTGTATACCACCTCCTCTACATAGGGTATACGTAGTACTCGTCTTGCAACACAATTCCACCCTACTCTGCACAACTCTCCAACTCAAGAGTGAAACGATACTCCCAATCTTTCTTTTATTTTACAGCTGAGCTTGGGAACTTTCTCCTTAAAACCATCTTTCCCTCATCCTATGACTTGTATTGCTTCTAACTCCGTGTGTCCAGACATTTTGGCACGAACATTCCTTGATTCTGGCACTGTCACTCTTTCAACTCTGGGGGAGGCACTCGTCACAGGCAGTTTTGCTTTTTGTCTCCCTCACTCACATAGACAAATAAATAAATAGATAGCTCATTGTATTAAAAAATCAATAACACAAGCCAAGGTCCCTACTCCAGATATTTGATTATATATGATTATATAAAAATATGTAGTCCTCTGACAGAAATGTTATCACTCGTAACGGGTCTAAATTCAAACGAGTTGTATGGTACTCTAATATTTGCTTACAATGTATATATACTGTACAGGGTAGCATTCAAGACAGCTAGAGACACCTTATTTACCAAGTTTATTTTACCAATTTTCTTCAAGGAATATAGTGTTTTATTGTTGTTGTTCATGGCTTGAGTGGAGGATTTGCATTAACATACCCATTATTCATTAATCTGAAGATACGGCGTCAAATGGCGCCATTTATTGGGTGAATCGCGCTTTTACAGTAGGTAAGGGAAAGTGTGGGATAAATTGGATACACGATGGTTTGACAGATTAGTTTGGTGTTATTTTTCGGTGTAACCGGGTTTTTTCTAGTTTTCCATAACTATATTCTTCCATGCGGACTATAATGAGAAAAATATGGCGAGTCTATAGGTTCCTATTTTCCCTAATAAATTGTTTCTAATAGTGCGGCGAAAGACGTCTTTAATGATATCATATACAGTATGTTGTACCAGTTCCGCAAATCTTCCAAACAGCATAGAAAGGGGTCAATAAGGCACATGCAGCCTAACCTCTTGTCCATGAAGATCCCCATACCCCCACTGTCACCTCCCCCAAAAAGGTATGCCCCGTTCGACCAAACCCCTCTCCACCCAAATGGATAACAATGACCAAGATTCTTCTTCTTCGCCGGAAGCTGCCTGGAAGTGGGCGGATTGTCAATATTTCCTCTGACCTCTCAGTGACCGAGCCAATTAAAAGCACTGCAGAAGATGTTAGAAAAGAATGCCAACCCTCTCACTGGTCAAGATGCTCGATCGGATGCCTCTGATTGACCAAGATGGACAGGCGAAGGAGCATTACAGCTTTGTTGCAAAACGAGGATCAAGAGTCCAGCTGAAAGATCCTGGAAGCCCTCTGATTGTCTGGCGGAAAAACCCCTATACGCCAGTAGGGTTATAATAAGACCAAAATCAGGCAGTCCCGGATCCCTTCAACCTGACTTCCCTTCCCATCCAGCCTCAGCAGCCAACCCCTGCAACACTCGAGGTGTGCAGTAGTGGATCCAGATTAGTGGACGTGAGCACAGACAGAGTTAATATGAAAAAGAATTATCTGACAGACATAGCAGAGATAAATAATAGACAAACCTCGTGCCTCCTGCAGCCACTAGTATAGTGGATTCACCCCCTACAGCCAAATGTGCGGAGTTGCTAGTGCCCAGAGCCTTAATCAGTAGCTATAACATGGTCTCACCTGATTTCTACTTCGAAGAGTTGACCACACACTGGGAGGTGAAGCTCCCGAAGCTGCTGGAACCTGAGACTGTTACAGCCACCGAAACGCCTCTGTGATACTATTGACCCAGCTGCCACTGATGCTGCCGTTGACGAAGGTCCTGCTACCAAAGCCCTGAGAGGGCCCTGCTGTTGATGCACTGTGTGTGGCCCTGCTGCTAATGCCCTTGTGTGAAGCCTAGCTGATGACGAGTCGAGAGACTGCTGACGTCACCCTGGTCCTGGAGGGCCGCCACACCTCCCTTTAACTAGCAGTAAGTAGAACAGTGAATGCTCCTCAGAACTCGCCCCCACAACATCCTGGAGGGTGGTCAGAACCATAGGCTCCGACCACCTCCCGATCATTATCACCACCAAAACCAGACTCACCCCAGCTAGCCACAAACACACATACACCAATTATAAAAGAGCTAACTGGGAAGCATTCACAAATGAGACAGAACAACACTTCACAACTCTAAACAGTACACCCATCACTAACATCAACAATGCTGTACACATACTCAAAAAACTATCCAAAACGCTGACAAGAAACACATTCCAAGAGGTAACAGAAAAAGACACAACCCCAACTTCACACCAGAAATTCAAAACCTCATCAGACAACGCGACATACTGAAACACTCCCCAGCACCCCACACACAATACATCACACAACAAATTCAAGCACTCAACACCCAAACTAACAATAAAATACAAGAACAACAAAAATTAAATTGGAATAACTTCCTACACACTTGATCACAAAACAAACCCCAAAAAACTTTACAAAACACTAAACAGCATCACACTTTCCAACAGCAACACAACACAATCACATGCTGCAATCACAACAACAGACTCTACTCCTTCATGTAAACAACAAGCAAACACTCTCATCAATCACTTCTCACATGTCAGCCACCTAAAACCTCACAAAGACGACCGACGTGTCATCCGACGTAAGAGACAATTCCCCACTGACCCTGACTATACACCCTTCACCAATCACCAGACAAAGCATATCATCAACAATCTCAAGCACTCACCCGCCTGTGGCCTAGACAACATAAGCAACATACACCTCAGACACCTGGGACCACAAGGCATACAAGCACTCACTAACATATCAAACTACAGTTATTCACACAACCCAATACCAGACATTTGGAAGCATGGTATCATCATCACATTCCCCAAACCCAACAAAGACCCCACGCTACCCTCCTCGCAACGCCCCATCACACTCCTTTGCTCCCCCTCCAAAGTCATGGAACGCCTAGTATTACAACTAATTACACCCGACCTACCCCTAGCTCCAACACAACATGGCTTTAGGCCACTGCACTCCACAATCACTCTTCTCACAGACCTTACACAAAGAGCTTTTGACGGCATCAACTCAGCTAGACCACCACACAGATCACTATTAGCCACACTCGACATTAGTAAAGCCTTCGATGCCATCCCCCGCCACAACCTAACAAACAAAATCTACAACACAAACATGCACAACAACACAAAAAGGTGGCTGGCCAACTTCCTAGCAGGCAGATGTGCACACGTATCTTTTGCCGGTCAGTCATCTAAAATCAGAAACTTTCCAAACGGAGTCCCACAAGGATCCATCCTATCGCCCGCACTCTTCAATCTGTACATGCACGATATAACTACACCCAATACGCCCCAAATAAACTTAGCTTCCTATGCAGATGACATAACACTCACATGCACACACCATGACCCAAAAAGAGCAACAGATCTCCTTCAACCCTATCTCAACACACTACATGGCTGGTGCACTACAAACAGACTTAATCTAGCCCCAGCCAAATCCACCGCAACCCTGCTCACATGCTGGACAGGAGAACACGAATACATCCCTCAACTCACCATAAACAACACACCCCTAACACATACACACACACCCAAAATCCTAGGAGTAACATATGATACTCATATGACATTCAAACAGCACACCACAAACATTAAAACGAAACTGACACCCAGACTTAACGCCCTCAGGTCACTACTTGCTCACACAAAATTTGGACACAACAAACAAACTACCACCACAGTATATAAACAATACATAAGATCAGTGATGGAATACGCAAGCCCAGCCTGGGCTTCTAACCTAGCTGAAACACATCATAAGACCTTACAGACTATTCAAAACAAAGCCCTGAAGATCATTACAGGCTGCACAGCTACTGCACCCACAAATCACCTACATCAAGAAACTAAAATCCTCAAAGTCAAAGACCATCTGGACATGAGAGGCACTCAATTCCTGGCAGCAGCCTCCACGAACCAAGACCACCCACTAAACTACATGGCAACACACCCACAGACTCCAAGAAATATCAAAACAACACCCAGCACACGGTATCACACACAATTATTGTCCTCTCTCCCTCCCTGCCCATCCCGAACCAACTTCCAGAAGCACATCCATACTCATATCTCTCACCGATCCATCCACTCACTCACAGACAACACGCAGCTGCATGCACGACCTCCTGAAATCCATCCTTCCGAATCCTCCCTTCCTCATGAGGACAGAGTCCACCTGGCCAGGCTGAGATGCGGACACCATCCAGCTCTCCTGAGCTATCAGAAGAGACTGGATGACTCCGTTGTCGACGCCTGCCCGGGATGTAACACAGCACCCCATACCATTAAACATATCATAGAAGACTGCATTTCACACAACCACTTACGCCAACAACACAATCTACACTCAATGAGAGCTCTGTGGGAAAGCCCGATCGTGGCCATGGCCTTCCTCAGGGACTCGGGGCTGTTCGGCCAGGCAGCTTAGGGAACAACAACAACAACAACAACAGTGAATAGAATCATTAGACGATTTATAGAACACTAATAACAGTTTTGCTAGGGCCTTTGTTAAGAACTATCCTCTCATCTTCTCATCCAAGATAAGTTATATCCTGATCACGAAACCTGTAACTTGATTCATTCCGTAAACTTCAGCTTAGCTTAGACTGAATACCAAGTTATACATTAGTTAGTAAATCGCTTGTTGTTGCGTGAACCCAAGTAGTTGCGGTTTACTGAACTAAAGTTGTCAAGCAAGGATATATAACTGATCAGTCAGATAGATACTTGCTGTTCCCTGCACCAAAGTAGTAAAAGCTAGCTAGCCCTATAATTAATCAGCGTAGCTCATTTAGTGTTAGCAAATCAAAGTGTTAAAGTTACTTTATGCTGTTCCCATTAACCCAGGCAAGACAGGAAAATTAAGATATTTACATACTGAGATTTCCCCGGAATCCCAAAACCAATATTTACTTTGCTATTCACATTTACGAGAGTGTTCACGTTTGGTCCAGGAAGAGAAGGAAATTGTATCTACTAAGAGTGTTATCATTGTCCAAGGTCGCAAGAGGCTTTGATTTTGGTATGTCTTAATTGTGTGATATTATATATTGTTGTGGTGTATTTGTAAATTATATTTCGTGTAGTAGTACTCATTTACCCGTATTTTTAATAAACTAGGTTTAAAAGTTTGTCTATTTGTTTTTACTTATCCAACTAAGTACTATATATCCCAAGGCTTAAAATAATTGCATAATAATATGAAAAAACAAAACAATATATTCCAAGATAGAAAACCTTATCAAAATGTATTTTAGATATTACATCTCAAGATTATACTATTTATTATGAATTCATTATATCCAACTATCATATCATTTTAAGACGTTTTGAGTTACGATCCTATATTTATGATAAGGGTTAACTGTTGACTCTATATAAGGCTGACTGAAGGTGTCGATGGCCTTAAGAGATGTAGATATTATATTTTAGTTATAGGTTGATTGTAGATGTTGATCTCAGCTCTCGTTCTCTGCTCGTTGATTAATATGTTAATTAGGTAGATAATTGTATCGCTGCCACCATCCCACTTATACCTTATACATGTTATATATATAGGTAAATGGGGAAAATAAAGATCTCTGGTCCAAAACCACTTTGATATATATTTAAGTACAAACTGAAATAATATACTGAGTACTAAAACTTAAGTAAGTGAGATAGCCTTCCCTATATTGAGAGGGAACTCTAAAAGGCAACTTGTCTGGCCTGTGGTTATAATCTATCTACCTCCTCTCAATACCTTCACACCTATCACCACCCTGAGCCACACCTTCTGGATACAAGATGGCTACCCGTGTTGAGTTACAAGATGGTGGTTGAGAATGCATGAATTAGCGGAATGTTAGCCAGTGTACAGAATCTGAATCATGACAAATCTGACAAGGAGTTACAATGGATGATCCTGTTGACCTCTGAAATGTACAGTTCTTCACACAAATACAGACACAGTAACTCAAACGTCTTAAAATGATATGATAGTTGGATATAATGAATTCATAATAAATAGTATAATCTTGAGATGTAATACGCCCCCACTAAAATTCTTGCTTCCCACAGCAAGGTAGCACTTAAAATGATAATGAGAGTTAGGCAAATTACAGTTAAAATGAGTAAGGTTTGAATCTAACTAACTCCATCCCTCGCACATTACCTCTCGGCTCTCATATGGTCCCCTCGTAGCCCCCTGCAACACGATTCATTATTGGCAAATTAATAATGTCTGGGTGACTACAGAATACAAAGGTAGGCCTAATAGCGAAGCAGGCGGAAGTGCATGAAGCTACAATGAAAATAAAAGATGAATAGTCACCTACTGTAAGTAAATACATTTTAAGTTGAAGATAAAAATAGAAAGTGGAATTGGATTTGTTTTAAGTATTTTGTTAATAAAATAAAAAGTTACAGTACAATTATAAAGAACGGATTACAAATTGAACAAAGCAAATACAAAAGCAAAGACAATGAACAAAAACAAAAATTGTACAAAGTAAAATACTATAGGTATTATTTTCAAACAAATCCCAATAAGAAACCCAAAAAGAACAAAAACAAAGACACATTATAATTATGGTGTTTGTTGTAGATCGAGTAACAAAGTAAAGAAATATATTGATATAAAATAAGAAGAAAATTTAAAATATACAGCTGCAAACAAAAATATCCTTGGGAAATATCACACATATACAATGGTAGTAAAATAAAATAAAATTATATTCCTACCCATAGGAAAACCCACCAAATAGCAATAAACACAACTCCACAAACCCGTGATATGTGTCTTAATACTATCTAGTTTATATATAAAACATAAAACACCAAACTCCCCCCCCAAAAAAAATAAATACATAAATCAATGTAAACTCAAGGAAATAGACACATCAATATGTAACAGCCAACCACATCCTGTGGTATGTAATATGAGTACCTTCCTATTCTGAAGAAAAAACATTGCGCAAATAAATTCACATAGAATTCGAATAAAATTGTAATAGATGTTTTCTGACGGTAGCTAGCCGTAACCGGTATTTTGATGGTCAATACACTTACTGTACCAGTCGTCCAGGTGGAATATCTGGCATGTATAAATGGACAACCAAGTGCACTTCACCATCTGACTGGCACATAGAAACTGAGCTCTGAACCCGCGGTGGTGAAAGTTGACTGAAAGCAGTATTGCCAAGGGTTTCATTCAGCGCGCCACTACCAAACCTATCGTAGCCCATTGTATACGCAATTCAAGTATTTAGTTTTCATTCAATTGATTTATAAAGTAACGAATACGCTAATTGCTTATCCGTGCATTTAGGGACATACATGGGTTGTGGATCCATGTTTGAGAGGGTTAATACAAAATATATTGCATCTTTAAAAGGCTATTTTCATGTAGTGTACTGTAAGAACCCTGAAATAACGTCAATTACGTGGCCTTTTATTTGTTATATTAATTAAATATTACTGTTATTATTATTATTATTATTATTATTATCATTATTTGTTTAGCATTTCTCTACTCTTTATCGTCTTTCCATGGAGGCCAGTTTGGTAACATAAAATAGCTTTCATTGGCTTAGACTTAAGGCTTTAGTCCTGATAATATTCGGAAGATGAAAAATTATAGCGAAACTAATGGACAACTAATTCTGAGATTTACCCTCGGTCCTCCTTTCTTCCTCACTAACCTTGGTTTGTGTTTTCTTTAACCACAAAGCTATTTGGAATTCTCAAATTAGACTACTTTTTTCGTTTGATACCATGGTAAGGACTGTTTTAGTACATTAAAGTTTATGTCACAAATGTATGTTTGTTTTCGTAAAGTTCATCTAACTATTACTGATTTATTTGATTTTTTAAAGCAACCCCATGCATGCACAATTAGGCCTATATAAGAAATGAATAAAAAAAAAACATGCAATGTGTCTGCCAGTTGTATAGTCTCGGTTACAAAGGGTCGCTATTTTTTCATTTAGCTGTATTCACATGATTCGCAATATATAAATTACAGGTCAAGGAGCCACTCTACCTGTCGGCTATATTGTACAGGTAATGTTATATTCAGATAATAATGCCTGTACTTGAGATTTTCTGAATTAACAAGGATAGCGTGTTGACAGTCTGTTACCAGACCAATTGAGATGTGTAGAATTTTAGAATCGTTCTTCAAATAGCTAAATTTAAAAATCTAATTGAAAATATGGCTCAAGATGTCAATTTGACTGCATTTCTTTTCTGTCTCAACCTCGGGGCTGTAGGCTATCAGTAGCCTGTAACTCTTGCGAGGCCACAAGATTATCAAATGAAGCTTCGAGATGGTGGTGTGCTTCATAATATGTGTCGCACTTGATGGTGACAGTGGAGCTTCAAGGTGTTGGTTGCTTCTTTTCTGGCACACTAGATGACGCAACCAAATAGATGCATGTCATGTAATTAGGAGAGAGCAATTATGCAATACTGTCGTTCTCTGCATCTTTGAAAAGGGTCGGACGTTTTCTTTGCTATAAGCTGTTGACGATGTTGGGGGTATTTTCTTGACATGTCGGTGTATCCAGGATATTTGTACAACAGCAGGAGCGATCAGATCACCTCAGAAAAAAAACTGACATTTGGCGTGGACTCGATCTGAGATCCAACACGATATCCACTGAGCTATTTTGTATCAATGCTAATGATGTGGTAGAATAAAAACAAAATTGGTGGACACAATTGTTGCATAATTATAAACCCAGTGAATCTGAAATATACTGTATATTAGTAGTAATAACAGCAGTAGGTTACAGTTGTAGTAGTTTGAGACCCAGAGAAAGGTTATCTTGGTTTGCATAACATTCGAAGGGTTTGTGGAGAATAAGTTTGGAATATGATTGATATAATTTAAACTAACATATTAACGCCAGAATATAGAAATACTTTACTGTCGCACTTATGCTTATAGATTTGCCATAAGAAATAGAGATAGATAGAGATAGATAGAAAAATATGCTTCAGTGATATGTAATATTTTGACTCATTAAAATTATCCCTTACAGGTATAATTTGTTATAACTGCACTTCCCTTGCGTAACTCTTAGCTATCCTTTTATCATCATTCGCCTAAGCCCTAAGACAATGGTTAATTAGGGGGAGACTGGCCGTTTGTTTGGTTTATTAATTAATGTATTCATATATTTTGTTTAAGTATCCTCCCTAGACCTCCATCAAGCTTAGACAAAATAAAACCTAGACCCCCCTTCAAGATAAATTTGTACAATTTTCGGTAGCTCGCCAGGAAATAATCGACACCTAAATGGCACGAAGGGTCTTAAAATTGACAACGAAATGGGGCGAAAAGTGTTAAAATAGCCAAGCAAATGAGTCTTATAATCTAAAAAAAATTGGGCTAAACATGAGGGAGAAGGAGATCCAGAAAAACGGTCTGCCTCCCCTTAATGTTGTATTTTTTCCTTCCACCCATATGTGTGTGCAATATAACTATTTCTTCATACGAGTTTCAATCCCCAAAATGGTGTCATGGTAAAAACTTGTCCAATCTCAGTGCGATAAGAGATCTGTCGGACTTTTATTTCTTTCATCTCCCTCGCTATCTTCTTGCTCCACACGTTCTCTGCCTTTCGAACGACCTCTCTCCACTTTTATTGAACTTAGGTTTTTACTTTTCACTGAGCTCTGCGAATTCCACTGCTGTTCCTATTGCATGTTAGGTTCCCTTGCGTCTTTTCCTGACTGACCCTCAACTAGAATTATTAGAAGGTTTGTTGCCCAGTTTTGTTGCAGCTCGCTTTCTTATTATTTGCTTCATTACTTGGAACTAAAAAGACAAACATAACACTCAATATACTAATTACATCGTCGAAATATATTAGGAAAACCATGACAACCATTCCGACGCTTATATAACTACTGTATGTTACTGGTAATTAAATATATCTAATATTTAATTTAATGTCTACATTCTTCAGAAATGTAATGGCTACCCTACAAAAAACGGCCGCATTTCAAAATGACCACAACCGAAATGGCCGTAACCCGAAACGACCGGTCGCAAACGCCCACAGATCAAAATGGCCACATGAGAGAGGCTCTTACCCGCGCGTAGGTAGTAACTAGGTCTGATCGCAAAGGTTAAATCCACAACTCAGATTGCCTGGTAATTGTGATCTATTGAACTTTATATATCAATACAACTGTCAGTAAAGAAACTGGAATATAAAATGTGCTCCATAATAGCAAGTTGAAATGTGAAATATGTATAATACTGAGATGCCAATTGATGGATGTTAACATCCAAACATATAATTGAATTAATACAATAGCAATAACAATCCTGCTTATCGTCGGTACTGTTCATAATGGAGAAAGAGAGCTACATAGAGCTACATAGATACACAGACCTCAAGGACTTTACTAGGCAGTCTGGCCTTACAAACTATATATATATATATATATATACACATATACATACATATATATACATATACACATACTTATATACATACATACATATATATATGTATACTGTACAGTGTACATACATACATACACATACATACACACATACATGCATATATGCAGTATATATACATATACATTCATATACATACACATAATACACACATATACATATATGTATAATACATACATACACATACATATACATATATACACATATCTGTCACTTGAAGTAATAAGATGAAGATCACCTATCCTGAATTACTTATCAATAGGATCTAGAGTCTCTCTCTCTCTCTCTCTGACTCTGCTAAGTTTTGAAAAGGTTTGGTATCGAGGAGTGCACAGGAACTCGGAATTATCAGAATGGCATGCAAGGTTTTCAGTGGCTCGGCTGTTTCAGGTGGTTTACTCTTCTGCTTTGTGTAATACCTTTCTCCTGTGTGATCTTCATCGACAAAATATCATTTGAATCTGATGGACAGAGTTTTTAGAAATTTTAAGCTTTTATGTGGATGTGAAACGCAGTAATTTTGAAAATCGTGTTTGCTGTATAACTTTCAATTGACCCCTGACCATCCATTACTCATTCATCTCCGTGAAAAAGAAAATATATGCCTATAAGGTCAACCAGGTTATCGGTAGCACAACATTCTTCTTCCCTTCAGCCTTTGAGATATTGTGCTGCTCAGTTTCAGATATGCCTTCTGTCCAATACGGCTAAACTCTGGAACATGTTCGGCTCTGATGTGCATTGTGAACATGATGTACTTTCAAATATTTACCTATTTCTTCGTTCACAGTAGTTAGTTTTTTCTTAATTTTTCAATTTACTTTACTCGTTTGGTCACACCTCTTAATCATTCTTACATTATATAATTCAAATATTCAAATATTTTATTGTCATATTAGGTACATTACATTAGCGTACAGAAAAATAATAGTTTGAAGTTGCTCCTACTATGACATGAGGACTGAATACCTAATGGTATATATGCCCTCAATTCCATTGCTCATATAACATTGCGGTGATATGGAACACCCAGATAAACCCAAAACAAGCACACACAAAACAAAATAGTACTGCATTCTACTGTATACTTAAGTGTAAACAGTGAGTAATGTGGAAGATAACAAATACCAAGCCGTAGTGGATTGAAATTGGAAAAATGTTCATATGATATTTATATGCGATAGTAGAATGTTATAGTTAATTAGTATATTTTAACCATGGAAGATGACATAATTATAATTGGGATTATAGATTCCAGGAAATATATTATCCGAAAATAGAGTATATAGGAGATATATTATCCGAAATAAGAGGATATCATATTGTGTTTGAAATGTTTGAAGCCTTCCAGTAATCCACTAATACCGGCAATTCACGGAATTCTTTATAGCATAGAGTCCTGCAGGCCTTCAAGAACCCAGCTCGTCATTCAACAAAGGGCAGTGATATTAAAATCACCTTAATTACAGCTAGAGAAAATACACTAGATAAATTACTGTACGATGTTGAAACCTCAAAGGTTCTCTTGTATTTGATTTTTTAATAATTAATTATAAAATCCTTAAGTTTCATCTTAAATGTCGAGATAGAGTTTACTTGAGATAGCTTTGTTGAATAGCGATTCCACAACAATGCACCTTTATATCTAAATGACTTTTGATTTAAAGTTGTTCTAACTCTTATTATTACTGAGAGAGCCAAGGTAGGGGTTAGTACTGTAGGATAGATAACGTCTGGGCTGATGGACATGGGGAGAGATGAACTAAGTAGATTAGTAAACTCAGAAGAATTCAATGCATTTAACATTTTAATGCTACGTGATTTGATGATTAGGTCTGAAGAGTTGCCTGTGAAAGAAATGTTAATTGGGATGAACTCAGAAGAGAAGTTAGTAATCTGGGCAAGGTGCTGATGAGAAGGTAATGTATGAATGAGTGAACTCCTTACTTCACAGTGATCAGGGGCCTGATACATCCCTTGTGCATGAAATATATTTCTAGAATCTTGACAAATGAGAGACACCTGGGTCTGGTTAGGGAAGTAAAAGAACTGAATATCTAGCAAGTGTTTATGAAACACGGGGAGCTCAGGAGCCGGGGCGTAAGTACAGTCTTTCATAGCTCCAGTGTCAGTCACAGTGGTTTGAGTCAAGGTAAGTTCGCATGCAGTTTTGTCCGGGGACATAAAGGAAAACACATACGCTGGACACACATATAGATGAAGATACGAGGACCTACATAAGTTAAGTGCGTCATTGTCAGTCACAGTCACAAGTTGAAGGTCGTCGGAGACGAGCATCATGTCCGCTGTGTCAGTCACGGTTAGTAATCTTCCGTCTAATAGAAACGGGAACGGGATAATTTTCCAAGCATTGAACATGTGTGAGGACTTGAACGGGATGTGGACTAAAATTGATGAGTGCGTAAGAACTGCTTCCAGTAGAGGGTAGTAGAACTCACATTCACCTGGTTCAAATAGCGGTATCAGGGAATACTGGTCTTTCGTTATCTCTATTGCCGTACTGAGATGTTCTACAGGTACTATGTCACTGGTGACTCGGCTTAGGGCAGCATCAACGAGATTTGCTATAACCCTCTTCGTACCCAGAAATAAATCGCTAGCATCTTCCTCAGTAGCTCGCAGGATCTCGGACAAGTAAATGACTTTATCTGTGGAATGACCATCAGAAACTAGAGAATTAACTACTTGTGTCAAGTTATTAATAGTCGAAATTACCGAGTTAACTGTCGTGAATACATCCTTCATTGCTATTGAGTCGTAATTCAAGACTCTATTCATGGCTCTTGCTGCTGTCTCCAGTACACTAAGTCTCTTTCCCAGCTTTTCAACATCAGCAGCTTGGGCTGTTCCTAAGAGCTCATGGGAGATCAAGCCAACAAAATTGAAAAGTCCTCGCTTTGTACGCCGTGAGTGAGCGTGTTTGGCTACCTGGATAGGGTCTTCAGGCAGGACCAATTGGATCTTCCGTAATTTACGATTTATACGAGCTACACGTGAGCGTTGGAGTATAACTGTAAGTCGTAAGTCACGGGGCATTGTCTGATTAGTCAGTAGGAATGTAAAAGTAGAGTGTAATTTGTCTATGCGACGTTGGAGCGTCTCAACACTACGGGGTATTGCAAAGATGTCTCCGAAATCATACTGAACTGCTACTACATCTTCCGCAATTAGCACTCTTCCAACTTGGGCTACAAGGGCGCCAGGTTTCAGATACGAGGGTGTCGTAGAATGAACCATAAATAGTGTTCCAAGTAGAAGAAGGTCTTTCATTAACCAGACCATCTTTCTCGGGAGAAAGGCAATATTCTACTCGTAGGGGTACTAATAGAATACTTCACTCGCCCAGTAGGATGTAGATGGGGAATGGCTTGCTCTGTCAGATATGTGACGTTGACAGAACGATGATGGCGGGAGGGATGAAGGGTGCGGGCGTAGCCCTCTCTCTATGTATCATCCTTCTCAACATCCAGAGGGGCTGTGCTGATATACAGGTGCAGAGGGGACCGGTAGTGTACCAGGTCAACACTAAACAAGTATTGAGGGACCTCGTCACACAGAAATCACACACGAGTGAAATTTCTGTCACCATTCCTGTCTGGTCTATTTCATATATCGGGAAGACGCCGCGGCTGGGCAAATACTCTGGCACAACCTCGCTACAACACCTATTGTGCTACACTCTAATTAGCTGCGGAGATGTAGAGACCAACCCCGGCCCTAGTTCAACGTTGAAGAAACCTCACCACCAAACAAGTAAGGCAGACACCGACATTTCAACAGTCCCTAGCAGTAAAATTTGTTATAACAGACTGGGCCAGCAGGCACCCAAGTCTCCCGTCACGCTCCAACTCACAACCAAGACCGCAGGGCAACCGCCAGCACAGTGCCAACATTCTACCTACTCAACATTACCCTCAACTGTATCATCACTACCACAGATATCGGTGACCCAAGTAACACAACATGCAACCAGAACACCCAAACAAGCAGGAAGCTCTAGCAAACACATCGACAATGAATTAACAGCAACAACGGCCAAGAACAAGGACATAAAACAACAAATACAGGTAGGGGTGGGAGGAGGGCAAGGGGGAGCCACAACCTGACCTCATCTCACACGCTCACAGACCATCAGCCGCTCACGGTGCACAGCTGATCACCACACCGCCAGACGTACGATGAACAGTAACAGGAAAATATGTATAGTGTGCGATATTGGAGTCAACAAAAGGAGTACAACGTCACAATGTAGTAGTTGTAATGAAACAGTACACGATCGATGTACTTACGTTACTAGCAGAAAAGAAGTGGAATGCGATAAATGTAGGGAAATAGCTATTAAGGGTCCTAAAATCATTTGTGAAATATGTGAATCACTCATAACAAGAAAACAAAGGATCATAAACTGTGTTAAGTGTAAAACTGTAGCTCACATGAAGTGCATCTCTAAGAAGACCAACAGTGAAGAACGGGAATTCCTATGCAACATATGTGCCTTGCATTCATTACCGAATATTAATGTAAATGAACCAATTAGTATTAACAACTCAGAATCCAGCCAGGACACATTCAAAATCAAAGATGAATACAGAGTGTTCACCAACAAAGGGCTCCATCTTATCCACATTAACGCCAGATCAATGTACCATAAATTGTCAGAATTAAACTTGTTAGCTAATAAGGCCAAAGCTTCAATCATTGCAATCACAGAAACCTGGCTGGATTCAAGTATAAACGATGGTGAAATAAACATTCAAGGTTTCAATATGGTTAGGAATGATCGCAATAGGCATGGGGGAGGAGTATGTCTGTATGTAAAACACAACCTCACACACACAACCAGGACCGACCTCCATGTAGAAAATCACGAAGCTCTGTGGATCGATCTACACCTGCCGAGGACAAGACCCATCACAATTGGGGTATGCTATAGGCCACCAGACGACACACAATTCTTGACCAAATTTGAACGAACGTTGTCATCGCTAGACCCTCGGAATGAATCCATCATACTAGGGGATTTTAACCTGTGTTACAAACAACGAAATGATAGGCTTGTACGAGAATATAGGCATATACTGACAATGCACAATCACAAACAACTCATCACAACCCCCACACGTATCTCTGAGAACACTGCCACAATAATAGACCACATAAACTGTAACAGAGAGGACAAAATATCCCAATCAGGGGTTATACAGACTGGGATAAGTGATCACTTCGTCACATATTGCACACGAAAAACCACAAAAATTACCCTAGAGAATCACAAGATTATCAAAACAAGGTCACTCAGAAACTACAATAAAGAAACATTTCTGGACATTTTATGGAATACAGACTGGTCTCCAGTGTTTGGAAGTACAAACGTTAATGACGCATGGGTTGGCTTCAGAACCATCATCACAAACATTCTAGACGAAATAGCTCCTCTGAAAGACATACGAATTAAAGCAAGGTCAGACCCATGGATCAACAATGACATACTACACCATCTGGAACACAGAGACAATCTGTTAAAAAGGCTAGCGAAACATAGACAGGATCAAGGTCTGAAACATGAGTTCAACAGGGCCAGGAATAAACTAAGTAGGAAAATAAAATCAGCGAAAACTAATTATTTTCACAATAAGGCAGAGGAATATCAGAATAACCCAAAGAAACTATGGAGGCACCTAAAAACAACAGGCTACAGCAACAAGACAAGGGATTCGTCTAACACTAATATTGCTCTCACCATTAATGATCAGATTTGCCACGATAAACGACAAATTTCAACCTACTTCAACTCCTTCTTCACCTCCATAGCAAACACACTTGCACAGAACCTACCTCAACCTCTCAATAAATACACGACAACAACGGCCACCTTTCGAAATTTCTACAGAGATAAAGACATACACCCAAACACATTTGGATTGCAAAATGTTACACCAACATACACTTTGGACGAGCTGTCTAACCTAAATGTACATAAAAGCACAGGACCAGACAAAATTCCTGCCAAATTTCTACGAGATGGAGCCATTGGTATAGCAGGCCCCCTAACCCACATCATCAACTTGTCAATTAACACCAACACTGTACCTGCTGAACTGAAGGAAGCTATTGTAACCCCTCTATTCAAGAAAGGAAATAAACTAGAAGTTGGTAACTACAGACCAGTTAGCATATAATGTATTGTATCTAAAATCCTTGAAAGAGCGGTATACACCCAAATTGAACACTACCTCAAACAAAATGATCTATTCTATAAGTTTCAATCAGGTTTCAGATGCATGTACTCGACAGACTCCTGTCTCATCCACTTAACGGATCACATTCGTAAAGAAATGTCTAAAGGTAACTACACCGGTATGGTTCTTCTCGATCTACAAAAAGCGTTTGACACAGTAGACCATGATATCCTATGTAATAAACTACAAGCAATGGGCATAGGATCTGTGAACTGGTTTAAATCTTATCTTAGTGGTAGAACCCAAAGAGTCAAAATTGACGATAATATATCTGATCCTATGCCAATTAACTGAGGGGTCCCGCAGGGAAGCATCCTTGGTCCCTTACTCTTTCTCTGTTATGTGAACGACATGGAACTGAGCGTCTCATGTAAATTATTACTGTATGCAGACGACAGCGTGCTCCTGGTTTCAGGAAAAGACCCAATAAGTATTGCCGCTTCACTTTCCAAAGAACTAGAATCATGTAGTGAATGGCTAGTGGACAATAGACTATCTCTTCACCTGGGCAAGACGGAAGCCATCTTATGTGGAACAAAACGCAAACTGAAAGACATTGTGGGCTTCTCGGTCAACTGTAATGATATTCCTATAACAACAGTGTCACAAGTTAAATATCTCGGACTAAAACTGGACGCGAGTTTGTCAGGTGAAACAATTTTGGAATCTATCCTGAGTAAGTGTAGAGCACATATAAAATACCTGTATAGACAGGTGGGATGCTTGCCCGCGGCGACCAAAAAGACCCTCTGCCAAGCGCTTGTTCAATGTCATTTTGACTATTCTGTGTCATCCTGGTACTCTGCATCATCTAAATCAGCACAGCACAAACTTCAGGTCACTCAAAATAAAATGGTTAGGTTCATGCTGAACCTATGACCCAGATCACATGTTGGCCAGGAACAACTTCAGTCACTAGGTATGCTCAATGTCGCTGACAGGGCCAAACAAATCAGGCTCACTAATGCCTTCAAAATTTTCTATGACAGAGCTCCAGAGTACCTAAAGAATGATTTTGTTAAAGCAAATGAGAGGAGTGGACATAATACAAGAAACAGGATGTTTAATTTTAAGGTCCCGAGAATCCAAGGACAGGGTAAGCAAACATTCTTCTTCACCGCCATCAAAGACTGGAACGACCTACCCCCTTCAGTCCGTGAAAAGAGAACACTGTATTCCTTCAGACGTAGCCTGAAGGAACACCTGAACCGGACAGCTGCGAGAAGGGAGCACCAAGCTTATGTCTACTACTAAATGCGACATAAAAGATAGACAAACCAAACTGAAATGATTACTGATTACGGATTACTGATATTTACTATAGGATGTAAGGTATCTTAAAATAACCCCCTAGAAATACTTTCTCTAAAGTATCTATTTCTTTATCCTCCCCATTTTCCCCAGCTAACCTAATCCCACAAGGACCCCAATGGAAATACGCCTAACGGCCTTATTGGGCTATCCTTAGTTGGAATTATGCAAGGCTGGTACATGTCATATTTGTAACAAACTATGTGATACCAACTCTGTAAATTGCTAACTGAATAAATATTATTATTATTATTATTATTATTATAGAATACTTCACTGTCTAACTAGAGTGGTCTTACTTGAGTGGTCTCACTTCACTTTCTTACTAGAGTGGTCTTGCTTCACTTTCTTATTAGAGTGGTCTTAGAACGCTCTGCTAGCAGAACGAAGCTTCCGCCTATACTCGTTTGTCTGTGCGGAGTCAGTCTTGGTCAGTGCATTTGGTTGCACCGCCGAAGGTGATGGATCAGGTATAAGATGGCCATATATGGAGAGTTCTGGGCTCACCCATTTTAACCTGTCACCATGAATTACTTCTACCTTGTTTGTGGTAGGGTCTCGAACCTCATACTTGTTACCGGATGCTGTGTCCGTAACGACATAGGGTCCACTATACTTCGGTGAGAGCTTAGACATTCTCGTCGGATCTAGGCACATAACTTTGTGACAAGAACAGTTTGGTGTGCTCTTTTGTGCTGTTTCCTTATCATTTCTGCACCGGATGCCTGTAAATTATCTCGGACTTGATGGTGGATCTTGCTAAAGACCTGGAGTTGTCTCTTAGCATAGTCCTCTAGATTGTAGACTGGTGTACTAGGCTTGGATAGCAGGTCATATGGCAGAATCTTGTCCTGTCCATAGACTATGTAGTGTGGCGTCTTACCTGTAGAGGAGTTTACAGAGCCGTTTACACAAGCTGCCACCTGTGGAAGCCAGTCTTCTCACGCTTCATGGAGTGGGTTTGTTACATGGTGTAGGACTTCTAGGAGTGTCCTATTCATGCGTTCTACCAACCTATTTGAGGCTGGGTGGTATGCTGCAATGTACGATTTCTTGATATTGTAGATATCACAGATACTTGCAATCACCTGGTTCTTGAATTCCAACCCGTTGTCCGAGAGGAGCGTCTTAGGGCAGGAGAACGGACAGATGAGATGCGTTACTAGTGCATGAGCAACTTTATCTGCTGTTTTAGTTTTAAGCGGGGCTAAAACTACGAATCTTGAGAAGAAATCAACACATACTAGAAGATACTGTGAATCCTGGTGACTCCGCGGCAACTTCAGCAAATCCACTGATACAGTGTCGAATGGAAGTGAAGGCGTTGGATACTCCAAGATTGGTGCGGGACCATCACAGGTTCCCTTGTGCTGGGCACAGGAGAGACATCTTGCTATGTGTTGTTCAATATCCTTTCTCATCGTTTTCCAGTAGTACTTCCTTCTTGTCGCTAGGAGCGTTCTATCCCTTCCTGGATGACCAGCTTGGGGAGCATCGTGCGTCTGCGTAAGTACTGCTTCTGTGAGCGTGTCTGGAATCACTAAACGAGGGCGTGAGTCAAGGTCTGTGGGAATAACTCTAACTAGTAGTCCGTCCAGCAACCTGAATTGCGTGTGATGTACGGGTAGTTCTGGGAGAGTTGTGTTATCCCCTGATTCTAAGGAATAGATGACTTTGGACCACAGTGGATCCTTGCTTTGCTCTTCCTTCATTTGGGCTTCTGTAAGTGTCGGTAGCTGGATCACTGGGGCTACTTGCACATTTCGTGAGAGTGCATCTGCCGCCACGTTACCTTTACCTTTGAGATGATACAGAGTAGGATCAAACTGTAATACCGTTTTGTACCACCGCGCTAATCTGCCAGTGAGATTCTTACCACCCTTGAATATCTTTGTTACCACCTCATTATCTGTGTAGAGGTGGATTTTATAACCAAGGATGATATCTCTGAAATGTTTCACTGCCCAAGCTACTGCAAGGGTTTCCCATTCCGTTGAGTGATACCTAGTCTCAGCATCATTCAAACACACGACTTGCATATCCAATGACTTGCATCTTGCTTCGTTCATCTGGTTGCATTAGAACAGCTCCTAGCCCTTTGAGAGAGGCGTCGGTGCAGAGTGTGAATGGTCTGTCATGGTCTGGGAAGACTAGGACAGGCGTTCTGGTGAGTGCTTCTTTGAGGTTGGTGAATGCTTCATCTTGCTCTTGACCCCATGTGAATGGAGCGTCCTTCCGGAGAAGTTGTGTCAGAGGCCTCGCTAGACTCGCATAGTTCTTCACGAAAGACCGGTAATAGCCAGAAAGCCCGATAAAGCTTCTGACATTCTCAACCGACTTTGGACGTGGAAAATTTTGTACCGCGATGATCTTGTCGTTCATAGTGTGAATTCCTTCTGCGTCCACCTGATGACCTAGGAATTTTATTTTCCCTTTTAGGAAATCACACTTGCTGATCTTGATACGTAAACTTGCCGTTTGAAGTCTTTCCAATACTTGTTGGAGTTTGCTGAAATGAGAGCTGATGTCTTTGCTGCAGACTATGATGTCATCCAGGTAGGCGAAGACTGAGTCACCCAATAGGCCCACAAAAAGACTGTTTACTAACCTTTGAAAGGTGAGGGGTGCGTTTCTCAGTCCGAACGGCATGCGTAGCCATTCATAGTGTCCACTGGGGATAGAGAACGCAGTGACTTCTGTTGATTTCTCATCCATTCCAACTTGCCAGTACCCACTGAGGAGGTCTAAAGTACTGAATACCTTGTTCCCTTTTCCTATGCCTTGTAGTAGCTCGGACAGTACAGGCATGGGGAACCTTTCAGGTATAGTTACTTGATTGACTTTGCGATAATCAATCACCGGACACCATCCTCCATCCTTCTTAGGTACCAGGAAAAGAGGTGAAGTCCATGGCGAGGATGAATGGCGAATAACATTTTGCTCCAGCATTTCATCTACCATCCCTTTTACTACTTCCCTTTGACAGTGTGGCAATCTGTGCGCCGCTGTGTAAACGGGATTGGTGTCTGGTTTGAGGGGTATGGTATGCGTTGTTAGATCCGTTTTACCTAGACGTTCTCCTGGGAGTGCAACTACATCTCTGAAAGACTGTAGCAACTTCAGAAGGGATTCTGCCTCTTCTGGAAAGTCTGTCTTCTTTAGGTTTTGCCTGAGAGGATCTTCGTCTTGCATCTCGGATGGTGATGATGCTGTCATTGCTGCAATTGGTGCTTCTGCGGAGGGCCACTCCGGAGGTTCAGGATCTACTGGATAGTCGTACACAAGAGCTTTTCCGATCTTGCAGCCGGATTTCAGTGTGATTGGACTGTTAGACCTGTTATAGAATAGTATCTCGGTCCTTGCTTTACCCTGAAGCTTGTACAAGGATGATTCGAGAGCTAGTCCTTTAATACATGCAATTTCACTTAGACATACTGCATCCGTGCCTTTCTTGAGCTTGGGTAACCTAACTGGGAGGTGTGCACCCTCTCTAGCACGAATCCTTTGCTTTCCGATTACTACTAAGGGATACAACCGTGAACCTTGATCCGTTGATCCAACACTCTGGATACTTGGAGTAGGGGACACCAAGGGCCGTGCATGCAAATTGTCCATGCTTGTTGAAACAGCCGCTGCAATGGTCGAGTGCAGGAGAGGATGCGGATTCTGCATTGTAGAATAATTGAGTCGGTTGTAGATCATCTGGTGGTCGGACGGATTTAAGGCGATGCGATTGTCTTTCATTGTTCCGATGACTATGAGGCCATCTGCTGGGAGTGGAAAATCCTTGATCACGTAAAACCTCGTCTTGATGTTTGGGTCTCTGTGACGTGTGAATCTAAACGGAATGTCTACCATACCAACTAGTTTTAGGTTATTCTGTGTAACTCCTGTAAGTTGCATGTCTGGGAGATTAAGTTTCCAGTTGCACTTAAGCTGATTTTGAAGATTTGTCAATGACTCGTAGGACAAGATATTGGCGCAGGCGCCGGAGTCAAGAGCCAGAGACATCTTCACATCACCTACCATTACTGGAATTGACATAATGTTCACTCGTGATACTGACGCAACGAGCGAGGGCACGTGTAAGGGCGACGAGTGGACATTGGTAGGTAGCGGTGTAGGTTTTTCTACGTTTGATCGTTGGGTCTGATGCGCGAGTCTTCCCCCGACGATCCTTGTTTACGCTTTGCAGCTAAGCCTTCGATTGTACGGCAATCCTCTGTGGAGTGTCCTTTCTCACCATGGAACATGCAAGTCATCTTCTGTTTCCCTTGCACTTTGCCTGTCTGGTGTTTTTGAGCTTGTCCACTTTGGTATGATGTCCCACTGGAGGGTGTGAATGGCGTCTTCTTCTTGTACTTGTCTGGAATTAGCTGTGGGTGCAGCCAACAGGCTGTCTTGTCATGTCCCTTCTTGTGGCAATGATCACAGCTGTTGTCTTTCCTCGAGCTGCTACTATACACTTGTTTGGGTCTGCTCCCCGAGGCTTCTACTGGGGTTACCAAGGCTTTTGGTACTAAGTCTGTGGTAATCTTATATGTACGTTTGCTCACTAACTTCTGCAGGTTAGTGGTGGGTAGGAATTCTGTTTTTGTCATTTCCTTCCTCAGGCGAGGATCCAGCATGAGCATGTATACTAGATATTCCACTACTTTGCC
The DNA here is from genome assembly GCA_032716605.1 of Paralithodes platypus. Taxonomy (NCBI): domain Eukaryota; kingdom Metazoa; phylum Arthropoda; class Malacostraca; order Decapoda; family Lithodidae; genus Paralithodes; species Paralithodes platypus. The sequence goes on from CM064533.1 coordinate 40,510,511, forward strand.
AAAGTTCTTCAGCATCATGCACTCATGGGTAGCAGTGTTGATCCATACTGAAGAGGGCGCTAGAAACCTTGCTTTGGCATCTGCATATGCATCTCCGGCTATTGCCATGGCGATGTATTGGTCATGCTTTCCGCCATCTGTGTCGAGATTGTCAGCTAATCTATGGATGAAGGCTAGTTCTCCTCCTTGGTTACCATCCCCATAGACCTCGATCATGTAGTTTTACCATTCCTGGTATTTTTTGTTTGGAAGCCTAGGATGGACTGAAAAACTTTAGGTTTCGAGCCGTCTTTCAGGTATGATCTAACAAGCTCAATTTTGTCTTCATCAGTAATAATGTTGCTGTTTCTCATGAGTCCTTCGATGTTCCTGAAAAATGTGAGAACTCCCCCCGGGTTATTAGGGCAGTCCTTCCCGGAGTAACATGCAACACCATGCCCTGTTGGCACAAAGATTATCGTTGGTGGTGGCACGTGTCCTGACATGGTGGGTGTTGTAGTAGTCGTACTCGTAGCCGTCGTAGTAGCCGTTGACGAGTTGGATGGAGTAGGCGTACTCGTAGTTGATGGAGTAGTCATCGGCGGAGTAGTCGACGTGTTCAAGTTACCTGTCGGATATTGCTTACCTGATCGATGTTGGCGTGCGTCTAAAATTGTAGGGCGTAACTGGAACGACTTGGTTTGTGTAGATTCTGGAGGCGCGTTAATTACCTTTGTCCCCCCGCTTGCGCTTAGGTTTGCGGTAGACTCTGTGTCGACGAGGTCTGATGTAACCTTTTGTGTACCGCAGGCGCTAGAGGAGGTGTCAACCTCTGGTGGATAACTCGATTTATCCTTGAATGAGTCAGACAGTTGGTTAGTAAGTGTGTCAATGTCAGCGTCAAAAGAATTGTCTACCTCTTTATCTAACTATGTGACCAACTGTGCCCTTCCTTCAGCTTCAGGAGGACTGTCTGAATGTCCATCAGATTGACTATCAGAGGATATGAGATCTTCCTCTAAAACATTCTCATTTCTAAAAAGATTAGAGGACATTAGGAAAAATGACACTTTTGGTAAAGATATCTGGATTGGATGTCATTGACAAATAATCCCACAAAACAAATGTTGGGACTGGTACAACATTATTGGTAATAGGGATTTATCTTAACCACACACCTGTACCCAAGATTGTATGGATGATAATGGTGGTTAGTCTGATGAGTGAGCAGTTAGTTTGTGAAAACAGGAAAATTCTGGAAAATTCAGGTTAGTAAGGTACTGTATAAGAATACTCTCTTACTAAGACAAATTTGGTTAGAAAGGCACTATAGGGAAGCCTATTCTCTTACTAAGAAAATTGAAAATAAATTATCACAGTGTGTAACAGAAGTAAGTCTTTGGATCTCTGTTAAGTTATTACTTGAGAAACTGTTACTGCAAATTTAATATAGAGTACTTAAATTCTATGATCTAACTTGAAATCATAGAAGGAATGAAATTAATGAGGAACGTACAGTTCCAGCTAAATTATTCTATACACATGAATAAGTTGAAAGAATAGTTAAGATACTTTGGCATTGCTTGTTTGTGTTGACAGAATTTTTACTAGCACTAATTACTAGTATATTTAGTTTGTATGTTATTTCTGACTAACTGATACAAAGCTGAATGTTGCAATGCTTGAAGGTCTTCTAGTCAGCTGTTGTAGAATGAAATTTAAAGGGGCGATCCCGTAGAGTAGATTGCTTCTCCTTATGTCATCACCAATTCCCGTGACGTCACAGTTCACACACACGTCATACCCTGGCCTGGCGTGGTGTGCGTGCGTGCGTGTGTGTGTCTAGGGTTGAGTTGCTGGGGCGAGTTGCTGGCGCGCGGGCTCACCGTGACTCATTGGCTCAGTGAAGGGAATGCTGAGGTCAGCGCTGATGTAATGGGTACTGAGAGATAGTACCAGTTCACTCTGAATCCACTTCTAGTCTTTATCATTCATCGATGTTTTTCTTTCCACTTAGCACTGTTATGTTAATGTTTTTCTAATTGCTTTTTTTTTTTTTTCTTAGTGCTTTTGTTTGCTCTTCGGAGGTCTTATTTTAATTGTGTTTTCGATTTGGGGAACACGAATCCCAATATACGCTGCCAACCAATTATGTGGCGGTGACTATTTGGTTGCCCTTTTTACCTCTTACCTTAACACCTTCAGACTCATATGATGCAGAGGTTGGCAGATTAGCAATAAGAAATAGAGTTCTCTCACTCTTATAATTACCTCTCCAAAATTAGTTTTCTGCCCACAGCTAACTAAAAGACAACTGCAGAGGTTGAAGTAACTAAACTAAAGGTTTGTAAAAAAACCTGATGGTAATAAAGGCTTTAAAGTATCCCTAATAGACTCAACATTGCGCCATATGTCGGAGAGGGTTAATAGTCCTTGTTTATGCTTGTAGTTGAGGTTTTCACTGTAAAAACATGTTGAAAGGTAACTTGTTAAGGTATTAATTTGAAGTAAAGACACTGTTCGGTTTTTCTAGGGTTTTATTACCAACAAAATAGATTATGCTTAATTAGGGGCTGGTTTGAGTTATTGATTGTCTTTGTAGGTATTGTAGCTACCTGACTGGGAAATACTTACAGCTTTTGCACTATATTATAAAAGCAAGTAGATTGAGTTATATTCCTGTGATTATAATCTTTCCTGTAAAAGAATAAAGAATAAGAATAGCGAAAATATATAATGGTACACACTCTAATTATCGCACTATATCGCACTGTATCACACTGTCACTGTACAGTATATGTCACTGTATTAACCCCTTCAGACTCATATGACGCAGAGGTTGCCAGATTAGCAATACGAAATAGAGTTCTCTCACTTATAATTACCTCTCAAAAATTAGTTTTCTGCCCACAGCTAACTCAAAGACAACTGCAGAGGTTGAAGTAACTAAACTAAAGGTTTCTAAATACCCCTGATGGTAACAAAGGCTTCAAAGTATCCCGAATAGGCTCAAAATTGCGTCATATGTCGGAGAGAGTTAATTACCACGGCCGCATGAAGGGTTCACCTTCCTATGTGGCTCTCTGATCTGCTACTAAACAATGCCTGGGGGCTCGAGCGTGCCGGCTTCTGACCAGTGTGGAGTCATACGATACATGTTGCTAGCAATCATATTGGAGTTGCTGCAATACTTTAAGAAGACCGTGGGAACGCTTGCTTACTCTGCAAGAACTGTACCAAGTCCTTTTATAGGTGGGGGAGATGATCTATCCATAGGGAGATCATTCCCAACTAGAATGTACAGTAGTATACTTAAGTAAGTGAATAACTGTTATAAGGGTGTGAGTTATATATGTGATTATATGAATTACCCTAGAGTGTACAGTTGCTCAAAATGCGCTGTTACACAATCACCATTATCAATTACTACTACCACAATCATCACAATACTACTACTACCATAATCACCGGCCTCGACCTCCCTGTGCCTCATTAAACGGCGACCTCGATTTCGGCCGCTAAATGACCTCCGATTTTGGATCTGACCCCATCCATACTCCCATTTTGGGGGGCTGCGAACAACTTTCGTTCCATACACCTCTTCGGTCGGAGGCCTCCTTCTGCCCCAAACGGCCACTTTTTTCATTTTTGTTTTCAATTTCGGCCTCGAAACTACCTCCAATCGTGGCCTCGCTCCCTCTATGACCTGACCCAGGTCAATTGACACCAACATGCAAAGTTTCAGCTTCCCAGGTCCAAAACTGCGGCTGCCTATTAAGAACACACAGACAGACAAACAGACACACAAACTGATTTAATAATATATATATATATATATATATATATATATATATATATATATATATATATATATATATATATATATATATATATATATATATATATATATGAATATATATATATATACCGGTATATATATATATATATATATATATATATATATATATATATATATATATATATATATATATATTATATATATATAATTATATATATATATATATTACTGTAGGGATGATTATGAGATGTGATCAAATGGAGTTAGTTAATGCATATAATCAAGTTGTGGTTGTATAATAAACTCATCGTGTATGACAATCATACCAATGTTCCATCTATGTATAAAATCAACGAGTGGATACACATGCATGTGACTAACTGAACATCTGGAGAGAGAGAGAGAGAAAGAGCGTTTCACCACTACCATCTTCTGTGGTGAATTTGGAATGAACTGTAGTTCTTTTTTATCTAACTCACAGACCTCGAGAATAAACTTGGAAAGGCCACACAGGCATGTGGATGCCGAATCCAGGATTGATCCCCCTGCCTCACCATGTTCTCATGTAGTGCAACCCCTTACCCCCCTATATAAAGTTCACCCTCTACTAAATTAATTTTATGTAGTCAATAACGGTATACGCCCACAAAAGAAGACTGTTCTCCCAGAAAAACCATCAATAAATTTCCGAAACAAGCATTTGTGCCTGACAATTCAACTTGAATGTTTGCACATCTGTAATATGTATGACGAAAGTATAAGTGTTGACATTGTCTAACTTGATTTCCAGAGAGCCTGCAGCAAGTGCTTTCCCTAAAGATGGATGAGTGACAGAGCCAAATTCAAGATATGTTAAACTTAAAATGTCTGGACACACAGAGCTAGAAGCAATTCAAGTAATAGGATGAGGTAGAGACATTTTTTTTTTTATATATATTCCAACTACTTCCTCTCGGGCATGGGCATAGGCTGATAGCCTTTACACTCTACCGCTGAACACGGTGAGGCCTGTGAGGTCTTGCTCCAGTCTAGGGAGTGAGACTTGCGACGCTTCACGGCTCGAAGCAACTCTATCTCTGAAGCCGCCTCGCCTCTGCGCTTCACAGTCTCATTCCCCACACTCGGACCCTCACTCTCAGAACGCCACCTATTGAACAATTAACTCACTAGGCATTGCCCCCCTGTAGCATATTTTCGAATATGGGAATATTCATACAATGCTATTTAATCAGGGAACAATGTGGGTATTTTTGTTGGCATTTCGGTGTGCTGTGGTAATGCACTGATACTAGGTACAGCACAAATTCCATCCCAATAATATCTTCCCATTGACATATTGGGATTCGAACCCGGGTCCATTAGATTACCAGTCCAGTGGCAAGACCACTCCGCCACACCTCCCCAATTGGAGGGAAAGAGTTCCAAAACTTACTTGCGGAGTAGAAGAAATATTGGAAAATCGGTTCACTCTTGAGTTAGAGAGTTGGGGTGCCCACACTCACAGTAATGGATAAGGTATACACTGAAAACAACTCTTAAGAACACCGATTGTTGTAATAGCGGTAGAAGATTGAGAGAGATGCAACATTGCGGCGTGTAGAGAGAGATTGTAGGGAATTAGTAAGAGGAAGTGAGTTGTTGAGACAAAATGCTTTTGACTCTACCCTTTCGAGAAGTGCGGTATGGGTGGAACCTTCCCACACATTTGAACAATACTTGATACATTGGTGCACTGTGCCCCTATACAGAGCAGGAAACTGGGCGTGGGCGAATAACCCACAAAGACAGTTGAGTAAACCTAAGTTCTGGGAAGCTGTTTTAGCAAAAGTGTTAATTTGATCTCTCCAAGCAAGGTCGGGAAAAAAGAATCACCAATACTAAGAGAAGATGAAGGGTTGATTTGTGTGTTGTTGAAGAATAAGGGATACATGTGTGGAAGATGATGATGGATATAGTAGATGAAAAAATTGGGCTTTTTAAGCATTGAAAGTAACAATATTTTCTCTGCTCTAATCAGAAAATACTTGATAAATCAGAAGATCGGCGTGATATGGCTTTATCACGTTTTTGAGTGATTACTGGGTCATTGGGGAAAACTAGTTGAATAGTGTTATGTAGAATCATTAGCATATGAGTGGATAGGACTGAGGTCCAGTTGAGAAAATTATTAACGAATATTAACCCTTAATTAGCGGCTCACCACATAAGTCGAGTTAAATAAAGCTGGACTATGTGGCGGCGCTCGACATAACTCGAGTGGCAATTTCAGCACGTAATGTTGCTGAGAGAGAGAGACAAGTGGTGGCAGGAGACTAGCGAGCGTATGACTGCTCCAGACCACCGCGGCGAACCTACTGACACGAATCTCAGCTCCCTCCTCCCTCTCTCACTCGCTACATACTGAATTATATGGGGAAAGTACCGAATTACATGCTTTTTGCACTCGCGTTGCACGGTTATTGCAAGAAAACTAGCCATCATAAAAGGATCGTTATGGTGTCATTCGAAAGCTCTGTTTATGCCCTTTCAGGGATAGGTACTTGTTTTACGTTCTGGGTCTTATTTAGGCATGAAAATGATCACGTAAACAGCCCTATTTTGGCTAAAAACACCCCGCTGTGCGGTACATATAAATAAACCGCATAGGCCGCTCGTAAGGTGTTAAAAAGAGAACTGGAGACAGGACAGAACCTTGAGGAACACCTGAGTTGATATGATGAGGAAGTGAGTGATGGCCCTCCACAACAGTAGGTATGCAGTGGCCAGAAAGGAGATTAGAGACAAAGACGCTGAAGGAAGGTAGTTTGGAAATTGGAGATTTGGCTTTCAACATTGTCTTGCACAATAGAAAAGGTCTCATCAAAGCCCTGAAAAGAGGATGACCATGAGTTTGTAAGATAAGAAGGAAGATCACCAATAGAGCATACATGCAATTATTAAATGTCATTTTCCATTACCATACATTGTAATTGCTCAGACGTGGTTTCCAATCTGCAGTTGGAATATAATACAATGAAGTCCTGCCACAAAACTGCCCCATCATGTCACAACTTTGGCTGATGTTGGCATAGTGCTAACCATGCTGTAGCAAGACTCAACTAAGTCCAACTGCACCAGCTGCACCTGCAGTATTTGCAACCCACACCAGCCTCAACAGTGCTACAACTAGGCAGTACCATACAAGACTCTACTCTATATTAGGCAACTTGGACTTTAGAACAACAACATCCTGCAACAATACTATCCCATCATGTAAACACTATGGTCAACTCTGGTGTGGCAAAACAGTGTGCCAAACAGTGTCCATGTAGGACTAGTAGAATCCCCTGTGGCACCTATCCACGCCCCACCACCCTCGGCAGTGCCATACTAAGACAGTGCCAATAGCATCACTTTATCGTATGGTATGGCTGTTGATTCAGATGTCGACTGCCATCCCCACTATTAGTCACCTTGTACTACACACAGTATGATGCGTGGGGCATATTCTCCTTTTCATCTACCATAAAATGAAAGCCCCCTTACTCCCTGGGGATAAAGAGTGGCCCTTACTAAGGAAACGATACTGACAATCTAAAAGTAGGTTATGGAAAGACAAATGCTTAAGGATGTTTTAATTACAAATAGTTTCAAAAACTTTTAGATGAAAGAAACAAGAGCAATTGGACAATAGTTGGAGGGTTGAGAGCGGTGACCTTTCTTTGGGACAGTTTGAATGAGAGCAAACTTCCAATAAGAACGAAAGATATTAGAGGAAAGACAGAGACGAAAGAGTTTGCCTAGGCAGGGAGTCAGCAAGGAAGAACAGTTTTTTAGTACAACAGGAGAAACATCATTCAGACCAATCCTGCTTAGTATTAAGCCCACAGAAGGCATACAGTACATCCTTGGAGATATATTAGTATTAGAAAAAAGTAAGAGAGATGGGGGTGGAGAGGGAGGAATAGCACAGGAATCATCCAAGATGGAGTTTTTAGCGAAAGCTTGGGCGAAGAGTTCAGCTTTGTCAAAGGACAAAGTGATGGTAGTGCGTCTGAGTGGAAAGAGGAGGGAAAGATGAGGAAGTAAACTTGTTGGAGAGGTTTTTGGCTAGATGCCAGAAAGCGTGGGAAGAACTAGAATTTGAAAGTTCAAAACATTTACTATTGATGAAAGAGTTCTTGGCGAATCGAAGAACAAATTTGGCTTGATTCCAGGTAAACACATGAAAGAGTACGAGGTACTGAAGTTTGAAGGCAATGATACCGCTTGAATGCTTCCTTCTTATTGTGGACAGCAGTAGAACAAGCATGAGTAAACCAAGATTTTATTTTCATTTGACTGAGAGAGAAAATGGAATATCTGCCTCCATGCCCGAGAGGATTACCTCAGTAATAGGCTCAGCACAATCCATTGCTTTCACGGAAGCAATAATCATTCCAAAAAAATACTGACAAAAAGCCTTCAAGTTGGCAGCGCCAAACTGTCATAAGCGCTGCCGGCTGGGAGGATTGGATGACCGTACTGGAGAGATAGTACAGGTAACAGAGATAAGGTTGTGATTGGAGGAGCCCAACGGATAGAAGAGGTTTACAGTGTAAATAGAAAGAATTAGAAGTTAGAAATGAATCGAGGATTTTGGGCCGATCTCCATGGTGGTAAGGAAAGCGAGTAGGTACTTCTAGGTCTTTTAGTATATAAAAGATGTAGGCTTGTTCACCAGGTTGGTCAGTGAAATGAGAGGGGAGCCATTGGCGGTGGTGAACATGGAAATCTCCTTGGATGGATATTTCTGCGAAAGGAGAAATGGAGAGAATGTGCTCTACTTTAGAAGTTAGATGGTAAAAGCATTTTGGTAAGCCAGTAGAATTTGGGGAGAGATAAAAAGTGCAGCAATACTTATTTTGAGATTGGCAAGATAGCTTGAGCCAGAGAGTTGAGAATTCAAAGAATCAAAGTTGGGAACACGAGAGAAATCAAGATTGTTGCACACATATACACAACATCCACCTTCGGCTTGAAACTGAGGATAGTGATAGTAGGAGGATACAGAGAAGGTTTTGTTGTCAGTTGTCCCTTGCAACTAGGTTTCAGTGAGAAAGAGAAAATAGGGTTGGTAGAGAAGATCTGGTGTTCCACAGAGTCAAAGTTAGAGGAGAGCCACGAATGATGCAGACGTTGATAGTGAAAGTAAAAGATACTGGGACAGAGCATTTTGATGGGTCAGCTACAAGGGCCAAACCACTGGGGGCATTTTTTACCCGTCATATGACGGGCGCCGCAGGGGTGGCCAATATTCTCTCTCCAGTCATATGACGGTCACTGCGAGTTGAGTGTTAATATATTTACAATTCCACATAAATCAACATGATTAAGCTATTACATATCAAAGAAATATATAGGTAAAAACAATTGCATAAAAGCCCACATGTAGCCCACTGATTTATAGCGACATGTGCTAATAGCCCAGACTTGGCAGAAAGCTACGGTTCGGTTCGTGTTTCCTTCTATGCACTTTTCCATAAAACATTTTTCTGCAACCCCGATGCACGATTGTAGCCTGATCCTTCCTTGGTAAACCTGTTCTATTAATTAATGTTAGTTTACACATCGAATCTAGGCTATTATTCAAAGAGCATATGCATATGTATGGAACTCGAACATTGTTTTGATCGTCAGAGCTCTCAGATGACTTCGTAGTCAGCTGCCTCTATGCTTCACTGGTAGGGGGTATCTTGTGTAAAATCGTCTACTGGTAGATGGATGTCTACCTAGACAGATCCTGGGTGACAGTTGTTGCCAGGTTGCAAGACCTTTTTTGTGGCCAGTGTGGTGTAGTGGTTAGCACGAGTGCCTGTTGATCGCAAGGTCCAGGGTTCGAATCCCGGGTGGGTTTTGTGAGGTTTTTCTCAAGTGGCATTACTTGATTTAAAGGTTAAACTATGCCATGTTTCTGGCACAAAGCTTTAAGTGAACTAAGCAATATAGATTATATTAATTATTATTACACCACAACCAGATACAGACACAATGTACATTACACACGCATGCATTGACCTCCTTCTCTCCTACATACACATACACACACATATTGACACACACACGCGCGCGCACACAAACGGAATTCCACACAATACATAGTTAACAAACCCCAGAATGTCACGAGAACCGACCTTCACTTTCATCCAGCCTGGCCTATTGTCCGAGAGAATACTCCCATGTAGAAATTATATATATGTATACAGTATATACAGTGTATATATATATATATATATATATATATATATATATATATATATATATATATATATATAGTATATATATATATATATATATATATATACCGGGTATATACTGTATATATGTATATATATATATATATATATATATATATATATATATATATATATATATATATATATTATATATATATATATATATATATATATATACATATATATATATATATATATATATATATATATATATATATATTATGTGTGTATGTCTGTGTGTGTGTGTGTGTGTGTGTGTGTGTGTGTGTGATTATTATTAAAATTGTAATTTCGAGCCAGTGAGGCTATAAATACACAATTCCTTAACTCGGCACCTGCGACAGACATGTTTATTTAACCCAATGAGCACCAGCTGATTTATAATAAATGTACAAGGAGGGACCAACAGGTTGTAATTTTTTTGTTCTGAAAACACATGGGATAGTTTAGTAATCAAGTAAAAAACACAAAATAACGCTCACCTAGGTCATTTAGGTGTCCTGCGGGGCGGCGGAAAGTCACAATTAACATGGGTAAATGGGTAGGCAGAATACTGTAAAATCAATCCCGCGCGCGCCCACGCACACGCGGCTGGACTTGGAGGGTTTCCAACCATCGATATAATTGCGTGGGATACTAAAGCAGTAGTCCCCATACAAATCTGAACCCTGTAGGTGCCATAGGACAAGAGTAATTAAAGAGAACACAATCATTGCGTTGCTGAGATTTAGCGTTACATACAAAGGCGACGCATAATGCGCGTCGCTGGTACTCAAGAGGTTAAGTGTCGCTGATGCGATGTCTTTATATAATAATTAGGATCAAGTTTGATATATTTACCATATAAAGCAATATTACTGCTTCATATACGCATATTTCACGTGTATAATGAGCATGTGAACATTGAAGAACCAGAAAACAGGTGTAAAGAGGTAGTATCAGGTGTGAAACTGTATATTTGTGACGGGAGGGGATATGCTCTCTCGGTCACCTCAAGAAATACTGGAAACTCTGGGTCGGTATCGTGCCTGTGTGAGGGAGGTCTTGGGTAGGGAGAGTGTACAGGAGGGTGACTAAACATATTTTAGATGGGAGTAACGTTGTACAGGCAGTATATATGGGAGGGAAAATATGGGATAAATGAGGAAGGGGGAAGTGGAGGGAAAATGGGGGGTGGGGGGCAAGTAAGACACATGTAAGGGGAGGACAGGCGGTGGTAACAAGGAAAATATCACCTAATCACATATCGGTTCCATTTCACCGGCCTTGGGGCGTCTATATATTTGTTCTGTTTGTGCTATCTACCGGAAGGAGCATAGTATTCGCACAGGAAAACCTTCCCGAAGGAGTGTCGTAGCCCTTGGGTTAACTTATCATATCCTACTTAGTGAACAGTTTGGCCTTGTCTGCCACAAGAGAGCCAGCATACCTCTAGGGAGACAGGTGGAACCCATAGACCGGCACATACAGTGCATACCTTTCTCGAACCTCTCCTGCAAGCAGTGGGTTTAAACCTCTGTTACCTGAGCCAACTGACTATATTTATCTATAGTCAGAGAGGTCGGGGATCAAGATTATTGTCAAGTTCGTTGGCGCTACCTAGAGTACGTGTGTACACATAACTTCCGTGGTACATTTGGATACCATAGTCTCTAGCTACCTCATAAATATTCGTGAACTTCACCTGTTTCTAATTATGGAAGTATATCTCTGGAAACGAATGTATATATATATATATATATATAGATTTGTCTATACATCACCTACAAAACTATATATATAAATACTGTTTATTGAAAATCAAGTTCTATCCAAAAATCAAACCAGATAGATATAATCGCATAAAGCAAAACGGGGGGTGGGGGGGGGGGGATGTAAATATATATATATATTTGAACATGACTTAACCGCAACACATTCAACCACACCCCATAATACAGTATGTCCAAAGCGTGATCTTCCATTCTATATAATTCATACATTTTCATACATTTTCATATTAGCCTGATCACGCCGGCTGCCATTCTGATATAACTCAGTCTCCACAACTTTCGTTTTGGGGAGGTTCTCATCATTAAATGTACTGTCCATATTTCGTTTCGATATGAAAATGTTGGAAGCGGCACATTATTGCTAAGTTACTTTTTTAACTTTTCCGTCTCACAAACTATTATGCATTATGACCCTGACCATGTTATAGCAATGTTTTTGTGTGCGCAAATTAGTTTGTAATGTATATGCCATGAGCTTTGCTATTCACATTTCCAGTTTATAACATACATTCAGTACAATGAGGTAAATAGGCGCAACAAAAATGGTGACTTACGAGTGTACGTATCTTAGCCAAATTGTTACAAATGAGAGTTGATGGGACGAGAGTGGCAAGGGAGGAAAGCAGACCAAAGGCATTCGTCTTCCAGGTCCTCCTGAGAATTTAGGTAAAAATTGTAAAAGGCTTGGAGAATTGTTGCGTTTTACATGTTCGTATTATCAATGTAGTTCTTCCTATGCTGATCCAGAGAACGGTATTAGTGAGTCCAAATTTAGAATAACTTGAGTAATTCCAGCTAATTAAATAATATTTCAATACGGAAGTTGAGATAGTATAGAAAATAACTATCGAAATAAGTTACGGTATCTAGGTAATCAAGTACAATATATAATGTTCCTATAGGTAAATGAAAACTTAACCTAGTGTAATTTATTCTAGCCTTTTCCTTGTTTAAGTTAATGTAATATGTCAATATAAACACAACACAAGGTAGTATTATTGTTTGTGGGCATAGAGTCAACCAGATGGGAAAGGTTAACACCACATGGGCATTTACACACACTATGACAACTAACTTTGATAATGCTACTATAGTTATGTATCAGTGTAGAACGGGTAATACCACAAGGGCATTCACACACACTATGACAACTAACTTTGATAATGCTACTATAGTTATGTATCAGTGTAGAACTGGTAATACCACATGGGCATTCACACACACTATGACAACTAACTTTGATAATGCTACTATAGTTATGTATCAGTATAGAACTGGTAATACCACATGGGCATTCACACACACTATGACAACTAACTTTGATAATGCTACTATAGTTATGTATCAGTGTAGAACTGGTAATACCACATGGACATTCACACACACTATGACAACTAACTTTGATAATGCTACTATAGTTATGTATCAGTGTAGAACTGGTAATACCACATGGGCATTCACACACACTATGACAACTAACTTTGATAATGCTACTATAGTTATGTATCAGTGTAGAACTGGTAATACCACATGGGCATTCACACACACTATGACAACTAACTTTGATAATGCTACTATAGTTATGTATCAGTGTAGAACTGGTAAGATCGTGTTAAGGGAAATAGGTCATTTTTCTGGTCCCCTTTCTCCCTCGTGTTGAGCTCCATTTGTTTTGAGATTATAAGATATTGTGGTCATTAGTTTAGCGATTTTAACACCTGTCGACCCATTTCGTTGTCAATATTAAGACCTTCAGTGCCATTTTTGTGTCGATTGTTTCCTGGCAAGCGATAGCGAGCCTGACATATTAAGAGGAACCGGCCTTTGGCCTGGAAATTTTTCTACCGAAAAATGTAGGCTACACATATATCTTGAAGGGGGTGTTTTTCTAAGTTTGATGGAGGTTTAGCGAGGAAACTAAACAATAAGGGAATACATCAATTAATAGACCAAACAAAAACGGCCCATCTCCCATTAATCTATTAACATTCCAGAATACATGCACAGGCTGTATATTCGTTTTTTTTTCCTTAATCACTCATAAGTAACAAGCATAATACAAACAAACTTATCTCGACATTAATTATTTGAGTGTGCAATCGTACATCTGAAAAGTTATGCGACAACTGTGATGAGACATTAAAAGACATTCGAGAAACACATCTATCTGATAATCGTATGAACGGAAACAAATAGGAACATGACGACTGGAAATCATTGAAGACTGTCAATATATATCGGTGCATCATCAAATTACATATTTCTTCACATATAATGCCAGCCAACTATAGATTCCTGCTGTTCAAGCTGTTTTATCTCGCTGAAAACAACATTAAATAATTGTGAGGCTCGGTCGAATACATAATAAGGACACATAAATAGCATAACATCATGAAATACCCAAATCATCATATCATAGTAAGCTATACAAACTAACATAAATACTTATATCAATGAACAATATAAACCCAAGCAATGATGTAAAACCCGTCAAACATTATCTTTCGCGAGCATATGAAGTACTGCACTAGCAATATATGGAATACTAGTAAAGCCATCAGGAGGACATAATTTATATGGGAACGCCATAGTCATAATAAACAAAATCTACGTATATCACATAACCTCTCAATAGAGTAAAAGGAAAGCTATCCGCGTTTCCAATTAAAAATCAAATACAAACTTGCTTGTTGACATATAATTTGCTTACCAAAATTAAATACAATTCCAACAAATACATTTAACAAATAAAATTATGTTAAGCCTAAAAATGATGTGTCTATTAAAAATATACATAGCAATAAATCACATACAAGTATTATGTTTAACTCCATACATTATAATAATAAGCCTACATAAAATCACATATGCATGAATATCTCTCTCTCTCTATATATATATATACAATATAAATAACCACACATGCTCTATAGTTCAATTCATATAGAAATATGAACATGTTTTAGAATACATATATGTGCAACAGACAAGTTCACACATGGACATATATTATACAATACAATAACATGCAGCTTAAAGCAAATAGTATTGATCAAATTAGGATAATCTGCTAGGCAATTATATACTAGACAAACACATAAGACCTTACAGACTATTCAAAGCAAAACCCTGAAGATCATTACAGGCTGCACAGCTACTGCACCCACAGATCACCTACATCAAGAAACCAAAATCCTCAAAGTCAAAGACCATCTGGACATGAGAGGCACTCAATTCCTGGCAGCAGCCTCCACGAACCAAGACCACCCACTAAACTACATGGCAACACACCCACAGACACCAAGAAATATCAAAACAACACCCAGCACACGGTATCACACACAATCCTCTCTCCCTCCCTGCCCACCCCGAACCAACTTCGAGAAGCACATCCATACTCATATCTCTCGCCAATCCATCCACTCACTCACAGACAACACACAGCTACATGCACGACCTCCCGAAATCCATCCTTCCGAATCCTCTCTCCCTCGCGAGAACAGAGTCCACCTGGCCAGGCTGAGATGCGGACACCATTCAGCTCTCCTGAACTATCAGACGAGACTGGATGACTCCGTTGTCGACGCCTGCCCGGGATGTAACACAGCACCCCATACCATTAAACACATCATAGAAGACTGCATTTCACACAATCACTTACGCCAACAACACAATCTACACTCCATGAGAGCTCTGTTGGAAAGCCCGATCGTGGCCATGACCTTCCTCAGGGAATCGGGGCTGTTCGGCCAGGCAGCTTAGGGAACAACAACAACAACACATATCAAATTAAGCACATATTATCAGTAATCGTCCATCATGTTTATGTTAGTCTAGCAAAGGATGGACGATTTTCTGAAAATGATGTCAAACTTTGGAGATCATATGATTATACAATAATTTAAGGAAATACATCATAATAATACATAAATCTTAGCCATACTTAAAGGGTTAAACGCAAAGGTCCAAATAACACCCAACACACCCAAGCAAATCCCGACAGTTTCCCCTTGACCTGGCACCTGCAGATAAGAATACACATTTTACATATAAATGGAAAGGGAAACAATGTGAGCACAATGCAGGAAAATGAAACCACAGAGAGAGAGAGAGAGAGAGAGAGAGAGAGAGAGAGAGAGAGAGAGAGAGAGAGAGAGAGAGAGAGAGAGAGAGAGATTTGATTTTGCCCCGAGGGGCGAGTTTATTGAGCAGCGCCCCCCATCCTGTGAGGGGACAACCACTAGTAAGGCGATACATACTGCTCAAAGAGCCATTATTCCACTGAAACAACAGCATCGTCGTCTGGTTACATTCATATTTGTGTTTATAAGTCAGGTTGGCATTATTCAGATGTGTTATTATAGTTTCCTCATTTAATTGTCACATGGTCTGTATAAAATAAATAAAATAAAAAAATAAAAAAAAGCAAGCAAGCAAGCTTGTAGTGACTGAATTATTAATTGACAGGTTGTAAATAATAGCACTACAGAACTAGTGCAATCGTATGAGGAGACTATTCATATTTTCATTACATCAATGATTATTGAGATCATAGTTACCTGAATACAATTATTACAAAAATAGGCAATGGTATAAATCAACATAATACATAATTTAATACAGGCGGACATAATCATGATCCGGTTCGTTGTGCACTGGGAGCTAAGGTGTCTTGAGATCGCCTCGTACCCATACACAACGAACGTATTATAGTCTGCATGGTTGGTATCTAATTGAATATACTTAGTGGGTATTTCAAGAATGTCAGGGGGTAAGGAAATGTGATTTGTATATTAGAAGACTGTGATTAACGAGACGTGTAACATGTGGAGGGAGGTGGTAGAAAGAGAGGGATCTCGTTGGGGGTGGAAGTTTCGCTCCCAGGAATTTTCGTTCCTGTGGTATTTCAATAATAATAATAAAATAATAATAATAATAAGGGGACAACCACTGGTAAGGCAATACATACTGCTCAAAGAGCGATTATTCTACTGTAACAACAGTATCGTCGTCTGGTGTTATTATAGTTTCCTCATTTGATTGCCACATATGCTGTATATACGTGCTCATGAAAAAAAAAAAAAAAAAAAAAAAAAAATGAAGGAGAGAGAGAGAGAGAGAGATGCTAGATACATAAAATATCAAGTCCAAATATATTAATACAAGAATCATGCGTATATCATGGTGGCCCAGTGACGCAAATAGTAACAGCAAAAGATACACACAATTGCGATTCCTGGACACGAAAGTTTAAAACAATTATTATACTTTGACCTTCCCGCCCAGTGACGTATTTATCTTATCAGTAACACGAAAAACTACATAATTTGGTGTAATATGCTTTGATTGCCCAGTTGATATAAATAATGGAATATTTTAACATAATGTACAAGTTGGTAATTTTTGCTATCTGCTTTATAGCAGGTGAAAATATACTCTACCGGAAAGCTAAACAAAAATGGGACCCTTCAAAGCCCATTGGCACCCCTTAATTATGCGAGGCTACGCCCCCTTAACGGTCGAATAAGGATACACCGCAAAATGTCGGAAACCATAAGGAAACTCATTCGTCTGTATATCCCTCCATTTACCTCCGCACGCACTTCTCAAGTACCTCATTTCCACCCTTTCCACTCTTGGTCTCTCCACCAACATCCATGGTTCGCTTCCGTAAGTCAATGTCGGGATTACCACACTGTCATGATAGGACTTCTTCACTTCCATGCTGACCACTCACCCTATTTCTTTTTACTGTTTTCAGCGTTCCTACAACCCTCTTCCCCTGTTGCACCCTCTCCCGTACTTCTTCTCCATATTCCCATCTTTACTCAGCACACTGCCCAGACACTTAAATGAGCTGACAATCTCCATAGCCTGACAGTTCAACTTCACATCACACTCTGTGGCTTCACCCCTTTCGAAAACCAAAACCTTGCTCTTCCTCGCATTTATCTTTAGATTCCGTTTTTCGCACGCTGTTCCAAACATATTTACCAGACCCTGCAACTCTCATTCATTATCGCTCATCAGAACTCTATCATCAGCAAACAGCAGTACGAGCTTCCACTCGTTTCCCTTCCTTATCTGTGATACAACAACATCCACTGCTCTTCCTTGTATTTCTTTCAATTTCGACTGTGATTATTCATTGTCCTTCATCTGTGACTGAGCCAACTATTTCTGCAGTTTCTTGTTGCCCTTTGCCTGCAACTAGAACAATAATTTTGATATCTAATGATAATGTCGGACAGGTTGGGAGAGAGGTTTCCTGACCAGGTTTCAAACCTACTCACTTCAGGTATATCTGGGAGAGTTCCTGTCTCATATGGTAACTGTGCCTTGCTGTTGACAAGCATGCTTGCGGCTTCTGAAATTGAGCCTACTAAAATTTGGGCTCCAATTACACCTGAGCATCGTGGCACCACTGTATCAAACAAAGAATTAGACAAAGACATTAACAGAATTCTCACTGCCAATTTCTTTCTCCGCATTGTCGACAAAGCAGTTGTTGGGGCCATCTCGGCCTGTGGACTCATTACCTAGTGAGTGTAGAGACGATTAAACGTATACAGTATACATTACATATACCGACTTTACACAAACTATTCAAGCAATTGAATTTGAGTTACTTACCTAGTTAAAATTGTGTATTTTGCATACTACAGTACATCTGTTTGGTACTGACAAAAAAGACCCAAAATGTA
This sequence comes from Paralithodes platypus, assembly GCA_032716605.1. Lineage (NCBI taxonomy): Eukaryota > Metazoa > Arthropoda > Malacostraca > Decapoda > Lithodidae > Paralithodes > Paralithodes platypus. The sequence continues at coordinate 40,529,019 of CM064533.1, forward strand.
CACTAATATAGCATTTGGATAATCAAATGGAAGGGCAAAAGATGGCATGTAATATGACGATCACTGAAAAGCCATTATATTACAACACAGGTATTTAACATTATGATCAATAATCAAATTATCAATATCTGTCCAAAATGCAAGATATTTATCAAGGCGAAAAAAAAGGAGCGAAACTGCCCATAAGGCAAAGTATGCGCTATAATGATGTTGGACAATAAAGAGGAGGTATCAGGTTGTTATTGAAAATAAAGAGGCAACTGGCTGTCAATGTAGAAGAAGAGGCGCCTCATCTATTTGATACTGAACAAGAAGACGCATCTGGTTGGCATTGAAGAGGAGACAATCTAATTGTCATTGTACAGGAGGATGCACCTGGTTGTTACTACAAACAACAAGGCATCCACTTGTCAAAATAGAGAATGAGAAGGAGGATACATCTGGTTGACAGTGAACAAAAAACAGGATGAGGAGGGATCTGGTTGACACCGAATACTTGGTAGGATATGGGGAAAGAGAAGGCATCTAGCCGTCACTGCTGAGGGAGAAAAACAGGAAGACACCATCCAACCAAGACAGCTACCTTGGCACTCAGAGAAATAGGCGAGGAAAGAATTTGTAAGGGTCCGGGCTGATTAAAACGGACCTGCGGAAGTGCGTGGTATAGCGTTAGCAGGGAAATGAAATAACAAGGGAATGGAAGGATTTACTTCGGGAAGACCGCCAATGATATCAGCCTGATGTACAAACATACACTTAGGACGTTTGTGTTGAGGACTTGAGGGTGATTGAGGCTAATTAAACAAATATGCAGACGTGTTAACGAAATTATTTCTGCATTATGAAAGTAGCGTGTTTTCGTCGGCCAGTTTATATTCAGTATATACAGTATATGCCGTTTTATATATATATATATATATATATATATATATATATATATATATATATATATGTACAGTACATAGCCTATTTATATATATATATATAATTATATATATATATATATATATATATATATATATATATATATATATATATATACAGTATATTCCCAGCCGGACTCGAACCTCCGACATACAGCACGAGTGTCCAAGCTTTTAATCCACTACACCACGGTGTGATAAAGGAATCTTAACCTTTTCCTATTCTTATTAGGGAGAAGGGAAATCCTACTTGGAGAATGCATATCAATTAATGCACAAGTCACAAGTCAAGTAAGGATCCATATTCCAAGTTACCATACAGGGATTTGTACACGATTCCCTACGCAACTCAGGTTATAGAGATTTCATTTTAATTATCGACCAGCCAAACACGAGAGTAATATGATATCAAGTATATCTCACAAATACTTGTGAGCTAATACATGTTTATATACTCCCAGCCGGACTCGAACCTCCGACATTCAGAACGAGTATCCAAACTTTTAATCCACTATACCGCGGCTGGGAGTATATAATTATACATAAACAGTATATATTAGCTCAATTGGATTTGTAAGATATAGTTTATATATATATATATATATATATTTTATATATATATATATATATATATATATATATTATTTTTATTAATCTCACCACCACACCCCCACTGAAATTAATTAAAGTATATATGATCCACCGGGATTCGAACCCGGGTTATCACACACATATTTTTGCCACCTTAACCATTACACCACCAGGACGGTTATATATATATATATATATATATATATATATATATATATATATATATATATATATATATAATTATATATATATATATATATATATATATATATATATATATATATATATATATTCAAACTCTCTCGCTATTCTATCGCTACTACAATAATCAGTGCTCCTCAGAGCTCTCCCAGTGTATACCACTGCCTCTACGTAGGGTACGCGGTGCCCGTCTTGCAACACAAGCCCACCCCTACTCTTTGCAACTCTCCAACCCAAGAGTGAAATGTTACTCTCAGACATTCTTCTATTCAACAGCTGAGCTCTGGAACTCTCTCCCAGAATCAGTCTTTCCCTCTTCCTATGACTTAAATTGCTTCAAACTCCGTGTGTCCATGCATATTGGCTCGAACGTCCCTTGATTTTGGCCCTGACAATCTTTCAACTCTGGGGGAGGCACTCACTACAGGCAGTTCTGCCTTTTGTCTCCCTCACTCACATAAAAACAAAAAAATATATATCGAAGTTTCTAAAATAAACATGTTTGCATAATATATGCTAGAATAATGATGATCCATATTCTTGTCGATAACTAAGGAAAGAAATACAAACATTCAATTTACAAAGAGTGTGGCTAATTACAACAATCGTAGGAAAGTTTATACGTGAACCCATTCCATAGACCAAGTGTCTAAAGTATTTGAAATGGTCTGTATCACTGATGCCTTAGAATCGTCTCATAACAATTATGAGGATTCGTTTTATCCAAATAATATAGTAAATTGCGATACAGCCATCGAACTTGTCTTACATTATGCGTAAAGCCGTTGGCTATATCTGGGAAGAATAGCTTTGAATAACATTGTCTGTTCTATGATATATTCGGTCAAAATGGACAAAGAGACTTTCCATTTTCTTTTTTGAACCCACAACGCTCAATTAATACATGACAAGAGAAGCATAAATATAAATGTGCTGGCAGTTGAAATATAACTGAAGCCACAAAAACGCTAAGCTTCACACTTGGGGTCCCGGAAACCGACAACATTATTGTTTTATCTCTTGAATTTAGAAACAAATGTATAAAAACCTTAGTATGTTGTAAAAATAAATAATACAAATTCAAAAGATTAACAAATACATCAGGGTTGATTATTATATCAATAATTATTTGACAAACGGTGGGAGTTAAAACTAGTTGGTTTCATATATGTCGAAAAATGACAACTGTATCCTAATGTGCAAATAACAAACACATGTGTATTTATGTAATAAAGGAATAAACAGGAGTTTTGGTTTAGCTTCGACAATATTGAATCCATTTGATTAATAATGTATTGCAATGATTATCCATACCAACCATTTTATGATTGCTGAAACAAACAAATAATAAAACCGGAAAACTATTATGCTCACATCCATGAAATGCAAGATTGTCGTGTAGTCAAAGGGGTAGTGGAAGACTATCAGGGCACGAACACGAGCCGTGGAATTTTGTTGTTATCAGTTACAAGTAAAATTTCATACCCCGTTCATCCGGCTACCTTCCTCGGTTCTTATGGGAGAGGCTGCAGGAGTAGCCTACGAGGACGAGGTGAGGAATAGGAAGGTATCTGTAAATGGAGGGACAAATTGAAAGAATATATATATATACCGGTATATATATATATATATATATATATATATATACACACTCCCAGCCGGACTCGAACCACCGACAATCAGGACGAGTGTCTATGCTTTAATCCACTACACCACGGCCTGATAAATGAAAACTTAACCTTTCCCTAAATTATTAAGGATAAGAGAAATCCAACTTGGAGAATGTATGTCATGTATACACAAGACGTACGATCCCTATTCCAGGATACCATACTGGGATTTTTACAAGTTTCCCTTTTCCTTAATATAAATATTAAAAGGTTAGGTTTTCTTTATCACAGAGTGGTGTAGTGGGTTAAAGCATGGCCAGTCCAGTCCGGCTGAGAGTATACAGTATAAACACCTAGTTATTCACGTGTATTTGTGAGATATATTATATATATATATATATATATATACACAGTATATACTTTATATATATATATATATATATATATATATATATATATATATATATATATATATATATATATAAATATATATATATATATATATATATATATATATATATATATATATATATATATATATATATATATATATATATATATATATATATAATATATATATATATATATATATATACAGTATAGATTATGTGTGTGTGTGTTTGTGAGTGTAATTTGTGTAACATTAGCTGCAGTAGTCTTTTCACAACCATAAACGTAGACAGACATATACATATTTGCATTTACTCTATAAGAAGGTGTGGAGATACGCGCGAAAAATATATTGTCAAGAAATATTTCCGTATCCATGGTGGCCATCTACATAATCTTATACTGCCCGAGAGTGAGACCTCCACAAACCCTGGCCATGGGTATATACAGTATTTAGATCACACATATAATTAAATGACAGAGAGAATATATATATTAACCAACATTCTTCTGTTACGTAAAAAATCTACTTCTGATATGGACAATTACAGTAGTATGCATGATTATCGGGAAAATGAATGAGGTAGGAAGGATATTGGAGGGCAATGGAAACAGATAAATGACGAAGTGGAAGTGCCAGTAATTAATTAAGGAGAAGTATGGGAATGACACAATACACGGGTGAGAATTTGCTTAAGAAATTGTACAGGGCAAAAAATGGTAAAGCAGGAAGCCAACGAAACAAAAGGCCGGGAAGGAGAAGGAAGAAAGGTGGAAGTTCTGGTCACCCAGCGAGAACGAAATATCAGTAAAGAAAGAAATGGAAACTGTGTCGCAAACACAAATCGGAAAATGGACAGAGGAAATGGTGAAAGAGACGAAAGGATTAGAAGAGTAAAAGCAGGGAAAAGTAAAGGTAGAGAAGTGTAAAAGAAACGGACGACCTTATGAGTTGATAGAAGCAGTGGGTAAAAAGAAAGAAGAGTAACATTTTATATACAAGGTTCATTGGGTAAACAGATACTGCCTTAAAATTAGAAATAATAGACACAAGACAATACAAAGACGACTAAAGGGACCCGGGGAGAGGTGGGTAGTTGGAGTGAAAGCTGGTAAATATAAAGTGTCTTAAAAATCTTAAATAAAGGGAATAGAATCGAGGAGGAATGCTACCAGAGTGAAAGCCTGGGAGGGGCGGAACAGAATCACAAATTAGATTCTAGAAAAACAAACGAACATAGCAGAGACTTCGGAAGGGAAAGCAACGGAGGAGAAAAGAAATATAGAGCATTGGTAACAATAGAAAATAAGTAAATAAATGGGAAGAAGGAGAAACGAGACATTAAACAAACGAACATTTAAGAAATAAATGAGAAGAACAAGAAACTATACATTAAACACTAGAGACTTGCCACATGCCAGGGACACTTGAGCAGGTATGCACTGAGAGAACTCTGAAGAACACTGATTGCTGTAATAGCAGTAGAAGAGTGAAAAAGATGCAAAATTGCGGCATGTAGAAAGAGAATGTAGAGAGCTATTAAGAGGAATTGAGTTGATAAGGCGAAATGCGCTTGACTTTACTCTTTTGAGAAGTGCAGTATGGGTGGAACTTCCCCACACATATGCGAACAATACTCGATACTTGAGCGCGCTGTGCCCCTATACAGAGCAAGAAGCTGAGCGGGAGTGTTGAACCCACGGAGACGGTTGAGTACACCTGATTTCTGGGAAGCTGTTTTAGCAAGTGTGTTAATATGATCTTTCCAAGAAAGGTAAGATGAAAAAGATACACTAAGTATGTTGAGAGAAGATGAAGGTTTGATGTGTGTATTGTTGAAGAGTAATTGATAGTCTTGTGGAAGATCCTGACGGGTAGATAGAAGGAGAAATTGGGTCTTGGAAGCATTACAAATAACAACATTTTCTGTGCCCCAATCATAAATAATTGATATATTAGAAGATAGGCGTGTTATGGCCTCGTCACATGACTTTTGGAGTGATTGCATCCTGGGTTGTTGCGGAAAACTAGTTTAATATTACAAGGAAGAGTCATCAGCATATGAGTGGATAGAACTAGAGTTACTGTTGAGGAGATCATTAATGAATATTAGAAAGAGAACTGAAAAGTGTCAAAACAGTGAGGAACACCATAGTTGATAAGTTGAGTAAGTGAGCGATGGCTGTCCACAACTGCAGCTATGGAACAAGCAGAAATTAAGAGACAAAGGCACAGGTTAACGGATATCAACCGAAATTAGAGATTTGTAAGAGACTCTAAGGCTTTTGATATGTCTAGCATAATAGGGGAAGTCTCACCGAAGTCCTATGGGGAGAATTATTTAAAGTTTGTATGATAAGCAAGGAGATCACCAGTAGAGCGGCCCTTAACCAAAGAAGCGACATAGGCCTTTAGGAAGTGTCTGCTAGGCGAATGCGATAGGCCTTTTGGAAGACATCCCATAAAAAAAAAAAAAAAAAATGGAATAGGCTATATGTTTACTACCTCTCCTCCACATTACCCCTCCTCAATTATCCCTATTTTTCCATTTTTATTTCCCCCTATTTCTTTGTCCCACTGGTAATATGTTGAGTTATCATTCTCCTTCCTTCCCGCCCTCCACTCCTTCCCACCCTTTAACTTGCGCGAGAGGTAGCTTTTCGAGCCTGGTGTCTCGCGAGACCTTGGAGAGGTCTATGTTGCCTGCTCTATCACCTGCCTCAACCCTCCCCCGTCACAAATATTAAATTTTTGTTGACAAGATATTTGCTGTTTACACATATTTCTGGTCATTAATGTTCACATGTTCATCATACAAGTAAAATACACACACACACACATGGAGCTGTAATAATAATTTATATGGTAATTATATCAAATTTTGTCAGAATCGAAGATCATTTATTTGCATACGCGGCACATATAAGAACATATATTTTGTTGTTTATGTGATTGAGGGAGGCAAAAGGCAGAACTGCCTATAACGAGTGCCTCCCCCATAGTTTAAAGAGTGACAGGGCCAAAATCAAGGGATGTTCGAGCCAAAATGCCTGGACACACAGAGTTTGAAGCAATTTAAGTCATAGGAAGACGGAAAGACTGATTCTGGGAGAGAGTTCCAGAGCTCAGCTGTTGAGTAGAAGAAAGTTTGAGAGGAACGTTTCACTCTTGGGTTGGAGAGTTGCACAGAGTAGGGGTGGGATTGAGTTGCGAGACGGGTACCGCGTGCCCTACGTAAAGGAGGTGGTATACATTGGGAAAGTTCTGAGGAACACTGATTATTATAGTAGCGATAGAATAGCGAGAGAGATGCAACATTGTGGCGGAGAGAGAGACATTGCAGAGAGTTAGTGAGTGGACGGGAGTTAATGATACGAAAGGCCTTCCTTCAACTTTGTCTAGGAGAGCGGTGTGAGAGGAACCTCCCCACACATGTGAACAATACTCAATACAAGGACGCACTATGCCCCTGTACAGAGCAAGAAGCTGTGCAGGGGAAAAGAACCCCCTAAGGCGGTTGAGCACACCCAGCTTCTGGGAGGCTGCCATAGCAAGACTGGTAACATGGTCCTTCCAACTGAGAGCAGAAGAAAAAGAGACACCAAGAATATTGAGAGAAGATGAAGGATTGATTTTTGTATTGTTGAAGAATAAGGGATAGTCCGCTGGGAGATCCTGACAGGTAGATAGATGGAGAAATTGGGTTTTGGAAGCATTAATGGTAACAAGGTTTTCTCTGCCCCAATTAGAGATAGTATTTAGATCAGAATTTAAGAGTTCTATGGCTTCATTACGTTTGTCTTTGAGGGATTGCTGGCTGGGGCGTTCTGAAAAACTAATGGAGTAGTGTAAGGTTGAGTCGTTTGCGTATGAATGGATGGGAATTGAGGTACAGTTGAGGAGATCATTTATAAAAATTAGAAAGAGAATAGGAGATAGGACAGAGCCCTGAGGAACACCGGAGTTTATAGGGTGAGGAAGTGAACAATGGCCGTCCACAACTGCGGCTATGGAACGGCCGGAAAGGAAATTAGAGACAAAGGCACAGATTGAGGGATAGAAACCGAAAGAGGGAAGTTTAGAAATTCAAGATTTGTGCCAGACTCTATCGAAGGCTTTCGATATGTCTAGTGCAATAGAAAAAGTCTCACCGAATTCCCGAAAGGAGGATGACCAAGAGTTAGTAAGATATGAAAGAATATATGAATATATGATGTACAAATGATGAGATTATCGGGTTAAGGAAACCAAACTGACGATCTGAAAGTCGATTATGGTAAGATAAATGCTAAAGAAATGTTGAATAGTTTAAAAAAATTTAGAGATGCAAGAAATAAGAGAAATTCGACGATAGTTGGAGGTTTGAGAGCGGTCACCCTTCTTTGGGAAAGGTTGAATGAGAGCAAACTTCCAGCAAGAAGGAAAGACGTTAAAGGAAATACAGAGGGGAAAGAGTTTGCCTAGGCAGGGAGTCAGCCCGAAAGAACAGTTTTTTTTTAGTACAACAGGAGGAACACCATCTGGTTCATACGCCTTCTAGTTTTAAGCCCAGAGAGGGCAGAAAATGCATCCTCCTTAGAAGAGATTATGATATTAGGTATATGTAAGTGAGAGGTGGGTGAAGAGGGAAGAATAGCACCAGAATCATCTAAAGTGGAGCTTTTAGTGAAAGTTTGAGAAAAGAGTTCAGCTTTGTCGGAGGAGGACGTGATAGTGGTGCCGTCAGAGTGAAAGGGAGGAGGGCAATACGAGGAAGTCAATTTGTTTGAGACGTTTTTGGCTAGATGCCAGAAAGCTTGGGAAGAGCTAGAGTTGGAAAGTTCAGAACATTTGTTCCACTCTCACTCATCCACTTCACCACCACTCTAACTACTGTAATGGATATCCTTTATACAACATACCGGACATCAGTATCTCTGACTTCAAGATTTGCCTGAGTTAATGAATATCTATTCCGACTAAGGCAGATCTGGACTTTTGCTACTTTGATTAATAAAACACAGGAGTCGTCACCCCTTTTTTTGTGGTCTAGTTTAAAAGACACGTACAGTATATTCCAAAGGATGGGAGGAAAAGGGAGTGCTGGGTGGAATTAGGATAAGGAAGTTGTGGTCAAAGCCACATCAAATGTTGAAAAAATATCTTGGGCACTTATTGCTGGACGTCTTAATGTGTCTATTTACTAATTATTTCAACCAACGAGTTTTCAGTGTCTTGTTTGCGAAAGTAAATCATGTGATATGCATGTTATAATGAGTTTGAAGAAATAATGCTTTGGACCTGTGTCATTACTTCTCTCCTGTTCTTTAAACAGTTCCTCTTTTATGTTATACCCTGAAACTGATCCCCATCCATTATATAATCTTACCCCTTTCACTTACAATGACAGACAACGAAGACTTCATTATGGTACGCGCGCGCTGCAAAGGTTGTCATAGCTGAATAGTATTTTGCTCCCAGTTTATTAATACAGTATACACGTGAGACTTGAAGTGCTTGTGAAGGAGATTATTCCAAGTTGACATTCATAGATAACATTTTCTTCAGAATGATGCCTGACGTAATCAGAAGTGGGTGATTATCTAATAATATACATCTTACGAGGGTGTAATCATTATACAAACACACCAACATCATTTTGGTTAGTAAATTTGTTATTTCGGAATGGATGAGAAAGGTAAACAATGGTACACGCATGTGTGTATATAGCCGACTCGAGATAGAGGGTGAAAAGGTTAGGATAAAAATAAGCATTACACATTTCTAAAAGTACACATAACTGGACAAACAAGCATGGTGGAGTTACTTGCATGGCGATTTATTAGTTGAAACTTTAAAGGCATAACTAAGGCTTCAGAAACGATGTAATGCGTGTATGATTATGTGCTTTGTATAGGCAATTTATTTTTAGTGAATTACAATACTATGCAAGTAGTATATTTTACATGAATATATATACATGAATATATTTTACTTAGATTTATTACATTTAATATATATTTTGTGAGCAATTAGTATTCGTTTTTAGTTATAATCCGTGTGCTCTGTTTTATATTTAGGTTTTCTCCATAAGTTATTTATCTTTCTAAAGATTTTTGGTTGGTATTAATTGTTCATATTACTAACTTTTAGGCTCGTTGTATTCTGTAAGTTTTTTCTTTGTCGCTTTGTTGTATTTTTTATTGGTTAGGTTAGTAGATATTAGGTTAGGTTATCAGGTTAGCGGATAATTATATATTATTGCAATATGGGTTACAAATAATAAATTACAACTAAATGTAACTAAAACTATATATTCTTTCAAAATCGTTTTATAAACAAATATTACGCCGCCTTTTGTATTTAAAGTATTGTTAAATCGTGTAGACAATAGTCTACAATGTGTCTTGTAATTTATATTGACCAAAACTTGAACTGAAGTTATCACATCAATGCAGTATGTTTGAAACTATCAAAAATGTGCTCTGTACTTTACAGGGTCCGTTATCAGCTTACCATTGAAGCCATGCTTAGTATATATTATACTTTGTGTTATTCTCACCTCATGTATTGCGTTTCTGTGTGGGGCTGTACTGGTTCTCATATATAAACAAATTAGCCGAAAAGAAGGTGGTATGATATGGTGTCAGAATGTGTGTCAAAGCGTGAAAAGGGAATGGTTGAAGCAAAAGAACTAGCAAATGACAGGAATGAATGGACGAGGTTCGTTAGAGAGAGTACATGAAGGTCTCTGGGCCTCGTTAAATTACATACCTGGAAGGTCTTTATCCCATATGTTGATGTGAAGAGACCTTGTCCGAAAGTTTAACATCTGAGGTTAAGCCTTGATTTCAGGGGCTGGTTAGCCCGGTAAGTGCGATAAACCTCACAAAAGTATTTTTATAGTGTACGTAATAGGCCTCACGTAAGCAAGACCATGAAAAAATCCTTCCAAAATTACCCACAGGCACCTAAAACAAAGCAATATGTGATTAGGCGAGAAAATTCCCCTCTAGTACTTCATATCACTCCTCCACATGTTTCCCCTCCCCATCTTCCTATCCTTCCTTACCTTTTTGCTCCCTCTTCCCCTTTCCTCAATTATCAGCTATTTCTCCTATTATTGTCTCATTTATTGGTTATATTCCGCGGAAATTATCGTCAGGCAGGCTTAAAGACAGGGGTGAGTCATATAGAGACCCTCTAACAGTCTGAGATCTCTTCCGGGCTGCTCAGTAACCTGCGAGACGTTGCAGAGGTGAGATGTAACTCTCTCGGCCGACCGCCCCAGAATACGACTGCCCGGCAAAAATATACTGTACGTTTTCCACCACCCAATTGCTCTTCTCACTTCTTTTATCGCTCTTCATTTGTTAGTTAAAATAGTTAGTTAAAATAGGACTTCAGAGGCTGTCAACCCTATAGGATGATTAAGCCAGCACACTATAAGTAAATAATAACTTCAGGATTGGAGCCTCTCTGCAAGAACTCCAGTCCCTTGCTCTTCAATGTTCATATGTTCATCATATAAGTAAAATAAACGCACATGAAGAAGAAATAATGCTTTATATGGTAAATATGACAAATTATGTCATAATCGAAGGATATTTGTTTCGCCAACGTGACACTTTTAACTACCTCAATTAGGCGATATGTGGGTGGATTGGACTCGTTAGCTTTGGCCGGCAACTCATCTAGGGAAGACAACCTTATACAAATCCGGGTGGATGGGACTCGTCAGCCTTGGTTGGCAACCTGTCTAGGGGAGTAAACCTGATACAAATCCGTACTGCAATCTAAGGGTAAGGCAGGTTAGTGGATGGATTAGCCGAACACCACTATAGAAAAATAGTGCTAACAAGATACACAGAGGGCCTCAGAGCCAGACGGATCCTAAATTGAGTGGTCAGTCCTGTAAGTCCTTCACTAAACTGGCTCGGGATGTCCCTCTCACAGGGAATAGTTCCGCTTGGGGGCATTCTGTGTATGGCCACCCTCGTAAGGGGAGTAAGGCGTCCGGCAATAGATAGATAGATAGAACTAGGCGCTCCTCGGGTTAGTGATTGGTGCTTCTGAAGGCTCGAATGTTTGCTTTTTGTGGGCAAACTGCTATATGTGTTTAGATACTGTCATTTCTTTTTCCCCTATTTGTGTCTCTTTCTGATCCTCCTTACCCCTTGTGGAAGTATACAGGCCTAGCTACTGACTGAGCACTGACTAGTAGTAGCTCAAAACAAAATTCTAAGATATATAATTATTTATGGGTAATTTTGACTCGACTGATAACTTCTTCATATTTCTCAAACGGTTTAAGTTTACTTATGTTCATAAATATTTTCTGTTAGTATTTGTCTACAGTAATAGTATAGGCTGCTCAGGAAATATAGCTTTTAATTTAAAAAAACAAAACAATGCTCAAAATACTAGAAGATATAACATAAATCTGATTTCTCCATAATTTCGAACAGTTCTGTTTAGAAACATTCTAATCTGTACCGGTCTACAATTATGGAATTTTCTACCTCTAAATATAAAGGATCTCATCTATTCAAGTAATAGATTTCATTCCAAAATATAATTAAGGATTATCTATTTACTTTACAATGTTCATAGTATGCTTTTATTTGTTGATATTTATAAGAAAACTTTAATACATATTACGTAAAGTGCCTGCAATGAAGATGAAATTTAGCATATATCAATAACTTTATCTACCAGGGAGCCCAGGCTCGGTAGGCCGTGCCATATATTATATTATTAACAATTTATGTATTGTGTTCTTTTGTTTGCAATATAAATGTTTTACTTACTTACTTACTTGGGTTCGCAATGTCGTTTTCTGAAGGCGTTGCTCTTGTTTTGTGTATGTTTCCTACTTAGTTTTCTATATTGTCCATATGCGTTCTTTTTCGTTTGTATACGGTTCCCCTGTAGTGAAGCAGATAAGTGAAACAATCGTTCAAATGGTGATGCAAGCATGAAATTTGGTACAGGTATTCTTCAAAGCTCACTTTCAAAGCACATACCGCTGGCCACGCAAATATTCAATATGGCGACCATTTTTCAAGATGGCCGACACATCTGACTGAGCCCTACTGTTATGGGTCAGTTAATTGAAAGAAAAAAGACATGAATACTGTCCAATCTATTTTTTTTTGGGCTCTAACGTGGTAAGTGAAGGTAATTTTGTCCAAAGCAGTTGCATATTAGACTTTAACTAAGATGGCATCCAAGATGGCCGCCATTAACCCGAGGAGGCCGGATTTTTTTGGCGATTTTCGGTAGTGTTTATGGCTTAATAGCTAATCAAAGAATAAAGATAGAGAAATGAGTCATAAACCATGTGAGAGAGGTCACTTTCAGCTTTTGTCTCGTAACAAAATTCAGCTCCATAGGCCCAGTAGTTACTGAGATATTGCTTGTTTTCGTGAGGTAACTTTTCCGTGATTTTCCGTGTTTACGCACCTTTGCCATAGTGAAATTTCTTTAAACCCATTGTGTTGACATCACGGTAGTTTCGGTGATATTGGAACTCGGTGAAAATTACCGCAAATGTACTGTGACGTCATACAAGTAAATAGCAGCCATCAGCAGGCTATTTAAAGGCTATTTAAAGCCGTGCTATTTGAGTAGTGTATCGGCCTTCTGGGGTTAAAGACAAATTTTGTGATATCTTGGCTATTAGTAGAGCTAGACAAATGATTTTTTCATCTAATCCTACATTTTTGAGGTCAGAGAATTAGAAAGACTTGTCACATTATTAACTCATCAGGGTCATAAGTAACTAGACAAAGTGAAGGAAGATTATATCGTAGGAAACGGCCTAATTCACACCATTTATACATATCCATTGAGTACAAATAACATTAGTAAAAATACCATAGAATCAAAGACTCACACCTCACATTTGCAAGTGCACAGAGCTGTACAGGAGAGACCCAGCCTGTAGCACTTGCACCTGCCACGACAGTCTGATTTACAGCCACATTTGGTCAGCTGTTCGCAACTCTTGGCTATGGGGGAGTTGGCTGTCCAGAAGACGTGCCATTCTTCACCAACCTTCTGCCATCCCCAGTCAGCAGGACTCTCTGCTTCTGGTTGACACTGGGTTGCTTGGGCCCAAACACAACCAGCCTGGAAGGCAGCTCGTCTAGTGTGCTGAAGCAGAGCTGCTCTTGTTGGTGGAATGGCCTCATAAGGCCTCTGTTTTCTGGCAAACATGTCAAGCCTGGCCTCATCCACAGTGGTAGCAGTGCTGGACCTGTCATACATCAGTATGACAAACCTCTCCAGTATCTCCAGGTCACCATCTTCCACTGTAAGAGGGTACTGGCTCAGCTTGGAGAAGACAGGGGAGGCCTCTGGACAAACATCCCATGTCTGCCAGGCAGTTTTCTTTCCCTTGTTACGGAAGGCTGAAACAGTGTCACACCCTGTGAAGGCATGAAAGAATAACATGCCTTTAGCCTTCTCCTGCCCCATACAGCGATACAGGCCATGCACACTGATCCAGCGCCGGCTTTGACCATGACCAAATGCCACCCATAACTGCTCTATCCCCAAACTCTGAAGGGCTGGAAAGGCATTCACTGCAATTACCACAACATCTGTATCATTTGCCTTGACCATGATGGCTTTGCTCCCATGTTCTGCAGCATATTTGGCATGCACGAAGATGCGGCTGTCAGCTTGCTCATGAAAGCACTTGTCCAGTCCTTGAAGACCAGTTTCATGAGTGCTGAGGACTGCAGATTCCTTTGTGACAATTACCAAGTTTGGTGCAGACATTTGGGCAACCCTGTCTGCCAGGAACTGGAACAACTCCGTCTTGTTGTCATTATGTCTAAGGAAGTTACGCCAATTGGATGGAATGCTGTTCTTGTTTGTCACCTTGCGTCTTCCTCCCTGGCCACGTTGAGACCTGGTCTCGGCTTTGAGGCTGGATGGGTTGTACACATCAAAGACAAGATGTGTTGTCTTGTACTTTGTAGCATAGCTGTGAATAAATGGCAGGAAGTCCAGAGTTGCATAGCCCTCAAAGGTCTTTCCTCTCTTTGGTGGCAAGACCTGGACCAAAGCAGACCCATCTACAATCAGGACATCGGTCTCTGGTTCTTCGTCTGTTGATGTAACATGAGTCTCCAAGATAGAGGTCAGTTGAGACTTCTGGCAAGTGTACAGCCTTCCACCCTCACTCAGTGCAGCTGGGAATGCCTGATTCTCATGCTGGAAGAACTCCTGCAGATCACACTGTCTGCTCTGACAGGAGATGAACAGCTTTGAGAAGAGCTTGTAGTCCTCCTTCAGAAGCTTCTGCTTTGAGTGCTTAATAGGAGCAGATTCTTGCCTGAAGAAGTCAGTTTTGTTCCTCTTGATTGACTCATAGAAGGAAACTGGATTATTTGCTAAGGCTTCAGAAAAGTCCTGGAATTTAGTTTGGCCTCTCTCCAAGTGAATCTGCAGAAGTTCCACTGAGCTGGGGTGAGCTATGTCTTTGTTGTCAATAGAATACAGCTCTTGACTGTCATCCTGGAAAGGACTGCCCAACTCTTGCAAAGTCAGAGACAGCTTATTGACTCTTTCCAGGAAAGTCAGCTGTGCCTGCGGTGTTTGCTCGTGGTGAGCTGTGTGTTCACTTGACTCTTTAGCTTGAGCCTCTTGTTCATACAGGGACACCAAATGGCTTACCTCAGGACCAGCAACCATCCATCGCCTAAGTGCTGCTGGGTCTTCAGTGAGCCCAATGGCTCCACCATCAGCCTTGATGATGGCATTGGCCTGCTCATGGGCTTGGTCAAGGGCCATTGGCGAGAAGTCACGACTTGTCTTGTGGCCAACAAAGTTTCCCTTCTTGAATTCTTGAGACAGCTCAGGGTGTGTGCTCTCCAGAGTGAGCATGTCCCTCAGGTGGACTGGAAGCCACCTGGCATAATTTGTATTGTTATTGGCAAAGAAGAAGGGGATTAACTCACTCAATGCCTGGCAATAGGGAGCAAAGTTGGCTTCACGGAAAGACCTGATGAGCAAGAAGATGACAAGCTCCATTGACAGCACCATGTGCCAGAAGTGGAACTGTGGGCTTTGCTCTTTACGAATGGCACACCACTCCTCAAAGCTCAATGTCTCTTCTTTGTGATCTGGTAGCTCTGCACAGTGATCCACATATGCAGCTTTCAGGAGCTTGTACAGGCTGCATGCTGTAACCTGATGCATTTGACGTGTCCTGGTAACACTTGCAGCTGACAGGAAAGATTCTGCAGTGCCTGATGAAGCCACACCTGCTTCCACCAAGGCTCCTGTCCACCCGCTGTCTTTGAGGAGAGTGCCCAAGGACTTTAGCGCTGCCATCTCAATGTGCAGACCTCCAAACATGACCAGGTACTTGTGCTCTCCATATTGGTCAGGCCATTGCCACTGCACCTGTTTTACAAGGGCATAGATTGGCTGATCAGCTGCGATAACAGGTACCTGACCAGGGTTCAGATAAGCTACTACATCCTGTACTTTCTTCATCACATGTTTGACAGTAGCAACAGAGTGAGCTTGGTCCCGCAGAAGAGGAAGCAATGAAGTAATGCTTACTTCAAATTCTGGGCCTCTCTTCATTGAAGCATGATGTGCTGACATGTATAGCCCCCTTACCCTTGGCTTGGCTCTCCCGCGCTGGCACACCCTGTCAATTCAGGTGTGGCTATCTAACTCTATCTACTAACTACCAACTACTGTCTAGTAGCTAATTGATATGGGGCTGTTAGAAAGCATTTGGGACACTAAATTAAACTACACTACAACTTATAGTATAGTACAGTAATATAAGCTGACACTGAACCCCATGCTGAGTTGCACAGCAGCGATGTTACCAGTGTGCCCTGGTTGTGTGTTGACATCACTCTATTATATTTGCAAGATCTCATCACTGCCTCAGTCCTTACTAACAAATGTGAAAATGGCTCCATTGAATTATCTGACCCAAAGCATGTATGTGCACACCAAAAATCATGTATATATGTTCAGTAGTTGCTTAGATATGAACATATGAAATTAATGGACGCCATCTTGGATGCCTTTCTAAAATTCCAATTATAGACTATGACAATGATTAAAACAGTGCTTCTCATTAATCTGGTTAGCAAGAAACAGTTCTCTCTTAAAATGTTCACCAGGTAATAATTAAAAAAAAAATAAGCAATATATGGTCAGGCACGGCAGCCATCTTGAAAAATGACCGCCATCTTGGATTTTCGCGTGGCCAGCGGTATTTCTGAGAAGAATGGACCTTGAAGGGTACATGTACCAAATTTCATGCTTGCATCACCATTTGAACGATTCTCCTGAAATTTGCAGTTATCTGCTCCACTACTGTGCTTGGATATCGATTTTCGTTTTTAGACGGTTCCCCTGTGCTTTGATGTCGATTTTCGTTTGTATACGGTTCCCCTGTGCTTTGATATCGATTTTCGTTTGTATACGGTTCCCCTGTGCTTTGATATCGATTTTCGTTTGTATACGGTTCCCCTGTGCTTTGATATCGATTTTCGTTTGTATACGGTTCCCCTGTGCTTTGATATCGATTTTCGTTTGTATACGGTTCCCCTGTGCTTGGATATCGATGTTTTGTCTATGCATTTAATGCTCAATACTTCTTTTACAAATGTCCTTTTCTCTGAATTACCTCCCTCATAATGTCTTCTTTTCTCGCCATATCTCTGCTGACAAAATATACCATATACACTTCTTTCACACCACCTTTTCCTCTGTGATTTTCCATTTCCCACAATTCTTCTTTTCACTTGCACTTTCTCCATTTCCTTCACCCCGTATAATTTGCTTTTTATAACACTTTCATAATGTTCAAATATTTTTGTTTTCTTGCGATTCTCTTGTTTACTTCTTCATTGTTCACAAAATAGTAATGTATATACATATTTTCCAATGGGCTGTTTTCCACGTTACTCTCTTTTTTCCAATATCCATTTCAACTTGTTTAATTACTTCGTATTCTATAATGTGTTCATATTCCTCGCATTATACACTTCAAAATATATCTTGTGTTTTCTCTTGTTGATGGCAAGTCTAATTACAGTTCATATACTTTTATATGCATTGCCACTTTAAAAAAATACCAGTAGACCACTACTAACTCTGCGTGTAATATGGCATTATAAAAAGCAATGTACAGTATATAATGATTGTGAAGATATTGTTTGCTATAACAATATATCCATGGTACTGTACCGTCCACGCAGCCTACTATACGGCTTGGCTACACAATGTATACAAAGGCAGCGTTGCTAATTTCTGCCAAGTGGGTAACCGAATTATGCACTACCTGTATGTTTAGGTGACAGTATCGAAAAACATACACACACACACACACACACACACACACACACACACACACACCCACACACCTCCCCGTGGCGTAACGGATAGCGCGTCTGGCTCACAACCAGAAGGTCCCGAGTTCGAGACCCGGGCCGGGAAGAGACATTTGGGCAAGTCTCTTAACGGTGTAGCCTCTGTTCACCTAGCAGTATAAATAGGAACCTGGTATAAGTGGACGAAGTTGTGACGTCCCATCTGGGGTTGGTGATCGGTTACAAGGTGAGATGGGTATCGTACTGGTCAACTTAAGCTACTGGTCAACCTAAGCCTTCGGGTGAGACTGGTACCGTAGTGAGAATGGTACCGTACAGATTAACCCTAAGCCTTCGTTTCCAAATGTCGCCAATTGGCTAAAAATACAGACTACACACACATCCACAGCCATTTCCAACGATACATAAACACTTAACATGCATTTCACGCAAAACATTCCCAGTAAAGGAGGCACGATAATAATGAGCTTAGCTCGCATTGCGTGGATTCCCCTTGACGAACAAGTGAGTGAATAACACACTGAAAATAAATCTACTGATACTCTCCTCTATTGTGACAGAATATAAATCTACTGATACTCTCCTCTATTGTGACAGAATATACATCTACTGATACTCTCCTCTATTGTGACAGAATATAAATCTACTGATACTCTCCTCTATTGTGACAGAATATAAATCTACTGATACTCTCCTCTATTGTGACAGAATATAAATCTACTGATACTCTCCTCTATTGTAACAGAATATAAATCTTGTATTTCATATTCTTGAATACTCATGAGTAATAGAAGAATTACAAATGTAAAACCCACAAAACACTCCGAAACCCTTTAGCTGATAATTAACACCAATGCAATTCGCCGAAAAAAACACTCTTTGTGACACCTTCATTCAAGTGACAAAGAAAATGGAGACGATAATTTAATATTCCAGCAAGCATATCTCAGCTGGGTGGTAAAAGCATACTGAAAAGTTAACAATGCTGGATCGACACTAAAGCACCTGTGTTGGCATTATACAGTATATGCAACAGTTCAAGCACTCGGCTGTTTATTGGAATGTCATAACAATAGTTCCTTTAGATCTGAACGCATTATCTGTTCAACAATGTATCAATGTTTTACACCCACCTTTCGATTTTCAATGTATCTAACAAAGAAAAAGATGAAAAGGTTGCGAATCATATCACACCTGCATGATCTCATTTGCCTATGAAATTTACAAACATTCTGCAATATTGAGTTTGTCCAATATCTCCTCCTAGGGTTATTTATAGATGCTATCGAAATTGCTATACATGAATTCAAACGGTCTGTGCGGATGTCAGTCAAAATTAAAACAAGACACTGATCTTACTCAAAGGTTAAGGTCAATCATAAAGGTCAAAGATAAAGGTACATTTTTCAAGTTTTTAACTACTCATTCAATGTTCACTATAATCACAATGCTAGATGTTATTTATATGACAAACACACTGACCAAATTGAATTGAATATTCCTAAGGCTAAGGTCAAAGGTCAAAATCCGATTTATTAGTATTACTTCTAAACTAATGGTTAGATATTCGCCAAACGTTGAGGATATATCTAAAACACATAAATTTGTTTTGTCTATGTGAGTGAGGGAGACAAAAGGCATAACTTCCTGTGGCGAGTGCCTCCTCAAGAGTTGAACAAGTGACAGGGCCAAAATCAAGGGACGTTCGAGCCAAAATGCCTGGACACAGTTTGAAGCCATTTAAGTCATAGGAAGAGGGAAAGACTAATTTTGGGAGAGAGTTTCAGAGCTCAGCTGTTGAATAGAAGAAAGACTGCAAATTACGTTTCACTCTTGGGTTAGAGAGTTGCACAGAGTAGAGGTGGGATTGTTTTGAAAGACGGGTGCTATGTGCTTTACGAAGAGAGGGTGGTATACACTGAGAGAGCTCTGAGGAACACTGATTATTGTAATAGCAGTAGAATAGTGAGAGAGATGCAACATTGCTTTCATTTACCTATGTAACCTTGTCTTAATTGTCAATTGCACTCCCTTGGTACCTAAATTTATCTATATATTATACCTCTGTACTGTAACCTCTATTCATCTATGTTAAACAGACCTTCAACACCGACCCTCTTGTTTATGTTCTAATCTTAGTCTCCCAGCTCAGTTAAGGACTCGCGCATTTGGATAAATAATACGACCTTCGGGACCTCAGATGCCAAAGCTTACCTTAAAAATATATTATATAGCGTTTTTCTCCGTTATCTTGACAGCATTCTGATTCATATACTGCATAATCCTGAACAATAAAATGTATTACAATAAGGAATGACTCAAGTCACACAAAATAACATGATGACATTTAGCTTACCAGAATCCAATGCAAATCTCTGATTATACTGCTTATGTGACAGTAGACAAAAGTGACGAAACAAAAAAGAGACAAAATTTAAGAATCCACGAAATATCCCGGCCATGTGTCAGAAATGAGAGTATAGGTAACTTATGGTATACACAAAGCAGCTTTGTTGGAACGTGTTCAAGTACAGGACAACTAAATATTACATTGGCAGGTCACAGTATCAGATACCATGATAATGAACATATTATGTTTTTTAATACTGGTATAAATTCGATTATAGATTAAAGGTAAGGACTTGTTATATTCATAACACAGTGTTAAACAAGTTGTGATAAAAACATCGAACTTCATATATTATCAGGTAATCAATCACATTTGTCTGAGGAACCATCATAGGTTTGGCCTTTGTCTTGGTTGACTTTGGCAGCTCTGTGTCAATTATTTTCCACCAGATATTGTAAACACTAATTGTTGTCCCTAATTGTACATCATGGCTGAAATGTGTGACTGGTCGGTAATGAATCGACTGGAAAAGGGAAACAACTTCTAATTACATATATGTTTGCCTACTGTTGACAGTTTGACTTGTACAGGCTTCTGTAAATCGACTTCATACCATAAATCGACAAGTAGAGTTGTCAATTTCTTCCAAATTGTTGAAATATACAAGTCAAGCAGTCAACATTACAGACACATTATCTGGATATATGTTGCTGTTTGTTTTGTTTTGTTTTTTGAGACAGTTCTACCACATGAATAGTGTGAGTAAAATATATAAAACAGTGTTTATTAAGTCAAATGGAAGTTAATCCAAAAAGGGGCTGTCAGAGCCGACAAGAGCTACACCTAGGATTATTCCTCATTTGATGTTCCGATTGTGTATGTCACTATTAGTGTTTTATATCTTGATAGCTAAATAGCAAGGTTTTACAAAATAAGTGAATGTTGGACCTTTTCTTTTGACCATAGTTTTTAAGTAAAACAAATTTCCTTTTCTGTTTTGACACTTTCAGAGAGCAATCGATATCATGTATGAAAATGACATGGACATTTAAGGATACAGAGACAGACACAAACACAGTTGGTCTACCCTACCGTAGGTTATGAGTGAGCCGGTAGTACACTGCTGCACATATTCGGTTAAGTTATTATTAAGCAGGAGTAGAAGTTAAATATATCAATATTTATGTTGGATGCGGTCATTTGCGCATGAATACTATTAAGGCACTTTCACAAACGTTCACACTATCGTCACTGAATATTCATGCAGAAGTGCTTTATATTTTGGTTCGTGAATAATCGTAAAATAATTTAACTTTGCTAAATAAGAGATTTCGTAAGCCAAAACATTTACAAAAGTGAATGCTGAAGTATAATAACCAGATGTATTCCTTATACGAAAGTATAGTGGAGAATGTACGTCGTACGTCCATCTGATTAGTCAATGTTTGATAGTAATAATGTAAAACACAGCTTGTATATTTTATCTTTATCTGATTAGTCTTAATGCCTCAGTAATTATCGTGTTTGTTAGTGTGTGTTTCTTTTCTTGTTTTATATATATTTAAATATGTATGCCAGTTTTTCTAGTAATTGTGTTTATAGTTTTAAACCTGCATCTATGTACTGCATAGTAATCATGGTACTGTATACATAGCCCTCGAATGGATTATATGCTGCGTTATTTTCAGGAATAATTATCGCTTTCTGTTCATAATTTCGCCTTTAACCTAGGTAAAAGCATCCCCACATACTGTACTGTACGCACACCAATGTTTATTACATTATGTTTTTTTTTTACATCGGATGGATAAGAGTTTTTCCTAGCTGGCTTTGCATTTTCCAACCAGTTTTCCAATTAATTCATCATAATATTACTTACCATTTTCTCATTCGCGTTAATTGAGTTTACGTTTGTTTTTTAGGAATATTACGTTTGTATATTTGTATTGTAATATTATTTCTTTCATTTAGCATTTTACATAATTTTTATAAGATATTTTGTAGTAACCATTTTCCTAGAATATCAATCATGTCTTAGTAAGATTAAATAGAAACTGAAAAACCGCAAGGGATGGGGTTCATCTTTCACGGTTAGGGGTTTACACATTAGCTAGTTCTTTCGATAGGGTGGTTGTGGGGTTTTGAACAGAAATATTGAGAGTGTAAATGAGAGGTTAAATGGAACAATTTTAGCGTCAGGCGAAAGCGATAAGGATATTCAGTCTCATGCTAAAAATGATGACTATATTGCAAATGATAGTAGTGATGGTGCAACGGAAGATGGAAATGTCGTTAGAAATAAAGGTAAATTAGGTATAAAGAAAAGAAGTAAATTGAGAGTATATTACACAAACTGTAGGAGTCTATGTAGCAAAATGAACGAACTTAGAGCCCTTGTTAGCAAAGAAAATATAGACATAATAGCGCTAACTGAAACGTGGATTAATACAGAAACCAGGCATTTTTTAGCAGAATTTGATATACCAGGATATAGTTTGTTTAAATATGACCGAACAAGTAAGAGGGGTGGCGGTATAGCAGTGTTTGTCAGGAGTACATTAAAAAGCTGTATTAAATCAGGTATTAGACTAAATAACGATAATGAAAGTGTTTGGGTAGAGGTTAACGAAGGTAGTGAGACCATAGTTATTGGAGTTATGTATAGACCGCCAAATATGAGTAGAAATGACGGAACGTCATTATGGGAGTAAATTAAAATGGCGTCAAGGTTTAGCAATGTGTGCATTATGGGGGATTTTAATTTTCCGAATATAGATTGGCAGCATCAAATAGGAGACTCTGATTCTGAGGAGTTTATAGAGGTAGTACAAGATAGTTTTTTATTTAAATTCATAGATACGCCGACTAGAGGTAATAATATTCTCGATTTAGTTTTCAGTAACAATGAACATATGGTAAATAATGTAGAGATAGGGGACCACCTAGGAAATAGTGACCACAACTCTGTGTATTTTAATATACAATGGAAAGGTAATACCAGAGAGAATACAACATTAATACCTGACTTCAGAAAAGCCAATTATGGTGGGTTAAGAAGAGCCCTATTAGCGGACCCTATGGTCAAAAAATTAAGTCGATCCAGGTGTCCAAATGAGTGTACCCCTTCTCAGGCACCTGTCATCTTAAGTCAGGAAGAGACGTCAACCTTGGTAGATACATACGATAATTTTGTCGAGTCAGTATTCAATGCACAAAATAAATATATCCCCAAAAGAAAATTTAGATCAACACAGAACCAACCCAAATGGATGAATAATAGACTATTAGATCTTCTAGGACAAAAGAGAGGAATATATAGAAAAATTAGGAAAGGCGAAATTCACCTACTTGCTTACTATCAGAATCTATCAAGACAGGTAAAAAAGGATATTAGGAAAGAAAAAAGAAATTATGAAATTAAGGTTGCCAATGACTCAAAAAATAATCCTAAAGCTTTTTACCAACTATATAAATCCAAGGTTAGAGATGTAATTGGTCCCCTTAAAACTTCGATAGGAGAATTTACAGAAAATGATTTAGAAATGTGCAGTACATTAAATAGTCAATTTCTTTCCGTTTTCACTAATGAAAATTTGGCACAGTTTTCAGAAGTCCGTAAGGTATATAGCGATACTATCGCTATATATCACTTTTTTATTGTGGGGAGAATACTATAGAAAATAGGTTAAGTACGGTTACTATAAGTAGAAATGATGTGCTTAAGGAAATTGACAGACTGAAACCTCATAAATAACCTGGTCCTGATGAGGTGTATGCTAGAGTATTAAAAGAATGTAGGGATGAGTTAAGTTACCCATTAACATTTCTATTTAACAAGTCATTAGAGACAGGTATAGTTGGCTACCCCCAAAATGGGGATTGGGCCTGAGCATATAGATAGATAGATAGATAGTTCCAGAAGCTTGGAAGCTTGCAAACGTAGTTCCGATCTTCAAAATAGGTGACAAATCAATAGCACCCAATTACTGTCCCATTAGTCTTACATCAATTATAGGAAAGCTACTAGAGTAAATTATTGCTAGTAAAATTAGAAACCACTTAGATACATTAAATTTAATACATTTTTCTCAGCATGGATTCACTCAGGGACGTTCTTGCCTTACTAATTTGCTTAGTTTTTTCTCAGAGGTATATGAAGCAGTAGATAATGACAAGTCCTATGATATAATATATTTAGATTTCAGTAAAGCTTTCGACAGAGTCCCCCATTAGAGATTGATGAGAAAGGTTGAGGCGCATGGAATAGGTGGGGCGTTGTTGGGAAGGATTAGGTCAAGGCTAATCGGTAGGAAGCAGAGAGTCAGCATAACTGGTACGAAATCAGAATGGGGAGCAGTCAAAAGTGGTGTCCCCCAGGGATGTGTATTAGGTCCTCTGTTGTTCGTTATAGACATAAATGACCTTGATTTAGGTATAACTAGTAGGATAAGTAAATTTGCAGACAATACCAAAATGGGGAGAAACATTGATTCAGATAGAGATATAGAGTGCCTCCAAAGGGATCTAGATACCTTACACGAATGGTCAGTAAATTGGCAGATGAAGTTTAACAATGACATATGCAAGGTATTAAAGATAGGGAAGATGCATACAAATGTTAAATATAAACTAGCTAATATGGAATTAGAAAACTTGAATTGTGAGAAAGATCTAGGTGTGTTTGTTAGCAATGATTTGAAGCCTAGAACACAGTGTTTAAGCGTTCGAAACAAGGCAAACAGGATTCTCGGGTTCATCTCTAGGAGTGTGAGTAACAGAACTGCTGATCTTATCTTAAAACTTTACTTGTCATTAGTGAGACCCCATATGGATTATGCTGTTCAATTTTGGTGTCCTTATTAAGGAATGGACATAGATTCATTGGAGAGAGTACAACGTAGAATGAAAAAAATGATCCATAATATTAGAAATCTTCCGTATAAAGAAAGGTTGAAAAAATTAGGCTTACATTCGTTAGAGAGAAGCAGAGTTAGAGGGGACATGATAGAGGTATTCAAGTGGGTTAGTGGGATTAATAAAGGGGACATGAAAAATGTACTAAAGCTCAGTGATAGCGAAAGAACTCGTACAAATGGTTTCAAATTAGATAAATTTCGTTTCAAGAAAGATATAGGCAAATATTGGTTTGGTAACAGAGTTGTAGATAGGTGGAATAGGCTACCAAGTGCTATAGTGGGATCAAGAACGATAGGGAGCTTTAAGATACAATTAGATAGGCATATGGACGAGATGGTTTGGGTGTGAGGGTGATCTGTCAGGTGTGGCCCAGGTGTGGGGATCTGCAGATCCCCGTATTTCTGACCTCTGACCGTTTCGGTGAGGTACCGGTAAGTCCTAATGGCGTTTTTAAGCTGGGCTTATAATTAGGGTTGGGTGTGACAGGGATCTGCCTTGTGTAGGCCAATCGGCTTTCTGCAGACTCCCATTTTCTTATGTTCTTATGTTCTTAAAATATAATTTCAGCATGAAACATGTCATATTATTTACAATGTTTATTGTATTTCCCATATTCGTGGACTATGCTAACCTATATATCCTAACCATCAGATATTTGTGCTTCCTTTTTTTCTGTACAGTATATATCTAAATTATTTGGGGTGAAATTCTTCTTTGCGAATTTTGTTAGCGGAAAAGTATTGGAATCCTTTACGCTTCTCCTAAGGCATTTTATTAAAAGATTCTAACATTACGATGCTTAGTTAAGTATTTATACACACGAGTTTAAAGATAGATGTATATGTATGTATATACTCAGGCACATACCACATAGCTGGGGGTACCTTGACCACACACCACCCACTTCTATCTTGCTCTTACATATATCTTTTATGTTTTAAGAAGTACTCTAAATATGCTTTCACATTAACATTAAGCAAACTATTGAAGACGGATTCACATATACCTATCAACTTGAAAATCGTTGTAAATAGATTTGGCTTAATTTGTAAATTATGTTTCTTAAGATAATAATGTTGTATAAAATTGTTCACTTTGACTAAAATATTATTTTAGTCCCACGTGTATTACAGAGTTTAGAGAGAAAGAGAAACTTGAACAATGGGGACACATGGTACAAAAGACAGGGTAGTGAGGACAAAATGAGGGTGCCCTTAACACTCGCGACCAACAATTGACAAGTCATTTGTGGCGACCGACCGGTAGGGGGCGGGGACGGCTGCAAATATACAGATATTAGCTTCAGCTTCGTGGACAAGGGAAAAGAAAGAAGAGAAGTGGAAAAGCGAGATGAAAAGAAGCAGAGGAAATCATGAGAACTGTTGTAGAAAATAGAACTGTAAAATAACGAATGACAAATTGAGAAGGCGTTGGATAAGTGAGAGAAACAAAAGTTCAGAAGATACGCTGAATTATGTTGGATACGTAATAAAGAAGGAGACACGAAAGTAGAGAAAATATATGATATGATCTTAAGAACATTTAGATGGAAATTATTTTGGACAGAATATTGGAAAACGAATAAGATGGCATTGAACTGGAAGCTCGTTCTGATCTGAAGACCTTGGTTAACGTTAGAAAAGTGTATACAAGTCTACCATCATTCATTATAATAGAAAGACGTACAATGCTAGAATGGAAAGTTAAACTCTAATCGGTTTTCACCTAAGGATATCTTGAAGTACTGTTAGCCAATGCCATCCTAATAATTATTGTATTCCGTAATATCTGAACAAATGAACCTACATGCACGGATGGAGGGTTGGTGTATCTTGAAATTATCCGGACACATTAAAATCAATAACTCCAACTGTTTAAATAACTGAATTGATACTGTGTTATTTCCCGTTTCCTTTTCTATCTGTGCTTTGATCTCGAGGGGGTCATATGATAGGTTATGCAGCCTTATATGGATAATGTTTATTCCACGATTCCCAGAATTCGAAGCCAATACTATTGCAGTGAAATCTACTATGCAAATATTTGAAGGTCTGTTATGACATTGTTTCATGTTTGTCACTATATGTATTTTGTTGTCACTCTTTTGTCATTATATCTCAAAAGTAGAGAGCAAATATGCAACACTTTTCAAAGCTATCTATTGGCTTGCTGCTGAATAACAAAATGTGTTAATATGAAGCTTTGAAAATAATCCGTCTGATGCCAAGGTGATCGTTCTATGCAGGACCTGCGAAATCCATGTTTAGTAGGCATAGTGTTTATTCTGCACTTTGGTGGGCATTTTACCAGTGTATGAGGAACCGATATATTTGCATGACTAAGTGGGATGCATTACATCGTCTGTTTTTCGTACATATAAAGAGTTCTTCCTACATCAAGGAGTTTGGTGTAGAGTGTAACAAAATAGCGACTCTGTATGGACTCTCTATGGACTCCTGAATAAACTCAGTGGAACTCCTGAATACTCCATAGACGCCGCAGAGTCCGCCCCACTCTGGGCTGGCGCAGTAAAATTCAACCATGTTTATTTGTTCAGTCCTGAATTTAAAAAGTTCCTTAGACTCGGTTTCAACTCGTTCCGACTCCAAATAACTCCATTACTCTCCATCATACTCCATTACACACTAAAATATTCCTTTACACTCCGTCTGTGAAAAGCCCTACTTTGCTTGTTCACTTTCTCTCAATAACATGTCTAGTTCATTTCTGCTTGTGATCAATATTGTTTTTAAAGCCGCTCGGGTTATGAAGCAATATAATGGATTGTTATATATATTAATATATTTTTCCTCCATATTCTCCTTTCGTTTCTATCTATCGTTTAATTGTTTGTTCTACACTATTTGTTTATCTCAATACTGCCCGAAGTTCCAACTTCCCACTTCTATTTCTCATCTTCTCTCTTTCCTCATTCCTCTACCTCTATTGTTGTGCTTATTCAATTTCCCTCTCCCTGCGATCAATATTTGAATAAGGCCACTCAGGCAATTAATGAATTACTTTCATAGGGAGACTTCCTCCTGAATGTTTTCAATGGTCAGTGTCCAGTTTCGCTCGTTCCTGAAAATTTACAAGCTAGGGCGAGTTAATAGTATGCGACAACAAGTGTAATGATCTTGCCGGGATTATACAATACTCTCCTTGCTTTACACTTTCTTAACCCCTTCAGATTCATATGACGCAGAGGTTGCCAGATTAGCAATAAGAAATAGATTACTCTCACTCTTATAATTACCTCTCCAAAATTAGTTTTCTGCCCACAGCTAACTCAAAGACAACTGCAGAGGTTGAAGTAAATAAACTAAAGGTTTATAAATACCCCGGACTGTAACAAAGGCTTTAATGCATCCCTAATGGGTTCAAACATTGCGTCAGGACGTGAGAGGGTTAAGGCGGTGTCACACGAGCGATTTTTCCGTCAATGTTTAGGAGCAATTGTAGTCTGGGACGCTCAAAATTTCAGTTACATCAGAAATCAGCCACAAACATAATCTACCATCGGTATAGTTCCCGATCCAAGTGTAAAAATTACTCAAAATATCACGAAAAAACTTGCTCATCGAAAATTGCCGGAATAAGCGCTCGTGTGACACCGGCTTTATCTTCTGTTTCTCCCCTTACCTTCCCTCCATTTCTTTCTTTTATTCATATTCCCGCCATAAATTTATCGTTTCTTCCATTTTGTTTGTTTATATCTATCTTATCGATTGGTAATTCATCTGTACCCCGTCTTGGTGGTAGATTCTGGAATTGTCTATAATGACTGAAATTATGTAGATCTTAATCCCTTCAGCACCTTTTATTAAGATTAAATTATTTTATGTAAGTTAAGAAGGTTCTATGTCATTCGGAAAGTTTGTGGAGATCTTATTTTACCTCTTTCAGTCCTAGAGGTTGATTATAAGCTAAAAACAAATCGTCTCTTGGTAACCAGAATCAGAAGAATATTACGTCATCGTGCTGAAGGGGTTAACATTCTTCAAGTCATTTTTCAAACATACCAATACCATCAGCCGTTTTCTGATGTTTCCCTTACCAAAGTCTCTCCTGCAATTATTGATATGCGTGAACCAGGCTATTTACTGGAAAGCTCCATGTGAGAGTGTGTCCGACCCCCGTGCATGATAGATCACTTGCACTATAGTATATTGGCTGTAAGTAGGTGAGAAATCATGACCTTTAACCTCTGCAATTAAAAAAAGACTAAAGTAATCGAGATAATATTTCTACCATTTGGGAAGAGTCAGCCAAGGAATAGATGTGCAAATTTACAGCCAATTTGCTGTAGCTCTTTTTTTAGTTACAGAGGATAGAGGTCATAAGTTCTCGCCTACTTACAGCGAATAGACTATAGTCATGAAGGATGCTATCGCAGGCCAAACTGACATCTCTAACAAGACAAATATTTTGCTCGCCATGGGCTCGTCTACAGTTTAACACCCTATAATATTATACTATAACCTGTGTCATTATTAATAGTTATTTACTTACTGAGTGCATGTGATGAGCTGTTATAAAAAATATACATTAGTTATTGATGAGTAAAGTAAGTGATCAAATAAGAGTATTTGGTTAGTTAGTTAGGTTAGCTAGATATGTTGAGAGTTAGTTAGGTTAGCTAGATAGGCTATGTTGAGAGTTTAGTAGATTTACTTATGCTTGTTAACCCATTCCTTGCGGCTGATGTATTTTCATGTTCTGGTAGTACCGACTAGGTTTGTTGCCCCAACCCGCCCCACTTGTTGTCAGATGCCTCCAGCAGGTTCAAAGTTTGCCACCCAGTGTGATTATTTTATTGGTTGAGGACGGGTGTGTGTACAATGATGTTTTAAAAGCTGAAAATCAATGAAAACAGGGCCATTTCTCCATGTAATTGTGACAGCTATATACCAAGTATGAATATGAGGTTAATTCCATCTTCATTTCAATAACTCATACTGTCTTGTAAACATAAAACATGATAAACAAAACTGTAATAGCAAGTTATCGCAAGTGGAAAGCAAAGGAGAATATTTCTTCAGCGAAGAAACAAGCAAAGTATTGAAAACATCTCCTGGGTGGTGTGAGAAGAGAAGGTAAGGAGGGGACAGTGACTGTTAAATCGGGAGATCGCCCCAACCTTTTCATTTGCGCATTATTCCAACTCGCGCAAGGCTGCTTTTATTATGCTAGGGTATTGCATATTGCGATGAATTAGTGAAATCATAGCTTCTACGGCATATGACCTCCCTATAAAATTAACTGCAAGAACAGGGTTAATTAGCTTACTAATCAAGTAATGTGCTAGTTTGTTTGTTTTTGTTTGAAATGTGTTTTCAGTATGCTTCTTATAATAATGTGGTTGTATTTTAGCTGGCAGTTACATAAACGTAAACACTGAATATACCCATTGACTTTGTATACCTTTGTATAGCCGTATATTTTAGAGTGTACCTTAACTCATCAAAGAAAAACAATTTAGCAAAACAAATTACATTTAGAACTAATGTATGTCAATAACAAACTACAATTTAAATATAATTAGATTATATCTATCTATATACAGTATACAGTATATGTATATATACATATATATATATATAATTTTTGGTTTGCCGAGTTAGGTACTGTACAGCTTAAACACATTTGGATATTCAAAGTTATATACAGTCCATGGGTATAATGATAGTGTTTTACATTTCTATCCTTTTATAAGATGGTTTTAGTAATGCTAAAATACTATACCTAACTAAGAGTATATTATTATAGATACTCTAATTACCACTTCCATAAATGTTTTTATTTTTATTTTGGACCAAATATTCAACACTATAATTATTGACTTGTAAAATGTGGGAACTGGCATTAGCACACAGTACTTAACACACACTAAATACAACATTTTCAATTTATCATAATACATAAGTAGGTTTACACATAACTCGGCCTTTTCTCTAACTTCCTCTCTGTGGAACGCCATTTCTCTTCTACCAAACCTGCACCTATATTTCTTCACCGAAACCCAGTTGTCTAAGGCAACAGACAGCAAACCCTTCTCAGTATTATCCTACTATCACTATATCCAATTCAAAGCCAAAGGTGAATGTTGTGTGTGCAGACGCAACCATCTTACTTGCTCTCGTTCTCCCAGCCTTGACTCTTTTGAATCCTCGACTGTCTGGCTTAAGTTATATCAGCATGTGAGTATATAGGACTAGAGGTACAGTTGAGAAGATCATTAATTATTATTACAAAGGGAACTGGAAACAGGACAGAACCCTGAGGAACACCGGAGTTGATAGGTTGAGTAAGTGATCGATGGCCATTCACAACCATAGCTATGGAACGGTCAAACAGGAAAATAGATTAGATTGATATACAATATACGATAAATAGATATTAATCATAGTCATTTACTCAATATTAAACTGTCTCGGTGGTATAATGGTTAAAGCATGTAAGTTCTGTTTGTGGTTCCTGTGTTCGAATCCCCGGAGGATCATATTCATTCATTAATTTAAATGGTAGCTAATCCTCTTTGTATGTATATTATCTTAGTTTTACTATTAGATCAAGCTCATAATTATAAGGATATAAATATAAAACACTATCAATACACACCTTGACTTTATATAACTGTATATGTCTTAAGAGTGTTCCTTATATAATTGTATACCCATAAGTCATAGACTGTTCCTTAAATCAGATAAATATATAGCAAACGAATTATAGTTAGGTATATTTATTACCCGAACGCCGATATGGTTATGCACGTAGCCTATGATAATCATAAACAAAGATGACAATAAAGACTCGGGTTTATTTATTAAATATTCTCCTTTCGGCTGAAATCTAGTAATATTCATGTCCGGTATTGAAGGATTTGTATTGTAATACTTATTACAGAATCGTTAAAATTACAGTCTGGTTAAAGAGTTCACCAACTACCTCGGCAAAGACAAATAATGTTATTTCCAGTGGTATTATATTATCCTTCGCCCTGTCCATCCTCATTATATTCGATTGGTTGAAACTCTTCCAAACAGTAACTACAACAGTTCCATTTAATTGAAAGAAATAGTGTTTTAATATAAATAATTGATATACCAACCAATCAACCGACTGACTATTTATATACAAACAAATCTTGTGAAAACTATCGCCAATAAACAATACTATGAAGATCACCACATTCTTAAGAATATAAACAACAAACAATCTATATATATATATATAGCCCTACTACAACCTAGGATTCAAACTACAATTTTAATATAATTAGTTTTGCTGAAATGTTTTATTTGCCGAGTTAAGGTACACTATAAAATTAGATATGGGTATACAGTACAAGGCTATATACACTCAATAGTTATATGGGTATACAGTACAAGGCTATATACACTCAATAGTTATATGGGTATACAGTACAAGGCTATATACACTCAATAGTTATATGGGTATACAGTACAAGGCTATATACACTCAATAGTTATATGGGTATACAGTACAAGGCTATATACACTCAATAGTTATATGGGTATACAGTACAAGGCTATATACACTCAATAGTTATATGGGTATACAGTACAAGGCTATATACACTCAATAGTTATATGGGTATACAGTACAAGGCTATATACACTCAATAGTTATATGGGTATACAGTACAAGGCTATATACACTCAATAGTTATATGGGTATACAGTACAAGGCTATATACACTCAATAGTTATATGGGTATACAGTACAAGGCTATATACACTCAATAGTTATATGGGTATACAGTACAAGGCTATATACACTCAATAGTTATATGGGTATACAGTACAAGGCTATATACACTCAATAGTTATATGGGTATACAGTACAAGGCTATATACACTCAATAGTTATATGGGTATACAGTACAAGGCTATATACACTCAATAGTTATATGGGTATACAGTACAAGGCTATATACACTCAATAGTTATATTGATATTGTTTCCAATGTATATAAACTACCAGCTAACTTAATTACATATATTTGAAAAAGTACGCTAATTTGTTAGCAAGCACAAGTAAATGTACTTAACTCTCAATATATCTAATACACCAACCTAATCTGATACTCTTAT
This sequence comes from Paralithodes platypus, assembly GCA_032716605.1. Lineage (NCBI taxonomy): Eukaryota > Metazoa > Arthropoda > Malacostraca > Decapoda > Lithodidae > Paralithodes > Paralithodes platypus. The sequence continues at coordinate 40,562,476 of CM064533.1, forward strand.
TTGTTCACTTACTCAACTCACTAATAACTCACTTATAACTATTTTATCAATATGAAACAGCCCTTCGAATTCACTATATAAATAACTGACTAGCTAACAATAAAAACAAACAGTTGATACTATAATATTGTTGAACTGTCGACGAGCCGATGCCGAGCGACGTATTTTTCTTGTCTGAACTGCCAGTTTTGCATGCGACAGCGTCCGTCATGACTAGTGCATGAGATCTATGATGCACGGGGGTCGAACACACTCTCACACTGAGCCTTATACAGTCAATATTCTGGTTCACACATATCCATTGCAGGAGAGACTTGGGTAAGGAAACGTCAGAGAACTCCTGGTGGTAGCAAAACGTTTGCAAAATTACTTGGACATTGTTAAAATTACAATATTTCAGTCAGTTACTATAGGCAAATACGGAATCTACTAAGATGGGGCAAAGCTGAATTAGCAACCCATACAACAAAGACCAGAACAGAGAGAATGAAGATATACGATATATATTTGTTAAAAACAGCCGTAGCAATTATTCATCAGCCTCAGAAATAATCATAATAACATCAGGAGTTTATATCTTCCAAATATCCCAAGTTAGCAAGATAGAAAATCTTGAAGTACTGTCTCTTGGTAACAATATTCATGAATCACTATACTTTACCAATTTGGAGAGGATTTAGTAGAGATGCAATTTATGTTTGATGTTGAATATTTGCCAATACTGTATTTGCCTTCAGTATGTCTTCAAGTACGAAATGTTCACTTTAAATATAGAGGTCAGCAGTTTTCCTAAGTGTTGTTTCCTTGAAAGGACTTTAAGCTTTGACTTGAATATACTAATAAACTGTACTGTGAATACAATAACATAACATTTGATTGAAAAGCTCAGAGACACAGTGATAAAATAATTCTACCAATCAACTATATTTATGCAACTTTGTGCAATAGATGATGATTTGTTTGTATTAGCTACCTATATCTAGGAGACATTTTCTCATCTGAATAAAACAGTATCGTAATAATCAGTAATTAAGCGAATGAGTTGAATTTACTAATGCCCTACACATATGAACTGCAGGAGACTGGACTTGTGCTAACCCCGCTTTTAGAAGTAGTTAAGGGGAGGCTGGCCGTTTGCTTGGTCTATTAATTAATGTATTCATATATTTGTTAAGTTTCCTCCCTAGACCTCCATCAAACTTAGAAAAACACTCCCTAGACCCCCCCTTCAAGATAAATGTGTACATTTTTCGGTAGAAAAATGTCCCGGCCAAAGGCCGATTACTCTTAAAATTGCAGGCTTGCTATCGCTCGCCAGGAAATAATCGACACCTAAATGGCACGAAAGGTCTTAAATTTGAGAACGAAATGGGGCGAAAGGTGTTAAAATCGCCAAACTAATGGGCGTTCGAACGTCTTATAATCTCAAAACTAGTGGGGCTAAACATTAGGGAGAAGGGGGTCCGGAAAAACGGTCTGTCTCCCCTTAATATGTCATGACATGCATGCTGACTCGTTTTTTTGCGCTTGATGTAGGATTAAAATATCACAAGGTCCTGAGTTATAAATGTACGAACAGAGATGATGTAATGCATACCGCTCATTCATGCACATTTAATTGGCTCCTCATTGTCTGGTAATATTCCCACCAAATTGCACAATAATTAACCCAGTTTGGTATTCAGCAGCAAGCAAGCTGATTACTTTGAAAAGGTTTGCATATATGTCGTCAACTTAACAACATGAATTATAGAGATATAGTGATAAGCATGAAAGAATGTCTTACTCGATGTTCAAATAACATATATGTCGTCTACTTAAACAAATAATTATACAAATATAGTGACAAGCATGAAAGAATATCTTATAGACTTTCAAATAATTATATAGTAGACCTCACTATAATATTATTGGCATCGGAATTTAGGAATCAGAGTATAAACATTTTTGTTTTTGTTTTTTTTCTATGTGAGTGAGGGAGGCAAAAGGCAGAACTGCCTATAGCGAGTGCCTCCCCCATAGTTGAAAGAGTGACAAGGCCAAAATCAAGGGACGTTCGTGTCAAAATGCCTGTACACACGGAGTTTGAAGCAATCTAAGTCATAGGAAACGGGAAAGACTGATTCTGGGAGAGAGTTCCAGAGCTCAGCTGTTGAATAGAAGAAAGACTGAGAGTAACGTTTCACTCTTGGGTTGGAGAGTTGCACAGAGTAGGGGTGGGATTGTGTTGCAAGACGGGTACCACGTGCCCTACGTATAGGAGGTGGTATACACCGGGAAAGCTCTGAGGAACACTGATTATTGTAGTAGCGATAAAATAGCGAAAGAGATGCAACATTGCGGTGGAGAGAGAGAGATTGCAGAGAGTTGGTGAGTGGACTGGAGTTAATGATACGAAAGGCCTTCCTTTCAACTTTGTCTAGGAGAGCGGTGTGAGAGGAACCTCCCCACACATGTCAACAATACTCAATACAAGGACGCACTGTGCCCCTGTACAGAGCAAGAAGTTGTGCAGGGGTAAAGAACCCCCTGCGGTTGAGCACACCCAGCTTCTGGGAGGCTGCCTAAGCAAGACTGGTAATATGGTCCTTCCAACTGAGAGCAGAAGAAAAAGAGACACCAAGAATATTGAGAGAAGATGAAGGATTGATTTTTGTATTGTTGAAGAATAAGGGATAGTCCGCTGGGAGTTCCTGACGGGTAGATAGATGGAGAAATTGGGTTTTGGAAGCATTAAAGGTAACAAGGTTTTCTCTGCCCCAATTGGAGACAGTTGTTAGATCAGAATTTAAGTGTTCTATGGCTTCATTCCGTTTGTCGTTGAGGAACTGCTGGCTTGGGCTTTCTGAAAAACTAATTGAGTAGTGTAAGGTTGAATCGTCTGCGTATGAATGGATGGGAATTGAGGTACAGTTGAGAAGGTCATTTATAAAAATTAGAAAGAGAATAGGAGATAGGACAGAGCCCTGAGGAACACCGGAATTTATAGGGTGAGGAAGTGAGCGATGGCCATCCACAACTGCAGCTATTGAACGGACGGAAAGGACATTAGAGACAAAGGCACAGATGGAGGGGAAGAAACCGAAGGAAGGTAGTTTAGAAATTAAAGATTTGTGCCAAACTCTATCGAAGGCTTTCAATATGTCTAGTGAAATAGAAAAAGTCTCACCGAAGTCCCGAAAGGAGGATGACCAAGAGTTAGTAAGATATGAAAGAAGATCACCAGTAGAGCGACCCTTAAGGAAGCCATACTGCCGATCTGAGAGCAGATTTTGAGAAGAGAAATGCTTAAGAAACTTGGAAGCAAGAATAGTTTAAAAAACTTTAGAAATACAAGAGATTAGAGCAATTGGACGATAGTTGGAGGGTTGAGAGCGGTCACCCTTCTTTGGGACAGGTTGAATGAGAGCAAACTTCCAGCATGAAGGGAAGACGTTAGAGGATAGACAGAGACGAAAGAGTTTGCCTAGGCAGGGAGTCAGCATGGAAGCACAGTTTTTTAGTACAAGAGGAGGAACACCGTCCGGACCATACGCCTTCTTAGTATTAAGTCCAGAGAGGGTAGAAAGTACATCTTTAGGAAAGATTAGGATATTAGGCATAAGTAAGAGAGAGGAGGGTAGAGAAGGAGGAATAGCACCGGCTTCATCCAAAGTGGAGTTTCTAGCAAAAGTTTGAGCGAAGAGTTTAGCTTTGTCAGAGGAAGAAGTGATGGTTGTGCCATCAGAGTGGGAAAAGGGGAGGGAAAGACGAGGAAGAGAAATTGTTGGAAAGGTTTTTGGCTAGATGCCAGAAAGCTTGGGAAGAGCTAGAGTTGGATAGTTCAGTGCATTTATTATTGATGAAAGAGTGCTTGGCAAGTCGAAGAACAGATTTGGCTTGATTCCGGACAGAAACATAGGAAGAATGAGTCTTGAGTTTTAAGGCGTCGGTACCGTTTGAAGGCTCCCTCCTTATTGCGGACAGCAGTAGCCCAGGCGTGAGTAAACCAAGATTTTTTAGCATTAGTCCGAGAGAAAGAGAATGGAATGTATGCTTCCATGCCCGATAGGATTACCTCGGTAATACGTTCAGCACTCTCCGAGGGACCCTGGCCACGAAAGGAGAAATCATTCCATGGGAAATCAAAGAAGTACTGCCGGAGAGCCTCCCAGTCGGCAGCGCCAAAGTGCCACAAGCGCCGCCGGCTAGGAGGATCAGGTGGCCGTACTGGAGAGATAGGACAGGTGACAGAGATAAGTTTATGGTCGGAGGAGCCCAAAGGAGAGAAAAGATCGACAGTATAAGAAGAAGGGTTAGAAGTTAGAAACAAGTCAAGAATGTTGGGCCGATCTCCGAGGCGATCCGGAATACGGGTGGGTTGCTGAACTAACTGCTCTAGGTCATTTAGGATAGAAAACACGTAGGCTTGTTCACCAGATGGATCAGTAATGTGAGAGGAGAGCCATTGGCGGTGGTGAACGTTGAAATCTCCTAAGATGGAAATTGCTCATAGAAGGCTGCATAACCAATTATATTACTCTCCTCTCCACCAAAAGACAAATAAAGAAGATGGGGCATGACACAGGATCAATAAACTCCTACTGTATCGGCGACTTCTTTTAAAATTGTGCTCTAGCTATATTAATATGCTTTTGTGCAGCTTAAGAAGGATATGTGGTAGTAAATGAGGTTAAGTTAAATAGTTCGAAGCCTGGTAATTGCTGGAGGTCTTTTTAGACTGAATAATATCGTCTACTAGTAGCCAGAATAAAGTTAAAAGGACGTTACCGGTACTGAATGGGTTAAATTATTGAACATTTTGTTGTCAAGTCACCCCTCCACCCGTGCATGTATCCTTAATTTCTCAATTTTTTTAGTTTCTACACCTATATATCGAGCTTCCAGTTCAACGTCATCTTATCCACTTTTCCTAAACCTTGTTCGAAATAGCTTGTATGTAAGCGTTTTGAAATTTATATCCTGTGTTTTCCGTACATCCGTATATCCCTCTTGTTTATGTATCCAACGCCTTCTGTACTCTGTATATTTCGGGTTTCCCTTGTCCAACGGCTTCTCAATTTTTCATTCATATTTTACAGTTGTATATTCTACAACTGTTCTCATATTTTTCATTCATATTTTACAGTTGTATATTCTACAACTGTTCTCATATTTTTCATTCATATTTTACAGTTGTATATTCTACAACTGTTCTCATATTTTTCGAACACTTATCTTCATCTCTCTTTTCCCCTTCCCCTTGTCCACGAAGCTGGAGTAAATATGTCCGCAGCCGTCCTCGCCCCATACCCATTACTTGTCTTACTTGTCAGTCAATGATCGTGAGAGTTTATGGCACCCTACTATGTACTCAATACCCCGCCTTCTGGGTGAGGGCTGGTTCTATCCAGAGTGAGGTTTGACATCCTCTACTCAACCTTAGCCTGTCTGTCTCTTTTACTGTCCTACTCTTCCTTATTGGGACAGGGGGTCAGGATCCTCCTCCCCTTGTAGAATTCACCTACTAGACGTCACGAGACTGAGTAAGGGGCGAGGCAATGCGAAAGTGGTCCCGGACCCTAAGAATTGGAAAATTAAATGTTGTTTATATTCGGGCTCTGTCTCAAGTCGGCGACTCCAAGCTATGGGGTATGTGCCTAAGTATATTAATACATACATACCCCGACTTCTGTACCTTGAGTCGTAACCCCCCCCCCCCCCCCCCACACACACACACACATCACACACATTCTCTCTCTCTCGCTCTCTATACCACCAACACCATTACCACTTCCCCCATCACTATTAACCACCCACATTAATCCCCCCCCCCCCCTCCCTTACACACACACACACGCATACATACACCACCACCACCAGCCTCTTATGAATACTTATTGAATACCGGAAACCATAATCGTGGTCTCCCGATAACCTCAAAAGGAAGGTGGCTCGCAACAGCCTGGTCAAAAGGTGCCAGGATAGATAGAGAAGGAAAGATAGCTAGAGCAAGAGCAGGAGTAGAGAGGAAAGAGGGGGAAGAAAATAGAATATAGATGGAGGAAAGATGGATAGAGAGAAGAGAGTATAAAGAGATAAATTGGATAGCTTATTGTATGCGACCCACCAACTTTGGATAGCTTATTGTATGCGACCCACCAACTTTGTGCCCCGCTACAAGAACGGAAAAAGTGACAAGTGTGCCAGAGAGGGGGACTTAACCCCTTCTGTACCGGCAATGTATTTGTAATATTTGTCTAGATATATTTAGACGATTGTATACTTTAAGAAGGATATGTGATAGTAAAAAGGGTTACGTGAGTTCATTCGAAGCCTGTTAACTACCAAGGCCCAAATGTATACTGCTTATAAGCGTCTAACAGTATCCATGATAGAGTTAAAAGAATAACACTAGTACTGAAAGGGTTAAATATATTATTAGAAACACAAGTTAAGGAGCTAGCAGATTATATATTTTCATCCAAGGACGATAACGGCGTTCCATAAACAATCATCAGTGTTTCATTACACCTGGATATTGCTAAACATCTGGGGAATTGTTTGTGTGAATGAAACTCAAAACTGCTTTACAATATTTGCCGTGTAGATAATCAAAACGTGAGTAGGATGCATAATTGTGTGTGTGTGTGTGTGTTTTTGCACAAATTTACCGTTACCTGGATGTGTCCTGTCGTAAACACTGATAATCGTCATAGGGATGTAATGATCCAGCGCTTGGAGAGGTTGATTTAGAACATGTACTGTACCTTGTCCTCTCCAAGGGCTTCACCTTTCCATATGCAGTAAGTAAAATGTAAATCTCTACGGAGATTAGGAGTCCAGTAGATATTTACAAACTGGTTATATATCTTTAATAATAATAATAATAATAATAATAATAATAATAGTTATAATGTAAAATTTAATTAACAATACAAAAGTGGACAGCGCTCCACCTTTAACTTTAAACTTACATTAACGACCCTTAAATAGTTCACTGAATATGAATTGGGTTCACTCTGTGATTGGACAGATCCTATGACTGAATTAAGAGCGTAGTGTAGGCTTTTAGCAGTAGTTAATTATTCACATGGCCAATTCATGGTTATGTAAAACAATATTCAATCACATATGTTTGTGTCCATATTATAAACAAATCACCGAAGTAGGTACACATTTATGTGGGCAACTGTACTACACACATATAGGTTGGCTGTTGAAATAATAGTGTGTGCAGTTACAAACAATATAATAGAAGGGAATATACACTGGTGTTGCTCGAACATAAGTGAGTCATCGGCCTTTGCTGAGTCTTGCTGAGGCATGGTTAGTACCATACCAACATCAACCACAGTGATGCCATGTGTCAGTGTTGGGGGGTTTATAAATGTATTATACCTCAGCTGCTGAAAGGCAACCCCGTGTGAGCCGTTGCAGTGCGTGTAGTGGGAAAAAATGCTACACCATATCACTGTATGTATTTATGTGTATCGGGTCCGTTTTACTGTTACTGGATTAACCAATTCTGTATCGGCGACGTATTGTAATTATATGTTAGCTATGTTTAGACGATATTGTGTAGTTTAAGAAGAATCTGTGGTAGTACAACAAATGTAATTGAGATAGTTCGAAGGCCGTTAGTTAATGGAGGCCATTTATAAATTGAATTAAAGGATCTAATAGAAACCAGAATAAAGTTAAAAGGAGGTAACCGGTACTGAACGAGTTAATCGAGGTAAGCTCCGCTGGCGTTCGGTGGCTGCAAATGGAGCTTAGAGCGAATCCTGCTTGCTATGGATACGTGTAGCGGGATTCTTAGTGCTCACTCATAACGTTAATACATATCTAGTAATGCACTAGCTTATATTGGTTTTCGCAAGGCCAGGGGGATGACAAGTATTATATTACAATGTCCTGTCTTATGCCGTTGTGAGGTGCTAGAGTTCCCCGTGACAGAGTGACAGGGTAAAACAGCCCATATGCCTATCATTTGAACCAAAATCAGTTAAATCATGACTGCATTTCGATATATTTTATTTAATGTTATTGTATTAGGTTAGGTTGGTTAGGTTAAGTTAGTAAATGCAATAACATTTAAGTAAAAATCCACCGAAATAGAATCGTGGTTAGCGCCCCAGGAGCCGTTGCCTTCTATAAGTAGATTCTATACTTTATCCCACCAAATTATTGTTATTGATAGTTATTTTCTGCATTAGTATTATTGTAGGTAGTGGTAGGTTAGGCTCGCTAATGATATATCGAAATACAGTCGTAATTTAACTGATTTTGGTTCAAATGATAGGCATATGGGATGTTATACCCTGTCACTCTGTCACGGGGAACTCTAGCACCTCACACCGTCCGTCTATATAAGACTTGGCCATATACGGTACAAAATATCTAAATTTAAATGATTCTTATTTTACTCCCAAACATATACACTAATTTGTACATCTGCATTTTTGTATATTTTTTCATTTGGATTGTTCACACAATTATCTCATGATTGGGATTCAAATGCCTTTATCAACCGAATTAAGGCATTTTATACATGTCGCCCCCCCCCCCCCCCCACACACACACACCTTTGTTCCTGTCTGACTCCCTTTATGCGATTATTGCGATGATTATTATGAATAGTATATTGCCGTGTGACATTCCCATATAGGGAAAAGGATATAGGCCTAGTTAGTCTAGTTTGGTAATGTTAGGTACATTTACTAAATAAATGTCTTAATATACAAAAATGTCCCATCTCAGTTGCAATAGCGCGTGATTGGTTCATGATTGCAAACCCTAAAGCCTGGGTCCCATATACAGAATTTGTCCCTGACTAGAGAGGCACGGTACTGATACAAATAGAACTTCGCCAGTAAACTTCTATAGCTTGGGATATTGACACTTCATTAATTGAAACCATTGAGCGATTAGTTCAGTGGTACTCCCTTGGCTGAAGAGGAGCGGGCGTGGTTGAGTAGTAAACCCAAGACTGGTGCGCAGGAAGCCTAGAGCAGGGTGTTAAACCGGAGCAATGTTGTTAGAAAACTTGATGCATATGAGAAGGAATACAATAAAATTAACATGAAATAGCATTTGTTTTGGCCTTTTTATCACTTCCAAAGAAAAAATTGGAACTATAAACAATAATATTTTCTTTACATATACAATAATATAGACTAAAAATAATGAACTCAGCTTTCGTTTGACACCCTGGCCCAGAGTCCACTTCCCCACACGGCCCAAAGGGTTTACTGACCTCAGGGCATGGACATTCATACTAATGACTGCAATGGCGGATATTAAAGGTATATTAGACCAGTATCGCATGTACAGAATTATAGCTAGCATTCGATCAGCATGAGCGAGCTGATTACACTAGTTACAGACTACATTCACATCCACAGCCATTCCAACAGTACAGTAGTATTCCACATGCAGCGCACACCGATGGGCAGTTGGACTTACGCGACCCTCTCCTGTGAACAAGAACAAGCTAGATACTCAAATAAGTTTCCTCGGCACATTAAGGCGGCTCATTCACGCCCACCCCTAGAGAATTAAGGCGTCTGGCAATAGATATATACATAGATACTCCATTGATATGACTTCACGGTGTTGCTTCATTGAACACATTAAGCATAATTTGTGTGTGGACAAAATACGTTAATGGTTTTAGGTGGAGTTGTGATGGAAAGAGAAGTGTTATATTATGTCTCCCTAGTTGTATAATTCATAAGTCTGCTTGCTAGAATAATTAAGTCAGTCAGTCAGTCAGTAGCCAAATCTGCACTCCTGTAAAATGGTAGGGAGGATCAGCAAGGAGCTTAGTAAAGAGAACAGAAATGACAGGGGAAGATATGCATACAACAGACACCAACCAAACCCAAACACACTACCATTCCGAACACCATTCACTCACCAGGTCCCCAAATAATTTGCTTCGCCTCAGATGCTATACATTTTAAACAACAAAATCGCTTCACATCAACAACTGGGATGAAGACCTTCCAGGTTTGTTATTTAAAATGGTACAGAGACCTTCATTATATTGTCCCTAACGAACTTCCTCCATTCATTCCAATCATTTGATATTTGGTTTGCTTCATCTATTCCCTTTCCACGCTTTGTCACACATCGCGAAACCACATCATACTATCTTCTTTTCGGCCTTCCACGTTATTCTTCCTTACACTTCACTGACATACATCCTTTTTACTAATCTTTCTTAATTTATTCTAGCCACGTGGCCATACCATCTGCGAACTCTTTATTTTATCTTTTGATGAACATAATTCCAAACTCCACATGCCTCTTATGTTCACACTTCTTACTCTGTCTACTCTTCATACTCCACAGGCACTTCCTAGCCAGTCCATATCAACTGATCCCACTCGCCACTTTTCATTATTTTGCGATACTACAGTTTCGCACCCATACATCAACGTTGGCGATAGCACACCATCATGTAATACTCTCACTGCTTCCATACTTTAGTTTATGCTCTTGATTAGGGCTTTCATCGCCCCAGCTACCTTTCTTCCTTTTGTTACTGTAATCTACTTTTCTTGCATCATAATTTTACTCATTTCTCATTTGTGGCTCTATGATAAATATTCTCTACTACCGGTACTACTTCAAATTGTTTTCCATTAACCATAACATCACACACAGTATCTCCTTCACTTTCTGCTACCATCACTTTGCTTTAATTCACGTTTACTTTCATACCCTGTCTTTCACATACTTCCACAGATGTCTCCAACAACTGGCATAGGTCATACTCTCATTACCCCCATCCCTTTACAGCATGTATTAAACAACCAGGGCGACATCAAACATCCGTGTCTCACTCCAACCTGGACAATAAAGCAATGACTATGTGTGCCAAATAGTCTGACACACGCTTCACTACCATCATAAAAACGTTTCACAATATTCAAAAAATTGTCTCTTAACCCTTAATTAGCGGCTCACCACATAAGTCGAGTTAAATAAAGCTGGACTATGTGGCGGCGCTCGACATAGGTCGAGTGGCAATTTCAGCACGTAATGTTGCTGAGAGAGAGAGACAAGTGGTGGCAGGAGAGTAGCGAGCGTATGACTGCTCCAGACCACCGCGGCGAACATACTGACACGAATCCCAGCTCCCTCCTCCCTCTCTCACTCGCTATATAAGGAATTGTATCGGGAAAGTGGCTAATTACATGCTTTTTGCACTCGCGTTGCACGGTTATTGCAAGAAAACTAGCCATCATAAAAGGATCATTATGGTGTCATTCGAAAGCTCTGTTTATGCCCTTTCAAGGATAGGTACTTGTTTTACGTTCTGGGTCTTATTTAGGCATGAAAATGATCACGTAAACAGCCCTATTTTGGCTAAAAACACCCCGTTGGGCGGTACATATAAATAAACCGCATAGGCCGCTCGTAAGGTGTTAAATCATACAGCTGAATAAAGGAGCTTTCACACATTCACGATTTTCATTACGAATCGGCCAACCCAAAAACAATTCATACCTTCTAGTATAAATAGCCACGCATCCAACTTCAGAGGTATTTATACAAATAACCACAACAAGTATTAACACAAATAGTGAGATAATCCAAATGCCTCTCGCAAAGCCAAAAGAGTCACGTAATTAAATTCAAGGGAAATTGGGGTCAAAACGCCTGGACATACAAAGTTTAAACCAGTTAAAGTCATAGGATGAAGGACAGATTGCTTGAGGGAGAGAGTTCCAGAGTTCACTTGTTGAGTAGAAGAAAGATAGAGAAACTTCACTAACTCTTGGGATGGAGAGCTAGACAGAATAGGATTGGGACTGTGTTGAAAGGCTGGTGTCTCGCACTCACCGCAAGGGAGTGGGTATGCACAGAGAGAGAGCTGTGAAGAACACTGTTTGTTGTAATAGCGATAGAAGAGGGAAAGAGATGTAATAGTGCGGCATGCAGAAAGAGATTGTAGGGGACTATAAGTAAGATAAGGTGAGTGCATGAGGCGAAATGCTTTTGACTCTCCTTTCGAGAAGTGCGGTATGGATGGAACCTCCCCTCACATGCAAGCAATACTTGATACAGTGCAAGAAACTGTACGAGGGTGTAGAACACACGGAACCGATTGAGCACTCCTAACTTTTGGGATGCTGTTTTAGCAAGTGTGGTAATATGATATTTCCAAGAAAAGTCGGATCAAACAGATACACCTAGAATATCTGTTACGAGTTACAACATATCCGCTAAATGTGTTCTTAAATTAGAATTTCAATGGTTATTTGCGGCCTACGAATCGCTAGCAAATGCTAATAATACCTACGATATATATATTCTCTCTATATATATATATATATTCTATATATATATATATTCTATATATATATATATATATATATATATAATATATATATATATATATATATATATATATATATATATATATATATATATATATACATATATATATATATATATATATATATATATATAATGTGTGTGTGTGTGTGTGTACATATACTGTAAATACAGAGAGAGAGAGAGAGAGAGAGAGAGAGAGAGAGAGTAAAGAGTTAGTGTAATTCAGCTAATTCCACATGCTTAACACTTTTGTCAAACCAGTGTTTACCCGTAGTATATTTATGTTATTTGTAATTTTGATCACAATTCACTATCACAAGCGCATCATTAATGCTTGTATTGATAACTTCCCTTACCGTTTGAACACATTAATGATATTCCCTCTAAATATTCGTGTTCAGACGTATCCAAACAAAGCTTGTTTCAACCAGTATGCATAAATGTTGTCATAATTTTCTATTGAACTGAGCCCAGTGAATATATATCCACCAGATAATAAATTGAAGAGCCTAATGGTTGCATTATGTAAACTGGAAGCATGGTATTACCTTTAGTACCATGTAATTTAAAAACATTCATAGAATATTGAAAATGGCATCACCTTATAAATGGTGTTACCACATGTATACAGTGCAATATAATGTATGTATATTGGCTAGTATAATTGCTAAAGGGCCTCTGTCCTGCATCTGATTCGATCACCAGAGCAATTCCGATGATTACAATTGATTAATTTGGATTATGAATCAGTTCCGTGACACTGATGAGCCTGACAACCTAATGTATTGTGCATATTAGACTAAATAGCCAAGGATAAGGCTATTACATATACCTAAAGAATAATGGCAAAACTTAACCTCCTGAACATGAGAAATCCTTATTAAGCTTAATATTTGTGTTATGTTTACGAAGGAGACAAAAGGTAAAGATGCCTGCGACAAGGCCCCACACACACAAACACACAAGTTGAAAGAGTGATAGATACCCAAATTCACGGTTCGTTAGAGTCAAAATGTCTGGACATATAGAGCTTGAAACTGTTTTAGTTAAGGATGATGGAAAGACAGATTGAGGGAGTTTTTCAGAGTTTACATCATAAGTGGAAGAAAGACTGGGATAATCGGTCACTCGGTGGTAAACTCTTTTCGGGTTAGATAAACATAATAGGGATGGGAATGTTTTGAAAGGCCGGTGCCGCAAGGGAGGGGGCATACACTGAGAAAGCTTTAACCCACAGGACCCCAGGGATGCACGTGATGAGTCGGCAATGTATGTAACGCTAAACCCCATAGCCGCAGCACCTGCGTCAGCTATTTCGACCTTATATACTCTTGTCCTATGGTAGCTAGAGGCTTGAAGATGGTATGGGATATACCTTATGATGTTGCCAAACAGTGATGGTACTCAGCAACCCCTAGATCCAGCCGCGCGGGTGGGTACGGGCGGATGGGGAAAGCCAGTTTACCCACTTATCTCACCGCCACTTTCGAGCTTATTTATTCTTGCCCTATGTTAGCTAGAGGGTTCAAATTTGTATGGGATATACCTTATGATGTTGCCCAACAGTGGCAATACTTAGCAATACAGGTTCAGCCGCAGTGGGGAGTGGGGATAGGGACGCGCAGGAGGAGGGAGGAAACCAGTTGTCCTGTTTAGTTCACGAGTGTCAGACCTACCTCGTCGGCTCGCGATGTTGGAACAAAGGGAATATAGTGTGTATTGCTCCCTTACTGCTCCCCATGACATAGTTGACTCCCCACCAAGTGGGGAAGAGGAGTACAAAGGAAATCAAGCAACAACAGATCTGGTGACCCTTCTAGGCTGCTTGTCCTCCAAAACACTGAGGATCAATTGTCCAAACAGTGGTTTAGAGTGGGTAAGGGAACATTGGAAAGAGAACTACTGCCCTGGAACTAATGTCCGTGGCAGGATTAGGAAGTTAGTAGGGGACAGATGGGTTAGTAACTGAGGGGGGGATAAAATAAAGGTATTCATTTACAAACGCAGTCAGTCGTGGGTTTGATGCAAGATATTTGTCTATGCGAAGTTTAAATGAATCAACGGTGCTGCAGTCAATAACGTCTCGGGGAAGCCCATTCTACAAGTTGACAACTCAATTGAAGAAGAAAATCTTAGATTCGTGCGAGTTAAAAGATTTACCGATAATTTTGCAACCGTTTCCCCGCATGTAATTAGATTGGTCGATAGTGAAGTACTTACTACAGTTCATATTGTCGATGCCTTTGATGATTTTGAACACTTGAATTAAGTCGCCTCTTAACTCTTTCAGACTCATATGACGCTACCGCGTCATATGACAGGGTGAACCAAAAACTCATATGACGCTACCGCGTCATATGGACTATCTTCATAATTCTAGAATAAGTTATATAACGCCCTAGCCTCATATGGAGCTCAGTAAGTCCGGTAAGTTAGATGAAAATCTGTCGGTTGGTGGCAACCCCAGGTTTTTCCGACAATTCTAACGGTCAGCAGTGTGGTTTTGACAGTTGTGTGGTGCAGTGGCAATAATACCGGGCTCCCGCCTCCGTGGACTTACTGGAACATAATATGTCTGAAGGAGTTAATCTGCGGTGGGATAAAGGAAATAGATTTAATTCTCTAAGACGCTCCTCGTATGGTTTGTTCTTTAGGCTAGGTATCATTTTGGTAACTCTACGTTGAACTCGTTCTAGCTTGTCTATATTTTTTGGTAATAAGGGCACCAGGATTGAACGCAGTATTCCAGAAGAGGGCGGACTAAGGAATTGTAAAGGGTTAGGATAAATTCTTTGGATTTATGCTCAAATGACCTGCCTATAAAGACAATTATTTTGTTTGCTTTCTTAACACCTTCTGATCATTGTTGACTCGGTTTTATGTTACTCGATATTGTTACTCCCAGATCGGTTTCTCTGTTTACATTCTAAGCTGAGTGCCATTCATCGAATAGCTTGCTTTCTCATTTTGGTATCCGATATGTAGTACTTTACATTTATCCGCATTGAAACTCATTTGAGGAGGAGGAGGATGACCCAGACCCCATGGCATTCCTCAAAATTCCGCCAGGCCATCATAGGGGTCAGAAGAGACGAGAGACGAGAGAGTGTGTCTGATACTGTGTCATGTTGCTACGTACACAAGCGCGGTGTACGTGGTCCTCCCCCAGTACGCTCACGCCTGTCTTTCCCACCACCACCCTCCCCACTAAAAATACAATGGCAAAACCCATATTTCTAAGTGAAAAGTGCCTAAAACAATGTGTAAAACTCATAATCTAACTATAAAATATACGGTAAAGTATTAAATCAATAAATAGAGTACGTGAGAGAGGCATAATAAAAGGGAAAGTAAAGGGGGAGACAGATGTCAGTCAGCTGGCCTTGTGTGTACGTTTGTGCACACAGGGCCAAGATGGCCGCCAGTCGCCATGGTAACCAGGACGCACGTGGGGCTTGCCACTCGTCAGCACTTATAAAACTTGAATCTATGCACTTATCACACTGTAACATCACTTACAATGACATTATGTAATACATGTTGCTAATATATGAACTATGAAGGCACACATGATGCTCGGGCGGTGTAAATAACCGTCACTCGAAAACTGGAAGCATCGTACATCTGCCATGCTGCTGTGGGATGCCGGCTTGGGATGTTTGAAAAGGCGCCCGGCACCCGCTGATGGTTGAAGCCCCTACCCCTACCCCTACCCCTATCCCTATCCCTTAGGACCCCCAAATGACCGAGGGGAGTGTTTTTTCTGTGTTTTCTTCATTCTCGCCTATTTAAGCTGTATTAGGAAAGGAAAAAAAACGAAAATTCACAGTGCATTTTAATTGTTAATTAGCTGGTGCTCAGTGGGTTAAAGAACATTAATTATTTCAATGACGGTAGACAAGTGGGAGATGAAATATTTGGGGTGTAAAGAGAAATAGTAGAGAATTAGTAAGAGGAGGCGATTTGATAAGATGAAATGTTTTTGACTCTACCCTTGAAAAGTGTGGTATGGGTGGAATCTCCCTACACATACGAACTATACTTGATACATAGACATACACTGTTCCTGTACAGAGCCAAAAGCTGTGTAGGGGAGAAGAACCCACAGAGATGGTTGAGCCAACCTAACCTCTGGGAAGCAGCTCTTAGTAAGAGTGATAATATGTCAGAAGCACAAGACACACCGAGAGTATTGAGAACAGATGAAGGATTGATATGTGTTTGTTGAAAAGCAAGGGATAGTTGAGTGGAAGATTGTGATGGGTAGCTAGCTGGTGTTTTGGAAGCATTGAAAACAAAAAGGTTCTCTCTGCCCCAATCGGATACACTGTAGTTGATAATATTATATCACAAGATATAAATCCCTATAATATATAACTCACTCTCCCCTTGACTTTTCCCGTGTTAAATCTGAACCAAATGGAATATGGTAGTTTTGTCTGCTCGATGTTGGTATTTTTTGTCTATGTGAGTGAGAGAGACAAAAGGCAAAACTCCCTGTGACGAGTTTCTTCTCCCGAGTTGAAAGTGTGACAGAGCCAACATCAAGGGACGTTCGAGCCAAAATGCCTAGACATGCGGAGTTTATAGCAATTTAAGTCATAGGATGAGGGAAAGACTGATTCTGGGAGAGAGTTTCAGATCTCAGCTGTTGAATAGAAGAAGACTGAGAATAACGTTGCAATCATGGGTTGTCTCGATGTCTCCCTCACCATCTGGAATTACACCGCCTAACTTTACAGTGTTGAGCGGTTGAACCTAATGGCTGTAAGCCTACTGTATGTCTTGGAGGTAGAGTTGAAACATATATGAACAGAAGTGATTCAATTATGTCCTTAAATTTCACGCCATTATTTATATACGGTCAGACTAAACATTATTTGGAGGGAATCAGTTGTTCTGACCTGTGATCCCAGCCATTAAGCTTATACTCTGAGCTTCTCTAAATACATTGCTGTGCTATCGACCTACAGTATTACTAAGGGAACAGTTTTAATCATGTATAAGTATTTTTGCTGTTCAATTATTTGGGATTGTCTGCAAGATATCATGGATGTGGCGCTTTGTCGGCATTTTTGTCTGGATGTAATATGCATAAAACAAAGCGAATAACAAATAAGGTAAAGACAGATATTTGCTTCTGATCATGACCTACCTCGAAGTTATAAATATTATATTCAGATTGTATTTGAAATTCATTAATTCCGTTACCCATCTTGTTTATTGTTTTCTTTTAATAATGCAAAGTTAAGTTTGTATACATATATATATATATATATATATATATATATACACATATATAGATATATATATATATATATATATATATATATATATATATATATATATATATATATATATATATATATACATATATATATATATATATATATATATATATATATATATATATATATATATATATATATATATATATATACGGTATATACTGTATATATACATTCCAAGAGAGAGAGAGAGAGAAAGAGATAAGTAGATAGAGAGATAGCTCCAATGATTACAATGGAAACAACTACATCATTTGTTTGTGTATCCATTCGAAACTACTTGTTCCAATATTAACTGTGCTGCATTATAACGTGTAAGCTTATTATTATAATACATGTGAGAATAAATTCCCTTTCATTATCATGGGAAAATAGAAAAGACTGATCAATTAATTCATAAATTGCCCATTCTATTCATGTAATCATTAGGCTATCATAGTGCAGTTGGGTATGTACGTACATGCTTAGATTAATATCCAGAATTCGAGAATGGAAAATATTTCGTAGGCTTGTGCATAAACCTTTAACTGTCTTGATAGCTTAATGTTTAGTGCGCGGAATTTCGGTGTTCTAATTCTTGGAAGTACCACATGTACTGGGCTGGTCTATCAGAGTGAGACCTGAGCGATCTCTGCCATACCCATAGCTTACTCTGACTGTTCCTTTTACTTATATATTTTCTAAATCTCAAGTGACGGCGTCTCTTCCGTGGATTGACCTCCCAATCTACCAAGATTGGAAGCTAAAGCGTCACATTATTCCTTTGCCCCTCCACTTTCTCTTCATAATTGCTGAGGGGCACAGGGCCCTGGGTGGGGCTTTGGTTTCCCGGGCGTTTACGCACCCTCTCAGCTCCCCGCCATGGAGTGGCTTCGGTCACCCAGGCTTTATTGTGGTCGGCAGGGAGGGTTCTGTGGGGGCGCTCGTTTATGGCCTTGGCCTTACTCGGGGCCTTGGGGCTGTTCGGCCAGGCAGCTTGGGGAACAACAACAACAACAACAAGTACCACATGTACTCATTAATTTCATATATTTCATTTGTTATGTTTATTATTAAGTTAACTGATGGGTTGGTGAAAATATGAATTATATGTAAATCACTATTAACTTGAAGGGAAAAACTATAGACAATCATTTTGATCTGTATATTGCCTGAGTCAAGCTGAGGGAAGATGTTGCCAAGGTGATTTATAAGGTATGAACTGTGACAATATTCACGACATCTTTTGTGGTTGGCCTAATGTGAATGGACAAGTTTCTTAAATATATTGCAAATGCCACTGTGTGTAATTGTACCGATACATTTTGAATTAACAATTTACACCCAAAGGTTTGTGTTTGATCACGCTAAAAGGGAGAGAGAGAGAGAGAGAGAGAGAGAGAGAGAGAGAGAGAGAGAGAGAGAGAGAGAGAGAGAGAAAGAGAGAGAGAGAGGGGGAGGGTGGGGGGAATTTTTACATAACAGGACATTTTTTTAATTTACTTTCAAAACACACTAAACAGTATACGAATATGCTAAATTAAATGCGCAAGATCATCCTTTTGCTTAGTTATATTCCTACAAATTGTGGCTAATAGTAATCGTTCATAAGGCAATATAAAGGTAGATGAAATAATACCATACCAGCAGTTCCTAGAGTTTCCCGTTGCTGGTGAGGCCCCCTGGCAAGAAACTGACGTGGATTACAGCCAATATGGCAGCCGTCAGTCTGCCGTCACTCTCAGACCAACCCTGATAACGACCTGTCTCTGCACAATAACATGTTGTATTTTTATATATATATATATATATACAATATGGATACTATTTTAGTAGTCATTCTATTTTGGGTATTGATGAAAAATAAGCACTATATATGATAGTTTGATAAATCTGATTTAAAATAGTTAAATATTTGTCCTAATAAATATATTTAGAAATAGCTGAAGATTAGGTTAGAAGTTTGTCAAATACTGTATATAAACTGGTTATATCCGATAAATAGATGTATTTACAATCCATCAGGCATGTGTAAACCCAAAATTCAAATTACATATATGGATATTTCTCAAATAGTTCTAGGGAATGATAAGGGGTATGTAATAATATATATATATATATATATATTTAATCACATATGCAGGTGTGTATTATACAATACAGTAAATAACAAAATACCATCTCCCCCACCCAATGTTCGTAGGTAGACTTTCAGAAGTTGTAGCTAGGGTTCTATATATCATTAAGCTGTGGCTAAAATATTCATAAGAAATCTGTAGTCTTTAAGAGGGCCCACCTCGTTTTTTCTGTCTCTCTCCCTCTCTTTCGGGGTTGTATCCATTCGGCCCCATTCAGTCTAGTGTTTTAAGACGTTTATCCCCATCCTGGTGTCGATTAGTTCCTGGCGAGCTGTAACGACCCAACATATTACAGTATATATAATGTTTTAACAGCAGGCTAAATTTGTCCATTTTTGTTCAATGCTGGCTTCGCTGTCGCTCGCCGCCGGCTGGGAGATATAGGCCAGGTAACAGAGATAAGGTTGTGATTGGAGGAGCCCAACAGAGAGAAAAGGTTTACAGCGTAAGTAGAAGGATTAGAGGTTAGAATTAAGTCAAAAATGTTGGACCGATCTCCAAGGCGGTAAGGAATTCGAGTAGGGTGCTGAACTAACTGCTCTACATCATTTAGGATAGAAAACATGTAGGCTTGTTCACCAGATTGGTCAGTGAAATGGGAGGAGAGCCATTAGGGGTGGTGAACAGTGAAATCTACTAAGATGAAGATTTCTGCGAAAGGAGAGATGGATAGAATGTGTTCCACTTTATAAGTGGTCCAGTAGAATGTTTCTTTGTTGATAGACAATCTTTGATTTCCTTGTTCCACCAGTCTGGTATATTATTTTGGTTTAAACGTCAATTGTGTTTCCCTATTTGTATGAAGGAGACAAGCGGCAGGTTGCCTGTAAGAGTGTCTCACCAAAGCCTTTCTGAAAATATGTAATTTCTCTTGGGTTTAGTTTGGTTTGACGTTATTGATGTTAATGTTGAAGGTTATTGAGCGGTGGTTGCTTGAACTTAATACGTCGCGTACCATGACTTGGTTTACAAAATCATCTTTGGGTGAGAGGATGAGATCAATAATATTGTTGCCATGCGTGGGTAGTTGACAAATGCATATAGTTAACTTTCCAATAAGTTTGTATAGAGATACTGCCCTGTGTGTGAGGTTATGGATTCACTCCAATTAAGCATTAGCATTTTGAAATCATCAAGATTTACTGCATTTTGATTATTACTTATCTCTACTAATTGGTAATATAATTCCGAGTTGATAGTTGATAGTTGGGCTGGGGGCTGGTAAATGATTCCCTAGGTTTCCTTGTCTTGCAATCTATTTTTGAAATTAATATATATTGCCGCAATGTGAGTTACTAATTGGAGGCAAATACAGGATTAAGGCTTTCTTTAACGTATAGTAAAACACCATCTTAATGTCTGTCTTGTCTACTACACTCGAACCCATTATAGCCTGTCAGTGAATATTCTGCAAATCTATTCTCGATGTTGTCAGGATTCTGACATTCCTATAATATCGTGATTTCCAGTATATGCAATTTCTTCCAAGTCAGATCATTTGTTTTAGATACTATGGACATTGGTAAAACATAGTTTGATTGGGTTCAGTTCACTGTGGGGCTGTTTTGATGATGAAGATTATTTATTTTCACTTAGTGCGACTCTCTCGATTGTCCCCGACTGACTTTGTCTTTTGGCCAACATTTTGGACTGCGTTATTAAGTAGCTTGCTGAAACAAGCTGCTCCAACAGGATTTAAGGGGGGCCGTCTTTAGCAAACAGATGAGACTGTTTGTAATAGTGATCCCATAAACTCATGTAATAATATTTGAAATTAATTAAACTCAATGGAGCTGTGGTATATCTTTCGGGAATGTATGCATTCCAAGTACATAATTCTTTTAGCTATTGTACCTGATTTCAATTTGTCCTCATGTTCAAGCAGTTCTTAACTCCAAGCATGCTTTTTGTCTGTCATTAATATCCTAGACATCATGTAAACTCAGAATACTATAATAATTAACATTTAAACAGGTAAATCTTACAGTCATTTTACTGTAAGATTTACCTGTTTAGATGTCCCTTCCTACCAGTGAAGATGGAAACATTAATCAATCAAGACAAGTCTAGCCTATCCTACTCTAAACTGGTTCATATATTCATACAAATCAATCATATTACAGAACATCGAATCAGTAGTGTGTACACCTGATAAATCATAATTCGGGGATACAGCAATTATGCATTCCTTGAAACTTCAAAACGCTTTAGATATATCAATGCACTAATGTATCACGTTTGGGTTCAATACAAATTCCAATTGAGTAAATTTTTACAGCAGATCGTGGCTCTACATGGTGATCTAACTAAATTGCATAGATAAATCAAATGTTAGCCCTGTGTGCCTCGTCAAGTGAAGACAGCCCGTCCCACTTCCATCCCAGTTACCGACAGATCTGGGTTAAGGGGGGATGGGCCGGTTTTCTGGGCCACTTTCTCCCTCGTGTTTAGCCCCATTTGTTTTGTGATTTTAAGACGTTCGGTCAATTAGTTTGTCGATTTTAAGACCTTTCGTCCCATTACGTTGCCAATTTTAATACCTATCGTGCCATTTAGATGTCGATTTTTTCATGGCGAGCGATAGCGAGCCTATAATTATAAGAGGAACCGGCCTTTGGCCGGGAAATTTTTCTACCGAAAAATATACACATTTATCTTGAGGGAGGGTTTAGGGTGTGTTTTTCTATATCTGATGGAGGTCTAGCGAGGAAACTAAAACAAATATGAATACATTGATTAATAGGCCAAAAAAGCAGCCACTGTCCCCTTAAGCGGCCCAGAGCATGATGTTTACCAAGACTGATGGCTTATACCGGACTCAGAGACCCGATGGTAACAAAGATCAACCAACTTTACCCATATTGGTACCACTGCTGACATTATTCTTTCTATACACCTATGTAAAAAAATAAAAATAAAACAAAAGTTGGCAATATTATTACAGAATATATACTTTGGTCCTTAGGTCTGAATTCTACATGATAAAACATAAACATAACCATCAAATTCTACATGATAAAACATAAACATAACCATCAAATTCTACATGATAAAACATAAACATAACCATCAAATTCTACATGATAAAACATAAACATAACCATCAAATTCTACATGATAAAACATAAACATAACCATCAAATTCTACATGATAAAACATAAACATAACCATCAAATTCTACATGATAAAACATAAACATAACCATCAAATTCTACATGATAAAACATAAACATAACCATCAAATTCTACATGATAAAACATAAACATAACCATCAAATTCTACATGATAAAACATAAACATAACCATCAAATTCTACATGATAAAACATAAACATAACCATCAAATTCTACATGATAAAACATAAACATAACCATCAAATTTGTTTTTATTATTATTGATGCTGCACTAAATTGCCGTCCAAAGAAAACAAGCCGGACTCTTTAACTATATTTTTTTTTGTTAACCGAACCTGCTTACCTTTAGTTATACACACTAGCAAAACAGTGTTTACCACTTCGACATTTTGGTGATGTGATCCTTTAGTGGTACTTCAGGTAGCGTAATATGCGTATACTTATGTTCAAGTGTCGTTCCATTCGTATCATGTACAATATTATTTTCCCCTCAATATAAGACGCAAATGCTCCTTTACAAAATTGATCGTGTTTTTAATAAATCTACAGTTGGGGTCCTAATTCCCTTTCCACCCCTCGATCCCTAAACCATAGATCTGGCAGCGCTGGGTGAGCGACCGACTTTCTCACACAGATGATCAGACTCAGGTGGTCAGCTCAAGTCTGATTATCTGTGTGAGAAAGTCAGTCGCTCACCCAGCACTGCCAGATCTATGGTTTAGGGATCGAGGGGTGGAAAGGGAATTATGACCCCAACTGTACATTGTTTGAGTATTATGAGGACTTGTATATTTGATTGAAGGATAAACGAACATAAAGTTCACTGTTTATGCAATACGATTTGAGTTTTGAACATGACTGCTCTATTATTTTTGTGAGGACAATTTCTAACAAGGAGGCTAACAATACTGTTACTCATGAGAGAACTATTTTACTTGAATACGTTTTAGCAAGTTTCAAAGCTAAATGCTAGTAGAATATCATCTTGAATGCGTCTCTGTACAGTATATGCAGGTCGTGTAATGCTTTCATAGTCTCAAGTTTAAAGGAAAAGAGAACAATACCACATCCTAACTAAAGAATGCTTGAAAATAGAAGCTTTGTTCATGAATGCTAAGGCCTTTAGTATTGTGTTGGCTTCCATCTGATATACATTCACAGTTGATATGATAACGATAGGATAAAATCTCTGTAGCCTACATAGCTATACAAATGGAGTGAGGTAAATATTGTTCATTATTATTACGTGTTTTCCATTGATTTTGGTTACAATTAGATACATTCATTCAGCTTAAGAACGACATGCGGGAAAGAAGCATAGGTAGGCTACCATAGCTAAGATTCCTTGACGATTGTTCCTAAGCTAAATTTAATTCCTTTGTGCTTGCCAGAATAAGCCGAAAATACACCATCGTGTTCTATGAGTTAAGTATCGGATTAAGGAAGCATGCGAGTGGAGGCACCGGTCAGTTCTCCGGGATAGTGGCCGGTTGTTTAGTCTATTAATTAATTTATTCATGTAATATTAATTTCCTCAGTAGACCTCCATCAAACTTAGAAAACACCCCCTTTTATGATTCATTTGTACTTTTTTCGGTAGAAACAATGTCCTGGCCAAAGGCCGGTTAGTTTTAAAATTACAGGCTCGCGATAAGAAATCGACACTTAAATGACACGAAAGGTCTTAAAATCGACAACAAAATGGGGCGAAAGGTATTAAAATTGCCAAACTAATGGGCCGAACATCTTAATATCTCAAAACTAACTGAACTAAACATGAGGGAGAAAGGGGTTCTGAAAAACTACCCATTTCCCCTTAAAGGATGTTCACCCTTACTCAAAATCCCACTCTTTGAATTGTGTAAGTATGGCATGGTTAGGTTTAGTTGACGGTAGGTTAGGGTTTGCTTAGGTAAATATGGTAAGGTTAGGTTCCGTTCGACTTGACATTGGATTGGTCATGGTACGACTATTTAAGGGGGTACTACTCACTTTTTCTGGACACTCTTCTCCCTCTTGTTTAGCATATTAGTTTCGAGGTTTTTAGACCTTCGTTCCGTTAGTTCGGCGATTTTGAGACCTTTCGTCCCATTTTGTTGTCAATGTTGAGACCTTTCGTGCCCTTCAGGTGTCGATTTTATCCTGGCAAGCGATAGCGATCCTCTAATTTTATGAAGGAACCGGCCTTCGGCCGGGACATTTATCTATCGAAAAATGTACAAATCTATATTATTAAATCAGTTCGTATGTCTGTGTGTTCTTAATAGGCGACTGCAGTTTTGGACCTGGGGAACTGAAACTTTGCATGTGGGTGTCAATTGACCTGGGTCAGGTCATAGAGGGGGCGAGGCCACGATCGGAGGTCGTTTCGAGGCCGAAATTGAAAACAAATTGAATAAAAATTGCCGTTTTGGGGCAGAAGGAGGCCTCCGATCGAAAAGGTGTATGTTCGCAGCCTCCCAAAATGGGGGAACGGATGAGGTCAGATCCAAAATCGGACGTCATTTAGCGGCCGAAATCGAGGTCGCCGTTTAATGAGGCACAGGGAGGTCGAGGCCGGTGATTTTATGGTAGTAGTAGTATTGTGATGATTGTGGTAGTAGTGATTGATGATGGTGATTATGGTAGTAGTAGTGGTGGTAGTACCCGGGCAACGCCGGGTACCCCTGCTAGTATATTTTGAAAAGGGGTCTAGGGGGTGTTTTTCTAAGCTTGATAGAGGTCTAGTGAAGAAACTAACATTTTTATTTATAGATAAATATATCTACCAAAAACCATGCAGTACCCCCTTAAACTGGCTATTTATATACAGGTGATTGTGCCACTGTCAGAAAATTAATACTGCGGTACTGCAACGCCACAGACTTTACATACCTACCAACCATTACCTTCAAATGTAATGGTACAATTTTCACACATCAGCAATGTTGAGACATATTTATATTACACATGCAGCAGATAATAAATGCTTAGTCGTCTAAAAATACCGACTGTGCCTTTAATCAAGACATATTTGTCACTAGTGATTTGCATTTTAGTGGTAATAATGTCAAAATGTTGCATGCCCAAGCATGTTCTTTCAGGAGTTTAATAGTTTATTTGTCCACCAAATAGTTAGGAATCGAACATGTACAACTATACACTGGCTTAGAACCAATTTTTGGGGAAATTGCGTCACAGAATTGGGTATTAAATTCTTTGTAATACCTATACTTAATATTAAATATCACAGGATAAAATATATATGACTTATCAATAACGGTTAATAGATGTGACTGCAGTTAGTTAAAATAGAACTTCAGAGGCTATCAACCCTATTGGATTATTAAGCCAGCACACTGGAAGTCAAAAATATTGTCAGGACTGAAGCCCCTTTTCGAGAACTCCAATTCCTTGTGTGACTGCAGTAAAAAAAACAAAAAAAAACAAAAAACACTTGCATCGCTAACATTATGATCATATTTGCAAAGGCATTGATTTCACCGTTTTACTTGCGGACAGTCAGTGGTCTGTTATTTACGCCCACATATCTGCGTTATGGAGATGTGTTTCCCAAGACATTGCCACGAGAAAGGCTTGGATACGGATTAATGCTCGAACTGTAGTACATAATTATAAGCCCGGAAGAAAGCATAATATGTTTGATATTGACTAAGAACATTCCTTCACACACACACACACACACACACACACACACACACACACACACACACACACACACACACATACACACAAGCAGACAATTCAATATAGCTTGACATTTAAAGGCGCCAATTATAAAACATTGATAGTATAAGTTACCTCCCAAGCTATCTGCGTATCTATTAAATATTGCCTCTGTGTAGTTATGGAGTATATAGCTTTCATTATATATATATATATATATATATATATATATATATATATATATATATATATATATATATATATATATATATATATATATATATATATATATATATATATATATATATATATATATATATATATATATACCTGTATAATTATATGTGTGTGTATTTTTTGTATAATACCATTAGCTATAATAATATAATATAATTTCTTACCTCTTTAATTGCTCAATAAACCTTATGAAGTGGACCCTACTGTCATGTGCCTTTGCTGTCATATGCATGGGGTCGAACGAATTGGCTTGTTGATCAGTCAGCATTTAATTGGCTACACCTGCTAGCTTAAAATAATATTGCTATGCCTTTTATTGCTCATAATGTCGTATTACATTATTTCGTTAACTGGCATAAGCTGTTTGTGTGCCTTCTCCTTAATACAATAAATCAATTCCTTTCCTCAATAAGTTAATTCATAGACGACTTCAGTATAATTGTTCCATCAATGGCAGATGTTTCAATATGTTCAGTGTGCCATGATCTGTAGTATATTATATAATTAATATTGTTATATGGGCTACTCTTATTTTAAGTAATAATATATGTTCGCGGCGAAAGGGGAGGACTCCGGTAATTACGAACATCTGTATAGTTCTCAACATCTCGACTTCTCAGCTATCATAACCTTATCTCTATCACCTCTCCTGTCTCTACAGTTTAGCTGGCGATGCCTGTAGAAATTTGGCGCTACCGACTGGGAGGCTCTACGGTAGTACTTCTTTTGATTTCCCATGGAATTATTTCTGTTTCCGTGGCCAGTGACCTTCAGAGAATACAGAGCGCATTACTGAGGTAATCCTTTTGGGCATGGATACATACATCCCATTCTCTTTCTCCCAAATAACTCGCAAAAATCTTGGTTTACTCATGCTTGTTCTATTGCTGTCTGCAATAAGGAGGAAGGATTCAAATGTTGCCATCGCCTTCAAACTAAAATAACTCGTACTTTATAATTATGTTTCTCCCCAAAATCAAGCCAAATCTATTCTTCAACACATCAAAAACTCCATCGATAACCAATGATCTGAACTTTTGAACTATAGCTTTTACCAAGCGTTTTGGCATCCAGTCAAAAGCCTCTCCACCAATATCACTTCCTCGTCTTTCCCTCCTCTTTTTCACTCTGATTCTACCATCGTCACATCTTCCTCTGACAAAGCTGAACTCTTCTCTCATACTTTCGCTAAAAACTTCACCTTAGATCAGGGATGGGGAATCTTTTTCCTATCAAGGGCCAGTTGGACATGTATGCCATCATTCCAGGGCCATACAAAATTATCAACTTAAAAATCAGCCTGCTTTTACTGGTCAAACATTAAGTCACCCCTAATGTAATGGTTGGAACTCCTTCTCTTTGGCGAGGCGTGTTATGTCAGCTGGTATTGATGCTGTTGCTACTCGCAGCTGGTTTTCCAGGATTGTGTCAGTCAGTTAGGAAAGCAGTCGACTCTTTGCGAGGGTAAATTTTGAAAAAAAAAAAAAATGGCTCACAGCAGTAAGTGGTTCCAAACACAGATGTAAATGTCAGTGAATGCCTCCTCAAATTGGGAAAATCATCAGCTTGTATGTACCATCTATACAACTCAAGGAATGGGTGATTATCGTACTTAGCTATCAGCTCATCATCACTTTGCAGCTGAATTATTTTGTGTTGCAGGTTATCAGGCACATCAATTGATTCCACATTACATGATGTAGCACAGATGTTCAACTCCTGCTGTTTACTTTTCACGTCCTTGAATCTTTCATTAAATGCCTCAATTAGTTTTGCACATTCACCAGCATAATCCGATGTTGTAGAAGGCTTTTCTGTTTGCAAAGTGGGAAAGTGCAGAGTTGTATTCCTTTCGAGTTGCATTTTCCACTGCTTTAATTTAGCATCAAATTATTTCATATTTGAATGCCGTGAGCTAGGAAGCTGATTGGGGCCTTGAAGCTTGACGTTCAGTTCTGAGAAATACTTTGGTAATGTAAAACATTAATGTTAGATCACACAGCCACTTGCTATCACTAAGTTTCATGAGAGGTTTTTTCTTCATCTCCGTTAATTGCTTTACTTCATCATGCAGTTTGTAACACTGCATGAACATGTTCCCGCGACTCAGCCACCGCACTTGACAATGATAGACAAGATTAAGAAGGGGGTATGAAAATTAGAAAGTTAAATGAGATAGTCATTTAAAATACACACAGATCCTTTGGAAGCTGTATAAAATAATATAATCATGATAGCCAGAATAAATTGCCAAAGTGCGCCATGATCGTCAAGGCCCAGGGGTTAATTATTACTTGTTTAATTATTTTTGTATTTGTATAATTATTGTATGATAGTGTGACTATATTAACACAAGTAGTCTGTAATTTTCAATGTAATCTTCAGAGACTAAAATAACTTTTTAAAACGTATTAAATAGCAAGGAAATTAGCACATTTCAGCATACTCATATATTGCCTTGTGGGCCTGATCAAATGGGCCCGGGGGCCTTGTCAGGCCCCCGGGCCGGGCGTTCCCTACCCCTGCCTAAGATGGTTCTGGCACTACTCCTCCCTCTCCAACCCCCTCTTACTTATGCCCAACATCATAATCTCTTTTTAAGATATACTTTCTGCCCTCTCTGGGCATAATATTAAGAAGGCATACGGACAAGATGGTGTTCCTCCTGTTGTACTCAAAAACTGTCCTTCCATGTTGACTCCCTGCATAGGAAAACTCTTTCCTCTAACGTCTTTCCTTCTTGCTGGAAGTTTTCTCTCGTTCAACCTGTCCCAAAGAAGGATGACCGCTCTCGACCCGCTAACTATCGTCCAATTGCTCTGATTTCTTGCACCTACAGTATATAGTTTTTGAAACTATTCTGAGTTCAAAATTTCTTAAGCATTTCTCCTCCCATAATCTACTTTCAGATTGCCAGTATGGTTTCCTTAAGGGCTGCTCTACTGGTGATAATATTCTTGCTTATCTTACTAACTCTTGGTCATCCTCCCGTCGGGACTTCGATGAGATTTTGCTATTGTGCTAGACAATTCGAAAGCCTTTGATAGAGTCTGGCATAGATCTCTAATTTCCAAACTACCCTCCTTCGATTTCAATCCCTCTATCGGTGCCTTTATCATTAATTTCCTTTCTGACTGCTCCATAGCTGCAGTTGTGGATGGCCATCACTCAATTCCTTAACCTATCAACTCCGGTGTTCCTCACGGTTCTGTCCTGCCTCCAGTTTTTGTTTTCTAATATTTATCAATGATCTCCTCAACTGTACGAATTGAGTCTAGTCCTATCGACTCATATGCTGATGAGTCTACTTTACACTATTCTACTAGTGTTTCACAACAACCTAGCATGCAATAACTCTAAAACTCAGGAGACAAGGCCATTGCACGCCAATCTTCTGATCTATCAATTGTTTCTGATATTGGCACAAGGCTATCAAATACTCTTTAAGGTTTAATCCTGTGTAGGGGCAACTGTGTATATATATCTCAATAATTTGGTAATGTAACAATATATTTTTAAATTTTACATTCATAAATAGTACACAAATATACTAGGTTAGGTTAGGTTCGGTTAGGTTAGGTTAAAGTAGGCATCTGAAAAAACAGTTACCCGCTACACAGGATCTTACCCTCTTTAACAATGCACAATTCAAATCCTTCATCTTCTCTCAATATTCTTGGTGTATCTTCTTCATCCGCCCATCTTGCAGAGATCATATTACCACTCTTGCTAAAACAGCTTCCCAGAAGTTAGGTGTGGTCAACCGCCTCCGTAGATTCTTACCCGCCGCACAGCTTCTTGCTCTGTATAGGGGCACAGTTCGCCCATGTATCAAGTATTGTTCGAATGTGTGAGGACGCTCCACCCATAGTGCACTTCCCAAAAAAGTAGAGTCAAAGCAATAGGCCTCATCAACTCACTTCTCTTACTAGTTCCCTTCAGTTTCTTTCTACATGCCACAATGTTGTATCTCTTTGACTCTACTATCGCTATTACAACAATCAGTGTTTTTCAGAGTTCTCTCAGTGCATACCTCCTCCCATAAGGCGAGTGCGAGGCACCCACCTTTCAGCATAGTCCCACTCCTATTCTGTCTATCTCTCCAATTAGCATTTTTTCGGTCGTTCTTCTATTCAACAAGTAAATTTTGGAACTCTCCCCCTCAATGAAGATTTGGAGAGACAGAAAAGAGCGAGGTACTTGCAGAAAAAGAGAGTGGTGAAGAGAGTAATGCAGGAAAGTAAGAGGATAGCAGATGAGGAATTTGGGAGGAATCTAAGTGCAAAATGGAGGGAGTGTAAGAAACTGTTCTGGAAAGAGGTCAAGAAAGTTAGGGAAGGTAGCAAGGGAAATAGTAAGGGTCTGAAAGATAAGAATGAGCGAGTGATAACCGAGAAACGAGAGAATCGAAATATGGAGGGAGTACTTCAACGAATTGCTATACGTAAGGAATGAAGCACCAGCAAACATAGTTGGATGGGGTATCGGAGGGAGAAGAATAGAAGTAGTGGAGGAGGAGGTAAGGCTCAGGTCAGACGTGTGTGAAGCCATGAACAGAGTGAAGATGGGGGAAGCATCAGGAATAGATAGAGTGTGTGGGGAAATGCTGAGGTATGGTGGTGAGATAGTGATCAAATGGGTATGGACAATGTGCAAACAAGCATGGGAAACAGGGAGTACACCAGCTTACTGGAAGACAGGCATAATAGTCCCCCTGTATAAGGGTAAAGGGGAAAGAGGAGTGTATGGTAACCACAGGGGTATAAGCTTTCTAAGTGTAATAGGGAAGGTGTACAGTAGGGTTGTGAATGAGAGAGTGAAAGCGAGAACGGAGAAATGGATAGGTGACAAGTAGGGCAGGTTTAGGAAGAGAAGAGGATGTGTAGATCAGATTTTTGCCCTGAACTGTGTTATGGAGAAATATCTGGAGAAGCAACAAAAGGTGTATGTTGCCTTTATGGAATTGGAAAAGGCCTGACAGAGTGGATAGAGAAGGTATGTGGAAAGTACTTAGAATATAATTATGGAGTAGATGGCAAGTTGCTGAAAGCAGTGAAGAGCATGTATGAAGGTACAAAGGCACAAGTACATGTGGAGACCTTGTAATGTACACTGAAACATGGGTCCTACGGCCTGGTATGGAATTAACTTTCCCATGGTAGGATTTCCATTACTCCTATACATATGGGAAAACTTTGGTTAGCTTATGTCACGCCGGGGTCGAATGAATTACAGGATGGGATGTCGTTCTGATTGTCTGCGACTCTAATCATGGTTGAGGCCTATGCACACACCAAACACACGCACATACTGTAGAGTATATATATATATATATATATATATATATATATATATATATATATATATATATATATATACATATATATATATATATATATATATATATATATATATATATATATATATATATATATATATATATATATAAATATATATATATATATATATATATATATATATATATATATATATATATATATATTATACTGTATTATACAGTATACAGTATATAAATATAATATGATATTTTTCTTTACCCACCACATTTAACTTTGTATGTGTCAGTATAATTTAATTAGCATATGTTATTATGTAATACAGTATTTATGAAGGTTACATTTACCATGTTCATTGTATAGCCAATTAAGACAGCGAGAGAGAAGTCGGACACTTAGGCTTCTTTCCATTTAAAAATGAGACAAATGAGAGTATATCTAAAGTAGGCAAATATACTAAGCTAATCATCTCTGCTGATTTATTATAGCAGTTCATACATAATTGATTCCTGCAATATAAGAAACCGGATACTGCCGTATTACTAAGTCTATGACTGGGAATTGTATAAACCATATTGAACACAGATCAAAGAATAATGGTTTGATTTGTTAAAGAAAACTTACACACAATAATGTAATTACCTAATTCCTTTATTAACCCATTAACATCAGGTGACGCTTTACAACTCATTTCAACTCATATTTAATAGGCGCCAAACTCTCTGTAAGCATCACCGATCACCATTCACTACTATGGTTACGCAAGTCAGAGACCACCAATGCTATATTAATGAGATGGAGAGAATCATTGGAAGAGTTTAACTTCGACATCAAATATCGACCATGGAAACTCCACACAAATGCGAATGGCCTCTCCCGCTTTCCCTTGCCCAACACTGGCCATTCCCAACTACTCACTGTCAGAGCCAACAACTAGCCCATGTAGACAAGGAAGTACCCCAAAGCTAGCTCGCCCTTAGTCCAATCCTGGGAGGGTAACGTATGCCCCGGGCACAGTTGATGACCTACTTATTCACCCACATGCAAGGAATGGAATCCACCTAGGGATTAAGATTTTGCTAGGAAGTTTTGGTTTCTTGAAAACTTTAAATCACTACCGTTCACTCTCTAGCGCTAATTGCACTACTGCAAGACAATGCACATATGTTATTGCTCTGTTTTAACTCACTGTAATCACCTCTACATGCAATGTATTGTACATCAAAAATATAGAGCAAGATCCATTCTATTATAAAACCGGGAATTAATCCCATAAGATCAAATTATTCCATTCAAATTCGATTCCAACTCTGCAATGACACATATCAAAAATAGGCTCTGAAAATATTAAACCTGCTAGGATCTCCAGCTCGACATACCCCCAGTTAAACCTTTCAATTTAAATGAAAACGTTGTAGTAACGAAATTACCCATACCCTGTAGTAAAAATGTGTAAGCCCATTTGAAACAATACAAATTCCAAATGCATACCAAGTATTGGTCAACTACCATGGAGAGCACCGAGTATTTCGAAACTGGCATGTTAGAATAATCAAGCAACAAACACAACACAAACACGAAAATCAAACCGGTAAATCCAATTACAGAGCCAGTGACGCCGGAGCCTCGCCTACCAAGGTCTTGTCACACAGTTGGCATCCTACCTTCCCCCACACCTGCTACCTGGGAAGGTAAATTTCAGGAGACCGCCAGGCCAGAGAAACAATGACACAAGGGCTGCCCCAACACTACCACCAGGGCCCTTTTTTTTCCTTCAAAGACACAAAGGCAAAGAGGAATAGAAAAATTAGCAAGGGGCGATGAAATGGTTTGTGAGGCAGGGATACCCGCTCTTCTATATTCAGCAACATTTATTTAGGAGTTATCAACCTCAGCAAACCTTTGGAGGTAACAAAAATGACCAACCTCAGCAACCCTGGGGAGGCCGCAACCTCATTCGACAACCCCTGTGAGACAATCAGAGAGTTCATTTAACCATTTACCCTTGCTCTCCATCAGAGTTCAGCAATCCCTGCTTTTATCCCACTCCAATAACCACTCTCAGTAACCCTTGCTTTGCCACAGCCTCATTCGGCAACTGCTGTGAGGCACCTAGAGAGTTCAGCACCCCTTGCTCTCTTACAACACCCAAGACACATAACAAGAAAAAGAAGCCCAAGAAAAAGAAGTATAATAAGAAGAGGTCCCCAGCCAAGATAGTCCGACAATACAAATGAGATAATGAGACCTTGACCCCCCTGATATACCTGAGAAACACATTTGATAATTGGGCTTTAGTAATTTTAGTTAAAGTCTCTCTGTTGATAATATAATTATGAAGTATCCTCGACTCACTCTATATTTTAGTGTGCTACAACATCCGCATATTAAATATATATATACCGATATAGATATATATATTATATATATATATATATATATATATATATATATATATATATATATATATATATACAGTATATACCGTATATATATATATATATATATTGTAACCACCATAGATATTAAATGATATTGTTACACCGAAATCCATGTATCTGTTATAATATTAATTTTCCAGTTTATTAACCTATAAACGGTGACGTTACTCTCGGAATGTTTTATTGGGTGAATGCGACCTTCTTTCCGGTATCAGAGATTTCAAACTCATACCGAAACCGCCGTTCTAGGCCCAGGTGGCAAGAAATTGGTTCAGGAATAGGCCTACTGTACATGTCAACTTTCGATACAAAACATCATAGCACACCTACACCTCACACACACTCACCTTTATTATCGTGGAGATGGATGGCAATGCTTTAAGACTGTCCCAGATATACCCCATGTATTCTAAATACTAGATAGGTGTACAAGTGACTCAGTAGGAAGAGCCCTGCAATGATTGTAAACTTGTAAATAACGATAAAGGGAGGGAGGGAGGAGAAATTCCCTCCTCCCTCTCACTCCCAACCTGCTTATACCTGACCTGATAAATGTATGCACGTTATTCTACTGCTGCACATAAACATGGGTCCTAGTTCTTCACATATGCCTTGTGGTGCAATAATATTGCTATTTTAGGGAAATATAAAAGATATTACGTAATGCTTCCCCTCCCTTGCCCACTAGGCCAAAACAATGGTGAGCAGGTGCTTATGCGTGCCAACCATGCAACTCCCAATCATGCCCACAACATATCCACTTACTTGTTGTGCAAATAGCCTTCGCAGTAAGATGTGTAGGTGTGATAGCAACACTCTGATGTACATTACATAATGTTTTGCGATGGTTACCTTATTCGGCCATATTTTGCACTATACAGTAGGTGGCTACTTTAAACCCAGATAACGCAGCTGCTGGTTTAGGACTGAACGCTCATTCGATAAGTCTACACGGCTAAAGAATAATTAGTGACTGGTCGGTATGTTAATTATGATATCCTCTTCACTATGATGATGCTTTTTCAATTTACTCTGATTAGTAATATATATTTTTGTATAACTAATAATTAATATAGCATAATATAATGATGATTGCAAAGCTTCTACCGCCATGTTTGCAAAAAACCTCTTTCAGC
This sequence comes from Paralithodes platypus, assembly GCA_032716605.1. Taxonomy (NCBI): domain Eukaryota; kingdom Metazoa; phylum Arthropoda; class Malacostraca; order Decapoda; family Lithodidae; genus Paralithodes; species Paralithodes platypus. The sequence goes on from CM064533.1 coordinate 40,598,127, forward strand.
CAGTGGCTTAATATTCTCCGATATCCTCAAACATTCTATCTATCTATCTATTGCCTGACGCCGTGATCCCCGAAGGGGTGGCCACGAACGAACCGCCCCCATGCACCTCTGTCCCCAGTCAGTCGACGCCCCTCCCCCCAACCAGCACCAAACATTCCTCTTAGTATATACAATATCTGTGTCGTAAGTATCCAACGCACCATAAGTTACCCACACAATCAGATAATAACACTAAATAATTAAAGGTTCATAAATATAATACAATGATATTATATTACATGTGTGGGAGATGAGAGAGAAGTTGACGAGCAAAAAGGTGGCTCCATATTCGGTGATAAGTATAATAATAATGTATACACCACTATTGTCCAACACCATATGGCACCACAGACACTTTAGACTTGTGGGCGCCTCTGGCACCCAGGCCTGTGGAGGCAGCAGGTCCTTCAGTTCACACCAGACTCTCACATAACCAACTAGCGTCTCGGCGCTCCTGTACTCAACCCTAGCCAATAAAGGATTGAAGAGTACTGGTGTTATATCTCCATTCATCTTTATTATATGGCGCAGTGTATATCAGTATCTGAACCTACATGGAGAACCTGCACTACCTAGCTGAGGCTGCAGCTGCTGTGGAAGCCGGCTTGCCTCCATGCGGTCCCTACCCGGCTACATCTACCTCCCAACCGGTCGAGCCTTCATTGCCCGATGCCCTGTCTCCATACCCATCCATCATCTACTTGAATGAAAGGATCGACGCCCTCCAATCGAGTATCGCCACCTTTCTACAGCATCACCAGGACCAGCAGAATCTACAACTACAACATCGCCCCGCGACAGCTCCACCACCGCCCCGCCAGGATCTACAACATCGCCCCGCGACAGCTCCACCACCGCCCCGCCAGGATCTCCAGCCCCACCAGCCTCTACAACATCAGCCCCAGGCCAGTAATGTTACCCACCAGGCTGACCCATCCTTTGCCTCACGCCCCACCAGTGATACACTTATTCATCCCTCTACACAGACACCCACACCTCATACATCTCCCCATGTCTCAGTGCCCCACCATATGCCAGTTACCCATGTCTCAGTGCCCCACCATATGCCAGCTACCCATGTCTCAGTGCCCCACCATATGCCAGCTACCCATGTCTCAGTGCCCCACCATATGCCAGTTACCCATGTCTCAGTGCCCCACCATATGCCAGTTATTCCCCACATGTCTTTATCACATATGAACATGACTAATCCCCTTACCCACCCTCTCAAGAGCGAATATCCCACACCCTCCCCAACTGACGGCCAGGCCCACACTGGTGTCGGTAACGACGGTCGGTATTACGGCGGCCATTATGCCCCCCCTGGCTATCGTACGGCTGGCACCAACCCTCACGGCGCAGCCCCTTCTGCGCATGACGTCATCATACCACCACCACCTCAAGTCCCTTCCTACCCAGCCCAGCCACGCCCCGCCCCGCCCCGCCGGGCTGCCCCTACGCGGCCCCAGGCCGCTTTACATATGCCGGGACACGCCCTACGCAAATTCTGGGCTGATTGGGAGGTCTACAAGCGGCTCGTCCTTCTACCACCTCACGAGGCTACCATCGAGCTCTACCAGACGTGCGACCCTGCCCTTCAGAGCGCCATATTTGCTCACAATCAGGCGTTCTCCTCATTGCCAGAAATCGACCTAGCAACTCTCATCACACAACTCGTCCACCGACAACGGAACCGCGCAGCCGCTCGCCACCACTTCCGGTCTCTTCTCCAACAACCTACTGAACAGATCCGGGACTACGTCACACGTATTACGGAGGCCACTTTGGACTGTGGCTTTACCTGCCCCTGTTGCCACACTGATGTCTCTGACGAACACATACGGGACCAAGTGACTATCGGGATTAGTGATTCGTCCCTTCAGCAAGATGTTTTAACTAAAGACCGCACCCTACCTACCTTACAAGATGTTATCAACTACTGTGTGGGGTTCGAATCTGCGGCACTCGATCAGACGGCAATGCAACCGGGGGTACATGCTGTGAAATCACCATACCAGCGTCTCAAGAGTACTTACCCACGCCCCGCCCCTATCCAGCCCCCCGCCCAACCCACTCAGCCCCCGTCGCCCGCCCCACCACCTCCCCACGTCGGCCCCACTTCATCTCCCACACGTTGCTCCGGGTGTGGCCTATCTTCACATTCACAAGCCCAACGATCTTCGAAGTGTCCTGCATGGGGCAAGACCTGCACGGCGTGTAATAAACCTAACCACTTTGCCAAGGTTTGTAAATCCACCTCTTCCCAGTGCAGTGGGTGCGGCCTATCCACACACTCTCGAGCCGAACGCCCATCCAAATGCCCTGCTTGGGGCAAGACCTGCCCGTCGTGCAACAAACTCAACCATTACTCCACAGTTTGTCACTCCACGCCCTCACCTTCATCCGCGGCTGTTATCATTGGTACTATCAAACAGGCTGTTAACAAACCACCACCCGCACGGCTCCCCTCCTTGCCCATTACCATTTCTACTGCCATGTCGCCCCACTCTCACCCCACCAGCGTCACGGCCCACCCTGACACGGGCGCCCAAGTATCTGTGGCTGGTTTGCAATTATTACGGGCACTGGGCCTCCAACGCCACCACCTACAGCCTACTCACCAACGGATCACGGCCGTGGGGGGTCACACTCTCCAGGTCCTGGGTTATATGCCGACTACCATTACCGCCACCGACGTTGCCGGCACCCCCTACAGTACTGATGATGATATTTTTATTATTCAGGCACAGTCACCGTTATTTATTTGCATGTCAGCTTGTAGGGCACTACATATCATCCCTCCCGACTTCCCCACACCTACCCCCTGCATGGCCGCCCACACAGCCCAACCACCACCCACCTTGACCAGGACCCCTCCACCACACCGGCCCACTTCCCTCCCCTTCCCACCTAACGACCTGCACCTGTCTGACCTTCGTGACTGGTTCTTGTCACAGTTTGCATCTTCTGCATTTAACACCACCAGCGGCCCACTCCCCACGATGTCTGGCCCTCCCATGCACATCCACATCAAGCCTGGCGCATCTCCACGTGCCGTGCACACCCCTGCCCCTATACCACATCATTGGAAGGCCCAGGTCAAAGCAGATCTCGACAGGGACGTCGCACTGGGCATTATTGAGCCTGTCCCCATCGGTACCCCTACTACCTGGTGTTCTAGGATGGTGGTGGTCGCCAAGAAAACTGGACAACCCCGCCGTACAGTTGACCTGCAGGCACTCAACCACGCCTGCCTTCGGGAGACACATCACACTCCGAGCCCATTCAACTTGGCCCAATCCATCCCTGCAGGCACTCGTAAGACGGTCCTAGACGCCTGGAATGGATACCATGCTGTTTTACTCGACGAATCCAGCAGGGAGGCTACGACTTTTATCACGGAATTTGGCCGTTACAGGTATATCAGGGCCCCTCAAGGTTACTTGGCAGCTGGCGACGCCTATACCCGACGCTTCGACGCAATCATACAGGCTGTCCCTCGTAAGGTGAAGTGTGTCGACGACTCCCTTTTGTGGGACTCTTCAGTCGAGGAGGCATTTTGGCACACTTTTGATTACCTGGCCCTCTGTGCAACCAACGGTGTCACTTTCAACCCTGACAAGTTTACCTGCGCCGCCCCTTCAGTTGACTTCGCCGGACTCACCATCACAGACACTGGAATTAAGCCATGCACGTCCATGATTAAGGCCATCCGTGACTTTCCCACGCCCACAGACATCACAGGAGCCCGGTCGTGGTTTGGTCTCGTTGAACAGGTCGCCTGGGCCTTCAGCATCAAACCGGAAATGGCGCCCTTCCGGGAACTTGTGCAGTCCAAAACCCCCTTCCACTGGGATGAGGCACTCGACTGTACCTTTGCCACATCTAAGGACCACATCACACGCCTGGTTGAGGAAGGGGTCTGCTCCTTCGAGATCGGCAGACCCACGTGCCTCGCCACAGACTGGAGCAAAACCGGCCTTGGCTTCCTCCTACTCCAACAACATTGTTCCTGCCCCACCGCATCTGCCCCCACCTGTTGCAAGGTCGGTTGGAAACTTGTCTTCGCCGGCTCCCGTTTTACCACACCTGCGGAGTCCCACTACGCACCCGTCGAAGGCGAGGCTTTAGCAGTGGCTGACGCCCTTGACAGATGCAGAATGTTTGTCCTGGGCTGCCCTGACCTCGTCGTCGTCGTGGACCACAGACCTCTACTGCACATCCTTAACGACCGGTCCCTGGACAACATACCAAACCCTCGCCTGTTCAAGATTAAGGAACGTACCCTACGATACCAGTTCACCATTCAACATACGCCTGGCAAATGGCACCGCGGCCCTGGCGCTGTCTCCCGCTACCCGACCAGGCCCTCCGCGGACGCCCATGATGTGCATAGTGCGGCCGCCAGCGAGCTCGATATCCACTCAGTTGCCTTGGCCTCCCTCACCATGCTCGCCGCCATACCTGACCCAGTTGTATCATGGTCTGACCTTAAATCTGCCGGCCAACAAGACAGCGAGTATACCTCCCTTCTTCAGACCATCCCGGAGGGCTTCCCGGACTCCAGAGAGGCGACCGCCCCACAACTACGACAGTTCTGGGGTGTTAGAGACCGCCTCACTTCCGTCGACGGGGTAGCCCTCATGGATCAACGACCAGTCATCCCCCATCATCTTCGGTCCAGAGTTCTCGAGGCCCTTCACTCAGCTCATCAGGGTATGACTGGCATGAAGGCCCGTGCACGTGCGAGTGTTTACTGGCCAGGTATTGACAAGGCCCTACGCAACTGCCTGGATACCTGCCACTACTGCCGCGCCCACGCCCCGTCCCAGCCGAAAGAGCCACTCATGTCATCTGACCCACCCCAATGGCCATACGACCAGGTAGCCACCGATTTTTTTCAGCACCAGGGCAAACACTACCTGGTCTACGTCGATCGCTTCTCCAGCAATGTCCACATCTTCTACCTGCCACCAGGTAAATGTGATGCTCACCACCTCATCTCGGCGTGCCGTACCCTCTTCACCCACTACGGAGCACCCCGGGTACTGGCGAGCGATTGTGGGCCCCAGTTTACAGCCGGGGACTTCCAAGAATTCCTGGCACATTGGGGTGTGTCACAGCGGGTCAGCTCTGCGTTCTACCCTCAGTCTAATGGCCGCGCCGAGCTGGCTGTTAAAGCAGCCCGCCGCATCATCGCGGACTGTACATCCCCTACTGGCTCTCTAGACAACAACGCCGCAGCCCGCGCCCTCCTCCAATACAGGAACACACCCCTCTCGACCATTGACAAGTCACCAGCTCAACTTCTCTTCGGCAGGACCCTACGGGACCACGTCCCCTGCAATCCTGCACTTCTCCACCTCCACCCCCACTGGCTTCTCTCGGCCGAAGCTCGTGAGGCAGCCCTTTTTCACCGTAACGCTGCCCTACCCACATACTATAATGCTTCAGCCCGGCCTTTATCACCACTCCACGTCGGTGACCGGGTCTCCGTCCAGAACCAGGGGGGCAACAACCCGACACGGTGGAACAAGACTGGCACTGTAGTGGAGGTGCATCCACACCGCCAGTATACCATCCGGGTGGATGGGTCGGGGCGAGCCACACTCCGCAACCGCCGCTTCCTACGACAGCTTCGTCTACCGCCCTCCACTCAACCTACACCGCCCGACTCCACCATCGCCTCGTCGGACGCCAATAGGGGGGGGGAGATATAATAATAATGTATACACCACTATTGTCCAACACCATATGGCACCACAGACACTTTAGACTTGCGGGCGCCTCTGGCACCCAGGCCTGTGGAGGCAGCAGGTCCTTCAGTTCACACCAGACTCTCACATAACCAACTAGCGTCTCGGCGCTCCTGTACTCAACCCTAGCCAATAAAGGATTGAAGAGTACTGGTGTTATATCTCCATTCATCTTTATTATAATAAGTTGGCTAATTATACTGATGAACGCATGGGGGAAATTAGAAAAAAGACTTCGCAAGCGGCAAAAGTTCTGGATGGCGACGGTACCGGTCGCTTACCCAATCTACCTTAAGCTAGTCTATTTCATTCCAACCAATGCATATACTGTATATATTAATGAAGCATATAAGTATATTAAAAGTATATGTGTGTAGTGTTGAACGCAAATAGAAGGTCAATAGGTCGAGACGGAATGTTGCCACACGTAAGGGGATGCTATTTTACTGATATACAGTATTTATTTTATATTATCACTGGTATATATAATATATATATATAGATATACAAAAAAAAAAAAAAAAAAAAAAAAAAAAAAAAAATATATATATATATATATATATATATATATTATATATATATATATAAATATATATATATATATATATATATATATATATATATATATATATATATATATATATATATATATATATATATATATATATATATATATATATATATATATATATATATATATATATATATATATATATCTGTTTTAGTTTGCTCTCTTGACCTATATCAAATTTTAAAACAATTTCCAAAGATCCCCCCTCCGAGATAGATGTCTACATTTTTCGGTAGAAAAATATCCCTGCCGAAGGCCGGCTCTTTCTAAATTACAGATTCGCTGTCGCTTGCCAGGAATAAAATTGACACCTAAATGGCTGTAAAAATCTAAATTTTGACAAAGAAATGGGCGAAACTATTAAAATTTGAAAATTATGAGGCTAAACATGAAGGAGAAGGAAATTCAGAAAAACGCAAAAACTTCCCATTAAGGAAATTCAGAACTGGGTTGCTTAAAATATACCCTGCCACCAAAACCTAACAACGGCTTTAATGCGAAACAATTTAATTTTCATTAAAACATTAGAGAGGTTCGCTACACGGCCACCGGACATTTCTCATTACCATGTTGTTGTAGTTAGTGTCAACCCCACCAACCAGCCATTTATGTATATTTTTACTATTTTGTTTTTAGTTTCGTCCCTAGACCTCCATCAAGTTTAAAAAATCACGACCCCAAGACCCTCCTTCATGATAAATTTGTGCATTTGTCGATAGAAAAATTTACCGGCCTAAGGCAGGTTCCCCTTCAATTAAAGGCTCGCTATCAAGCTCGCCAGGAAAAATCGGCACCAAAATGATACGAACAATATTAATATTGACAAAGAAATGGGGAGAAATGTCTTAACATCGCCAAACTAATGGGCCGAAAATCTTAATATCTGAACATTAATTGGGCTAAACATGAGGAAGAAGGGGGATCAGAAAAACGGCCCATCCCCCCTTAAGATAATTCAATTACTTGATACCCTTACATTGCAAGCTTAATAGCCTAATAGTCAACCTATCTATCTTCGTCCTGCAATCTGCCTGGCTTCACCCTGCAACCATTGAGAGGGATAAATTGTATTAGTATTGTCAAGCTTTTATTTTAGCTTCCCTGTAAAGAGTCCCCCTAATAATAACATAAATACGCAGCCAAATTCAACTGGAGATATTAAGCCAGTTTGAAGAAATTCAAGTATTAGGAAGAAGGTAGTATGGTTGAAGTAAGAGATTCCTGTGGATGATTACCGGCATACCGGTAAAACATGCATTACCGGCATACCGGTAAAACATGCATTACCGGCATACCGGTAAAACATGCATTTGGAACCACTAAACTGAGTATACTGTACATTGGAAAGAGTCGACAATGGGGATGTGTCTCTGCACGCCTGCACTGTCCACATTCCTTAGATGATATTAAACACTATTTTTTGTATGCCCAAGTCAGACAACTTTGCTAACATTATTCACACAGAGATTGGTATAACGCACTAGAGCGGCGGGTTATTTGGGTTACACAAAATGACAAGTGAGTTTGGGTGGGACGACTACAACTTCATACCTCAAGGCATTAATCAGTTTTACTACGGTTATATATCACCTACGTATTATATTGTTCGGTATTTTACAACTGCACAATGCTAAGATACAGTTTAGTATATATGTACATTATAACAAAAAAGTCACAGTATAGTTGCTATAAGTAAGGAAGACCTTGAGATAGAGTTCAGTTCTAATAGATAGATCAGGTTCAAAAGAATATATTTCACCAAGACATTTTCAAGTTCAACAGTACTTATCACTTAGACCAAAAATATGTTGAGTTACCGAGAGGGTGTTGGTGAGCAACTCCCAGATTCCTCCACTCCTGGTACTCACTTACTCTCCTCTTCCTCGTAATCTTTCTCCTCCAGCCTTCAATCGCCCCCCACCCCCACCCAACGTCCTCCTCTGTCCTCTCTTAAACCTTTCAGCCGTTCTTGATCCCCCTTCTGCTCTCTCTCTCTCTCTCTCTCTCTCTCTCTCTCTCTCTCTCTCTCTCTCTCTCTCTCTCTCTCTCTCTCTCTCTCTCTCTCTCTCTGTAAGACTTTAGATGAAGACTCCAAAACTGCAAATGTGTGAGTGATAGATATAATTATGAAGTCGTAATTATTTGAATATAAGTTTCAACTTCATGATTTATGCGTACCTAGAATGAGAATATTAAATATGTTTCTTTATACACAACGGCAGCAAGCAAAGATACCAAATCACTATAATTAACCAGAAGAAAATTTAGATAACTATAACTACAATGTTACATTAAGAAATTAATTATAATTCATAGTAAGAGCGAGAACCTTGGTCCAACGAATATGTTTTCATCCTTAATATAAATACAGAATGGAACAGTCTATCCAGTAACTTAATATAGAGAGCTGTATAATTATTACATTCACGACAAGGTTAACAAAATGTCTTAAAGGGATATGGGCCGGTTTTCTGGACCACTTTCTCCCTCATGTTTAGCCCCATTAGTTTTCAGATGTTAAGATGTTTGCCTCATTAGTTAGTCAATGTTAAGACCTTTCGCCCTATGTCTTCGTCAATATTTAGACCTTTCGTGCTATTTAGGTGTCGATTTTTTCCCTGGCGAACGATAGTGAGCCTGTAATGTTGGAAGAACCGGCCTATGGCCGGGATATTTTTCTACCGAAAAATGCACAAAATAATCTAGAAGGGGGATCTAATGGAATGTTTTTAAATTTGATGGAGGTCTAGGGAGGAGACTAGTAAAATAATGAATACATTCAAACATCGCCCAAAAAGTGAGCCATCCCCCCTTAATAGGTTGATATCGTGAAGCTTTAAAATACCGATAAAGAAATAGCGGCATGGAACACTGATATCGGAGAGAAATACGAGTTTGGAGGAACGCGTAAAATATATGCATACATTTGTTCGTTCATGTTGTTAATATCCTGCATGGGTACTCAGTTATAACTTAATTTATTGTACATCCATTCCGTAACCAATCCTACACTGCCTTAAAGGGGTAGGGAGGATCAACAAGAAACATAGAAAAAGGAACGGAGATGACAGGGAAAGAACACATATAAGAGGTGGCAACCAAATCAAGCCCTCTAGCATTTGAAACAACATATATTCACCTGCCCCTAAGTAGTTTGTATCACCTAAGATGCTATTTTCCACAACATTGTTCACAACAAGGTCGTTTCACTGCATCTGGGATTGTATAGTATTAAATAGTTTATCTGTCTTCCGACTTCTTACAATTTATTCCTCTTGGTTTATTCTATAAATTTGACATTTTAGACACTTCTCTTTATCACAATCCTACAATATTCACACTATGCCAATTAATATATCCTTGAGATGACTCTTGACTAAAACCAAGACTTTTAATATGATTCCTAATCAATCACCTTGATCTTTATCTTTAAGCGAGGCCGATGTCTGTGTTTTAATTAAGGACATAGGAGAGCTGCATAGACCACTGCAGGACAAAGGCTTCTCCCATACGTTTCAACTCTAACCGGTCAGATGCTAACCTGTTCCGTCTTACCCCAGCACATTTTCTGATCTCATCCTTACATCTGGTTCTCTATTAACCCTTTCCTCTAGCTCCATCTCTAGGTTCCCATTATATTGCTCTAGCTGTCCATCTTTTATCATATCTTCCAAGTATATGACCTGCCCAGGACCATTTCCTCTGTTTTATAGTACTGATATTATCTTCTACCTGTCTTTGTTCTCTTATCCATGAGGCTCTCATCTTGTCTCTCCAAGTTCTGACTAACAGTATCCACTCCATTCCTCTTTGGGCACTCGTAAGTTTATGTTTTAGACAATTTGTTATACTCCAAGTTTCTGATTCATAAATTTGTACATGGACGACACATTGGTTGCATATTTTCCTTCATAATGGAAGTGGTAATTTGCTTTTCATATTAGAGCTCTGTCTACTAAATGCACAACATGCCATGCCTATCCTTCGCTTGATTGATCTAGAATGATCTGGGTTTGCCTTTGCAACCTGGCCTAGATATATATTTTGTTTTCAACTGCTTCTGTCACTTCACCTTCTATCTTGTTATGATGTAGTTGCAGGATACTAGATGATTAAACATAATCTTAATGTTCGTTCTATATATTTTTAATCTTACCTTAAGTCTTTTTCTGTTTAAATCTTCAACCTTTTGTTGTAACTCTTGTCCTGAGTCACTGAAAAGAACTATGTCATCAGCAAATCTGAGATTGATTAGGTATTGTCTGTTGACATTGATTCCCTTATTGTCCCATTAAAGTGTCCTAAATATGTTTACCAAACATGCTGTGAACAGTTTTGGTACTAATGTGTAGCACCGTATTACCCCCTTCGTAATGTGTAGCACCGTATTACCCCCTTCGTAATGTGTAGCACCGTATTACCCCCTTCGTAATGTGTAGCACCGTATTACCCCCTTCGTAGCACCGTATTACCCCCTTCGTAATGTGTAGCACCGTATTACCCCCTTCGTAATGTGTAGCACCGTATTACCCCTTCGTAATTATTACTTTCTCTCATTCCTTGTGGAGTTTATTGTTGCTGTTCCATCTCTATATATGTCTTCTAAATCTTGCACATAATGATCTCTCTTTCTCTCTCCACACACACATACACACACACACAGACATATATATATTAGGGTGTTTCATTATATCTACCTAAGATGTTGATTACCATATTGATGCTATCATTTGAATATGATTTATGCAAAATGTCTGCTCTGTTGGTTAACATTTAGAGGTTGCACACTTATGCAACTTTTGTATTTATTTTACAGGAAATGTCGTGTAAACTTTCAAAAGTGTGCGACCAGTAAATATTGAGCAATCATTGTAATTTTGGGTTTGTTGCCTTTATAATCTCAAATAGAAACTGGAAAAGCAATATGACTCTCGTAGTTTCATTATATTTTTTTTTCCCATATACATATGAAACACCCTAATATATATATATATATATATATATATATATATATATATATATATATATATATATATATATGTTAGTATAGCCAGGTAATAGATTCTCTTTTAAACAGACGAGGTTAAAAGCAATAGCAGTTTCAGCATTCAGGATTTTATTGTTACAGCTTTCAATAGTTCTAACAATTTTCCTCTGGGGTTCAGAGATGAGGTACAAAAGGTTAGCAAAATTCATGGTGGATCCAACGTTTCACAAGTAAACATCTTGCATCTTCAGGGAATGGAGAGGTAATGATTAGAATAGGGACAAAGCATCATATTTATACAAAATTCGAGGATCAAGTAGAGGGAGGTGGGCGGAGCTACTGGGTGTGTGGTGGCTGTTCATTGGTGGAAGGCAGTCTATTCGCGAGACGGGCACTAAATCTTATCGATGGTTGGTTGTTGGCTGTGGGTGGCTGTGATTGGTTGGTGTTGTCAGTTGTGTGCTGAGCGTGGAAGCGTAAGGGAGGGGGGCACGGGGCGAGAGGAAGGCAGGGGGCAGCATGCCTGTAGCGCTTGCCTGAAGGAAGAATTTGAAGGTCTTGTGTTTGGTTGTTGATGTTGGGGTTGAGTGTTTGGATGTATAGAGCTTCTAAAATAGCTAGTCTGCTGGGGTCTGATTCTTTGTCGAGTATGGTGGTTTGTTTGTCTAGGTCGGCGCGAGTTAGGGCAAGATGGTGGGGGGCTTGATAGTGATCTTTTATAGCGCCAGATTGAAGGTGGAGGGTTAATCGACGGGAAAGGCGAGTCTGTGTCATTCCAACATACGATAGGGGTCCACAGTCCCAGAGGTGCAAATATGCTGGTATATCACATGATCGTCTTTCGGTTGGTTGGTGGAAATGGGGCGGTTACGGAGGACAAGGTTGGAGGTCTTAGGAGATTTGTAGTAAATAATTAATTTTATTTTATTGTCAGGGTTGGTGGGGAGGACGTTTTTGTGAATTATTTCTTTCATAATGGATTCGTCTGTTGTGTGGTCGGAAGACATGATGTAGTTTCTGTAAAAAAATGTAATGTCATTGGCCGGGTTGGTGCTAGGGGGGTCTTGTTTGTACCATTTTTCTAGGTGGTGGTTGATGGCATTGGTGACGTCAGTGTTGGAATACCCATTGTTGACTAGGACCTGGGTGAGCCTTTCCAGTTCATTGTGTGTGTCATTCCAGGTTGTGCAATGGGTGAGGGCTCTCCTGACATAGGCGGCGATGGTGGACTGTAGGTATCGTTTAGGGCATTCACTTTCCCCATTAAGACATTGGCCATTGTTAGTAGGTTTGGTGTACATTGTAGTTTTGAAGCCGTGGTCGTGGAGGGAAACAAGGAGGTCGATGAAGGGTAGATGTCCATCGGTGGTTTCTTCGTATGTGAAGTTGAGTCCGGAGGCGGCCATGAAGCGCTGCTGGAGGTCCCTGAGTTCGCCCAGGTCCTTCACCCGCACGAAGATATCATCGATGTACCTGCAGTAGACAGTATATATATATATATATATATATATATATATATTAGGTTGGCACAACCAGGTCTGTCTGTCTTTCCTTCTATATTATTTTAAGTCATTGCGGGACCAATAAGTCTCGTAAATATATTATTATTGGCTACTATCCGTCTTCTTAAAACCTTGGGATAGGCCAATAAATACTGCTCAGATCTTCTCCTTCTGGCTCCCCTATTTCCTGCTTATGTGACTGCTGGGAAATCTGGTGCAGGTAGGCGATATGGGAACAAACTCTCGGGTACTTCAGGTGAATTTGTGCGAATAGTGATTGTTTTATCTGGATTCTGGAGGTTTGATACTGCTGTTGCAAATCACCCACACAAAGTGATCTCCGGCCTGCTATTATAACTCAGGTATGTGGTGGGAATATGCTTGAAGGCTCTAGGAGTGCCAAGGAAAGGGTTAAACCCGGCCGGTGATGCCAGCCTCTCTGCCTCACCACAAATGAATGAATATAGAAAAGATGGGTGAGGGTGAAAGAAGGGAAGTTTGTATTGGTGTAGTAAGAGATAAAGTGTTAAAGTAGGAGGATAAAGAGTGTCGGGGTTTGCCCAACGTGCATTAGTTGTATAATTAGGGTGCGATGGGGTGGGGGGGTTGTGACTATATTGAGAATAAAAAAGGAGAGCTTCAGTATGGCATGCCAAGAACACTAAATTTTGGGTGGTAACGGCCTAAAGAGTATTAATTTAGGGTGGTAAAGGTAGCGAAAAGGGTGGCCATTTTGGATGGTAAGGGTCTATAAGGTAGCCTGGCAATGTTGGATGATAAGGGTCTATAAGGTGGCCTGGCAATTTTAAATAGTAAAGGTCTAAAGGGGGTCGGCAAGGCATAACTGTCAACTGCCGAGTTTGGGGGTGGTTTCACTGTTTTATAAAGAGCTTACTTTACATTGTGTGATTTGTAATTTTCCAGAAACCCCGCTTTCCACTCCTGTAGTCATGCCAGCTCCCGCTGATTGGCTGAGCCGCCCGGCCCTTGTGACAGGTGCCAAGGTCAAGAACAGGTCCTTTGGTCTTCTATAATCTCCTTTTCGGCTTTCCTTGCATCATAATAGTATTCCGGCAACAATGTTTTATTGTTATTTGGTGGCTAACGAGAGAGTGAGTATGGGGCTTGCACCGTGGACAGCATGTTTTCCTTGCCGGAATAAATGAAGAAAGAAGACGATGACAGTGATTGATGTGCCGCCGACCAATCAGAACGCGGGAAAGGTGTTTGATCAGGCCGCAGCAGCACCTGTTCTTTGCCCCGAAATGCTGGCTGCTGATTGTTTGTTTGTTTGGAAGCACATCTTTGCTCACTTAGGTCGGGAATCTGATGAACTTCATGAAGGGTTTTATTGTTCACCTAAATAGCTCAGGTCATAATATAGTTCCTTAAAGATAACTATAGGATTGTCATTATCAGCGAGAGGAAGGTACAATGCAAAAGCTGATAATACTATAGTAATGTTGTTAAGATGTATTAGTCAATGTAACTATTTGTTTGGGATTATTTTTGATGATGACAGCAACTTGTAAAGGCTGATATTTTAAAAAGCATATTTTCTTCCAACATATTTGATCATGTAAACATAACATAATACAGATTTTGTTTTCTTCTATATTCCAACTACTCCCTCTGACACATAAAGGTTCATATCGTAGTTGTTTTGCTGTTAGTTGTAATTGTTATTGTGGTAATTTCCCTGGTGTGTCAATGTAGCCAGGATACTCGGGGATATCCAGGAACACAGACATACCATAAAACAATAAAATTATGTTAGATGTGAACGCGAAATGTGAACTGTTGATCTGCAGTCTTTGACGTTAAGCCACCGAATGTGTGTATGTTTATATTTTATTTTGTTCTGCCTAAATTATTTGAACAGGACTATTTGCACTTGTATGACGCTGTAACACAAATTTAAGAATACTGAATTATTGTAAATGGGAAAATTTGTGTAGTTAATATACGCTATTTTGCATCTTATTTCGAGAAGCATGAGTTAACATTAACGACTCATAAAGTAAATACCCGAATGTATCATATTTACTATTAAAAAAATAACATTTAAAAACAATTGAATTCAGTGTTACTAATTGTGAAGCACAGATGGCGATATGATCATAACAACATATATATAGCGACTTCCTTGTACATTTTCAAAACCTTTGAATATGATGGTCTCATTAAAATACCGTGTTACATGTGTTTCTTAATTACAGTCAATATATTAGATCATTAGGCATGTATAACATGAATCTTCTTATAATCAAACATAATCCTGTAAAAATATAAATTAAAACATATGTTGCACGATGTTAATGTACTGTTAATGTATGTAACTACAGACACTACGCAATTGTATTTGTTCTTCGTTTTCAAATACAGTAACGCTGCACAAATATTTGAGAGTATTATCCCCAACCATTAAGCTTGAGGGTCGACCTGCCATCATTGTTCCTGGAAACGACCTGGTCGAGACCAGAGAAGAGTCGGCCACTGATAAGGTAAAAACAGTGGTCCAGGTTGGCCTTTACCCTGATAATCAACCTGTCACCACCAGGCCTCAGGTGCAACACGCAGATAATAGAGCCGCGAGGAAAAGATTTTTTATTCCACCTCACAATTAAAATACGTTTCCCCGGTCAGAACAGATCCTCAACTATTCTGCTATATTTACTCGCAGGATATTCAGAATCCAGGTTAACTCTGTCAGGTACATGGGTGATTACCACAGAACATTAATTACATTATCAAATTAAGTATGATTAATAAATTATCCTTCATTCCATAATACTGCAATTAATGCATAAGATACCATTAGTTTAGTTTGTATAAACATATTGTTTTCCAAAATAATATCTGTACTCGTTCCATACTATTTAGTATATTTAGATATTTTTTCTTAAATGCAAATTATATATTGGTAACTTGTATTATTCCATTTGGTACACTCGTATGCCAAAGTTTCTAGCCCACTCATACAAATTCGTGGACCCCCTATGTTTTTCTTTATGCAATTATAACTATCTGGATATATTTTTTGGATGGAACTTACTTTTTAATACAAAAACTAATTCTAATTTTGTAGTTGATGTATGGAAAATTATATATATACATTCGTTTTCAGAGATATACTTCCATAATTAGAAATAAGTGAAGTCCACAAATCTGTATGAGTGAGCTAGGGACTATAGCATCCGAGTGTACAGTTAGATCTGTTACACCACCAGACAATATAACATGGTGATTTGATACTAAATAATTGATGGATGTACCTAGTTATTGATTTGTTTTTGTCGTGCCTAAGTCAGATGGCGGGATAGCAATTTTACATAAACTTGAAGTTACCATGATATGTTGATATTATCAGGACATCGTGGAGTTTTCGAAAAGTGGCTCCAGTCCTGACGCTATTCTTGAGTTACAGTGTGCAGGCCTAATAATACAGTAGGGTTGACAGCCTCTGCAGTCCTATTTTAACTAGCTTGATTAGCAAGCAAAGTTCTTACGGAACTGCAAAAAATATCAGTTATTTCTCCATAACTAAACAATATATTGATATACGGTTCATTGCATAATATACATATATCATATATTATATAATTGTGTCTTGAAATGCCATTCAACCCAGCGGAGAAGAATGTGCGATATCCAACAGTCTTACAAATTAAAATACTACGATGGAACATTTCACAATTGTCTTTGCGGTATATGCTGATTCATCAAAGTAGTGAAAGATGATAATAATATTAACATACGCCTAGATTTGTAGGAGTATGCATATGTTTGTTTTTATGTTGGTTTTCTTTTACATTGAAATAACCTTATCATAATTGTACAGTTTCAGTTTCGTAATGATGATTATGCACATACATATTACGGGGATCTTTTTGCTTATTCTGGACTCCCTTGTTCCTGTCGTTTAGCTATATTACTTTAACAGATTTTAAGACGTTTGCCCCATTAGTGTGGCGATTTTAAGACCATTCGCCGCATTTCTTTGTCAATATTAACACCTTGAGTGGAATTGAGGTTTCGATATGTTCCTTCCGATAACGAGCCTGTAATTTAGAAGGGACCGGCCTATGGCCGGGAAATTTTTCTGCTGAAAAATGTACAAAGTGTACCTGGAAACTGGGTCATGAGGGTAATTTGTTAAAGCTTGCTTGAGGTTTAGGGGTCAGACTACACCCCCTCCCCCCCTTAATAACTCAAAATGTAGATAAACATACACCTAAGCACGAAAACATACTCGTATGTCGATTCCTTGTTTACCTGTTTATTTTCGTTTACCTCTAAGTTTCTGTTAGAGTTACCTCAAATTTGGTTGTGGTGGCCCTTATGGTATTTGGTTGTGGTGGCCCTTATGGTATTTTTCAAGTAAACTCCTCCAAAAATAGTGCATAT
Source organism: Paralithodes platypus (assembly GCA_032716605.1). Classification (NCBI taxonomy): domain Eukaryota; kingdom Metazoa; phylum Arthropoda; class Malacostraca; order Decapoda; family Lithodidae; genus Paralithodes; species Paralithodes platypus. The sequence continues at coordinate 40,615,389 of CM064533.1, forward strand.
AATTGTCGTCTTAAAACAGTTTTGTTATCTACCGAACTTCGTTTGAATCACAACACTGACGGTAAAGCATGACACGCAATGATATGAAGTTATATTAATCACTTGTTAATGAAAACCTTTTGAAATACATAACGTCATATATATACATATATATATATATATATTATATATATATATATATATAATACTATATATATATATATATATATGTATATATGTATACATATATATATATATATATATATATATATATAATATATATATATATATATATATATGTATATATATATATATATATATAATATATATATATATGTTGGTAAAGCCAGGAAATACATTTTCTTTAATACATACGAGGTTGAAAGAAATGGCAATTTCTGCGTTGGAAATTTTATTATTCAAAGTTTCCAGGTCTCTGATGAGTTTTCGCTGGGTGGCAGGAAGTAGATGAAGGAGATGAGCAAAATTCATGGTGGTACAGGGTTACATTAAAGTACATGATGTCTCCAGCACCATCAACCACCATCTGGAAAAATGGTACACCCAAAGCCCTCGCAACATTGACCCCCCCAATGAAATTAAGATCTTCTACCGCAATTACATGTCCTCTGAACACAAAAATTACGAGGTCGTCTTAAAAGAAATAATCTCCAAGCATGTCCACCCAACCAACCCGGAAAACAAAATCAAATTAATAATTTATTACAAATCCCCCAAGACCTCCAACCTCGTTCTCCGCAACAAACCAGCCTCCACCAAGATAAAGAGCCCGATGACCGACGATCACGTCATTTACCAACATACCTGTAATTATGAGGACTGTGGACCTCATTCCTATATTGGTATGACGCAGACTCGTCTTTCACGTCGGTTAACTCTTCACCTTCAGGCTGGAGCCATCAAAGACCACTATCTCACCCCTAACCACCCTCACCTCACACGCAACGAGTTAGAGAAACACACCACCATACTCGATACAGAAAGTGACCCAAGGAGATTACCTATACTCGAAGCTTTATATATCCAAGCCTTACATCCCAACATCAACAACCAAACTCTGGACCTTCAGATCCTTCCTTCTGCCAAAAGGCACTTTCCTACAGGACCTAACACCCCCCCTCGCCCCCCGGTGCCCTTGACGCAGCCCCCCGGGCTACCTCCTTCAGCTTCGTCTTCCGCAGGCGCCACACAACTTAGGCCACGCCCCTCGACACGCAGCCAATCAGCTTCGACCCCACCAACCGACCACCATCCCGCATCCAGTGCGCATGCGTGAAGCGGTTCTCCCTTTCTCTCTCCTAGAATACCCCTCCACCAATAGCAGACTTTTGCCCCCTGATTTTCGCCTCCTCTGATCCTCCACCCTCTATATATACCCTTCCTGTTTACCTTTTATATCATTCCATCCTTACTTGATAATGCTGGTTGTCCAGTGAAACGCGTCGTATATCCTGTATCTTCATGTACTTTAATGTAACCCTGTACCACCATGAATTTTGCTCATCTCCTTCATCTACTTCCTGCCACCCAGCGAAAACTCATCAGAGACCTGGAAACTTTGATTAATAAAATTTCCAACACAGAAATTGCCATTTCTTTCAACCTCGTATGTATTAAAGAATATATATATATATATATATATATAATAAATGTGTTTTACTCTCAGCTGGGCTCAAACCACCTGTAACACCATGTGTTTGCAGGGTGTTTTGTTTACTATTATAAGACAATAGTATAATTAAAGGGGGAGTAATTAAATATATATTAACCTACGTTTTATATATCAAGATAGTTATATAGTTAAATACTTATAAATACTAAGTGGTTATAGTATTAGTATTGAGTTGAAGTGTTAAGGGTTTTGTAGAGTGAGCAGGCTTAAGGAAGAGTGTCTAGCCTTTAGCCAATGATAGGGGAATTGGTGGTTGCTGAAGAAGGTGTCTATATCTTCTCTGACTGGTTTATTTTTATAAATGTGGAGGGAATAAACCCTCCCTCAATAATTATCAGTCCGCTGTTCCTCTAAGCATTGTACAGTAACTTGTGAGCATAGAAGAATTTCCCCTTATACTCTTTTAATATATAAAGTTACGGCAATTTTTTCTGTTCTGGCATTCTATACTATATTGTCTTTTAAATATTGCAAGTTTATCCTCCCACTATAATTTACTTTCAATATTGAAGTTGTATAGTCTCAGTTTACAAATATCCTACAATTTTGCTTATTTATAAATATACGAGTGTAATGTAGTTTTTTTTTTCTTGTTTTAGATCACTGATGATGACATAAAGTTACGTGTCGAAACGTCTGGAAAAAAAAGATGCTGTTTGTTGCAACGCTTGTCATCCTTTTCCTCTACAATGTTCGGTTCCCTAGGAACAAACCTATCTCTCTCATATATATATATATATATGTGTGTATGTGTGTTTGTTAAATTATTTTGTAGTTTACAGATATACTTACAGAAAAGTTGCAACTAAAAATCCAATAAAGGCTTTCGAAGCAGTTTCACCTTTAATTAGCTTCCATTACTGAATTGAAGCAAAACGAGAATGGCGACGATTGGGCGAGTCGGCTCTGTCTCTCCAAGTAATTTGCAGCACTGAGGAAATTTGGATAGTTAATTGTCTGAACTCCGGATTCTCTATTTTTGTGTCAGGGATTTTAGCTCCCCGTTTCCGACCATTCCAACACGTGACACCTCTGTGTCTCATTTAATTATTTGTTTCCGGCTGTGCAACACTCCTATGTTGTTTTGACAATGCTATGTCTCGTCTTAAGGAGAGATTTTTATGTATTTGCTTATTTGTTTATAATATTTGTTTTATTTCTTTAGTTATCTCCTAAGACTTCCATCAAGCCTTAAAAAAAATACCCTCAAAACCCCCTTTCGAGATGCATTTGTTCATTTCGTCCTTGAAAAATAGCCTGGCCAAAGGCCGATTACCGCTTAATTTGCAAATTCGTCCAGCTTAGGGGCCGAATTGCAAAATCTCCAAATTGATGGAGTGAGAGTTTTAACCCATGCTGCCCAAGCGCCGATCCTAATCTGTCAGTATAAAATGTAATCCTTAGTACAGGCGACAAATGTCACCCATCACTAGTTCTGGAGCCTTGTTCTCTACTAGTATGGAGCAGGAGTCCCTCACATGACTTGAAGACAATACTGATAGGTGCTGTGTGTCTGCTAACCGCCACCAGCCACCCAGACTCGGTCAACCCTCAGCTTTCATGGTGGGAGAATGTTGTCTCACCACGGATGAGTCATTATGGCCAAAATGGCCGGTAGTCTGTCTATTTATCTATTGCCTGATGCTGTGATCCCCGAAGGTGTGGCCGGTAGTGAAGTGTACACAAATTGCAAAATGCTTTGGTACAGTATGGGTTTAAATGTCAAAACTAATGCACGGGGATGATAATGAGGGAGAACAGGGGCACCCCCCCCCCCCCCCCCTCTTAAAGTTTCTCTGCGTACAATAACTGTCCCAAATCCAGATACACTTTTTGCTGGATTATAGTAAGTATTGGCTAGATAACCCTTTGAAGAATATGACCTCTTTTGACTCTTTATTCTGGCTATCATTAGACTAGTTTATACAATTTAGGAAGGATCTATGGGACTATCTCAATTATCCCTCTGACAACAATATACCCTTCCAAGTCTGAATACAATCGTCTAATAATAGCCAACAATCGGAAAAGAAATGCGTCATCGGATATTATACGGGTTTAACTATACAGCCTACTTTGATACTTTAATTCTTCTCTTATTTGTTTTCATAATATGCATATAGATATTGTAACTGCAATGCCATATTTCAATGTAGCTCCCTCTGAACCAGGTGCCTCTGTTGGCGGCTTTGTAATATGTGTATCTCGGTGGCATCTCAGTAAGGCCGAGGTAGGTGGACGTAGAAAGAAAGTGAAGAAATAGTTTGTGTTTTGCTTATGTTCATGCAGGAGATAAAAGGCAAAGCTGCCTGTAACAAATGTTCCTACCCATTCCCCCCCCCCCCGGTTGAAAGAGTGATAGAGAACCAAAGTCAAGGTACAGTCGAGGGGGATAAGCACTATTCCCAGTAACTATAAATATACCAATAACACTTTTTTAGCGAAAACCACTGGAATCTATGGCAACACTTAATACCCCCGATTGTACATTAGAGGTAATTTAGGTGTGTTGGAAAAAAGTATACACATTATAGAATATTTTTCTTCCAGCTGATTGTATATTGAACCCATAAGCAACTGATATCTCGCGACTTCACGGAAATATATGAAACTACTATGTTTCTGCTGCGTCGTATTAATACCAAACATTAATTAATAACAACGTATGTCGGTACCAAAGCTCGGTAATAGCCGAGGAATCATAATGAAGACATGGCAATTTACCCTCAGGTAAAGATATATAGACTATAGCCATTTCCGGGCTAATAGGCGTACCTATAGTATTGGCGACCAAGATGAAGACAAATTATGAACAGTGGACCAAACTGGAAACAAGGGGAATGTGATCATGTGAATATACGTTACCTCAATGAAACAAACGGTGCTTGCTTAACCCATCAGTACCAGTGACGACATTTCCACTATATTCTGGTAACTGTCTGACGATTCTATTCAGCTTAGGAAAGACGTCTATAATTTAAAAGGCTATCCTTTTAGTTACCACATATCTCTCCTAAGCTTCACATAATCGTTTAAATGTAGCTGAAGTAATTATAAGAGATGTCACCGGTACTGTAAAGGTTAATTTATGAATACTACTGTCTGAAAAACTAAAGCCGGTATCACACGAGCTCTTTTTCACTCAACATTTATCCTCAACACTTGTCTGGCAGCTTATGTGGTCAAAATTTAAAATATTTCGGTTGCCTAAATTCATCTATCATCAGCTTAGTTTCCGATATCAGTGCAAAATATCCCACAAATGTTGCCAGAAAATGTTTGATTATCGAATGTTGACTATAAAAGCTCTCGTGTGATACCGGCTTTATTCGGAATAATAAGGAACTCTTGACATCAAACGGGAACACCATTATCACCTTTAAGAGGGGATGGTTGTTTATTCTGGCCCCCTTCTCCCACATGTTTAGCCCCATAAGTTATCACAAATTAAGACAAAATAACATTGTTCTACTGAAAATTATACAAATGTATCTCGAGGGGGGTCTAGGGGGTGTTTTTTTAAAGCTTGATGGGGGGTCTAACAAGGAAACTAATATATAAATAAATAGGTAGACCAAATAATATACCATACCCCCTTAAACCAAATAATATACCATACCCCCTTAAACCAAATAATATACCATACCCCCTTAAACCAAATAATATACCATACCCCCTTAAACCAAATAATATACCATACCCCCTTAAACCAAATAATATACCATACCCCCTTAAACCAAATAATATACCATACCCCCTTAAACCAAATAATATACCATACCCCTTAAACCAAATAATATACCATAACCCCTTAAATCAAAAAATATACCATACCCCCTTAAACCCAAATAATATACCATACCCCCTTAAACCAAATAATATACCAAACCTCCTTAACCAAATAATATATACCATACCCCCTTAATCCAAATAATATACTATATCGCCTTAAACCATATAATTTACATTACTCCCTTAAACTAAATAATATACCATACCCCCTTAAACCAAATAATATACCATACCCCCTTAAAACAAAAAATATACCATACCCCCCTAAAACAAAAAATATAAAATACCCCCTTAAACCAAATAATATACCATACCCCCTTAAACCAAATAATATACCATACCCCCTTAAATAATAAAAAACCAAAACCCCTTAAACCAAATAATATACCATACCCCCTTAAACCAAATAATATACCATACCCCCTTAAATAATAATATACCATACCCCCTTAAACCCGACATATTGAATGAAATTGTGTTCTGGTGTTTTCTTAACCGGCGACGTATTTTTAATCTTGATTTTGCTATAAATATACAATGTTGTGCCGTGTATTAAGTATATATCTAAGGTAGTAAAAAGGGTTAAGAGGAGGCAGACCGTTTTTCTGGACCCCCTTCTCCCTAATGTTTAGTCCCACTAGTTTTGAGATTATAAGACGGTCGGCCAATTAGTTTGGCGATTTTAACACCTTTCGCCCCATTTCGTTCTCAATTTTAAGACCTTTCGTGCCATTTAGGTGTCGATTTTGTCCTGGCGAGCGAAAGCGAGCCTGCAGTTTTAAGAGGAACCGGCCCTTGGCCGGGACATTTTTCTACCGAAAAATTTACAAATTTATCTTGAAGGGGGGTCTAGGGGGTGTTTTTCTAAGCTTGATGGAGGTCTAGGGAGGAAACTAAAAATATAAATGAATACATTATTTAATAGACCAAACAAACGGTCTGCCTCCTCATAAGTAGGATAGTTCGAAGCCTGTTATTTCTTGGAGGCCCTATTTAAATTGAATACAATCGTCTTACTTAGATAAAGTTAAAAAATACGTCTCCGGTACAGAAGGAGTTAAATGATAAAATACAAAGTGGAGCCATCTAATTGAAAGAGACAATATGAAGAGGTGCAAATGTTGACCCACCCAGACAAAAGAGACGGGAACCAGGTGAAGAAAGTCGTTTTTTTCTGTACCTTGATTAGTAATGGAGGAATATTGCAATCAGTCACGGAAGGGTATTGGGTAAAAACCACTACGACAATGCAAGAATCGGCATATATTTCTTTCTTCCTGACCTAATGTTGAACCAGCACAATGGGGGACAAATACTACGAGAAAGTAAGAGTAAGCTTATTTTGTCTTTGTGACCTAATTTAGTTGAACCAGCGCAATTGGAAAAAACAATACGACAATGCAAGAATAAGCATATTTTTTGTCCTGACCTAATGTTGATTCAGCGCCTAGTTTTGACAATGCTAAAGTTTTGTGTTGTATTCGTTGGAACTTGTGCAATCAACGAACAATGCTAACTAGACGAAAATGTTTGTGTGTGCGTGTGTGTGTGTGTGTACTTACTCTAGTTGTACTTACTCTAGTTGTATTGCGGGAGTGAGCATGCTCGTTATTTCCCGCCTCCTATATGTGTAGGTGTTATATGTATCGTTGGAATGGCTGTGGATGTGTGTGTAGTCTGTATTTTTAGCCAATTGGCGACATCGGAAACGAAGGCTTAGGGTGGATCTGTATGGTACCATTCTCACTATAGACGGTACCGTCTCGCCCGAAGGCTTAGGTAGCCATCAGCTTAGGTGAACCATATGATACCCATCTCGCCTTGTACCATTTTTGCCAACCCCAGATGGGACGTCACAACGTCGTCCACTTATTCCAGGTACCTATTTACAGCTAGGTAAACTGAGGCTAACACATGAAAGGAGACAAGCCCAATTTGTCTCCGCCCGGCCGGGGATTGAACGCCCGACCCCTCGTGTGTGAGACGAGAGCTCTACCTACTAGGCTACGGGCTGTGTATATATGTGTGTGTGTGTGTGTGTGTGTGTGTGTTTGTGTGTGTTATTTGTTTACTTATTGCACGCAGCGAACAACATTTTATAATACTGTAGAATCCATAAGTCTTTGTTTTACTTAGTTGAACCTATTATTACAATCAGTCTGGCATAGGAATAGTAATAGCTTTTTGACAAAGGCGATGTCTGTACTTTAAGTATTAACATTGGTAATTAAATTCAAAGACAATGTCAAGGCGAAATATTTTGAACATGCAGTTTTAAATGTATATTCGATTATTACAATCTGACAAATAGGAATGTTGCTATTATGTTTACAATGCAGAAGTATATATCTCCTATCATTTAATACAAATAGGAATGTTGCTATTATGTTTACAATGCAGAAGTATATTACATCCTATCATTTAATACAAATAGGAATGTTGCTATTATGTTTACAATGCAGAAGTATATTATCTCCTATCATTTAATACAAATAGGAATGTTGCTATTATGTTTACAATGCAGAAGTATATTATCTCCTATCATTTAATACAAATAGGAATGTTGCTATTATGTTTACAATGCAGAAGTATATTATCTCCTATCATTTAATACAAATAGGAATGTTGCTATTATGTTTACAATGCAGAAGTATATTATCTCCTATCATTTAATACAAATAGGAATGTTGCTATTATGTTTACAATGCAGAAGTATATTATCTCCTGTCATTTAGTACATTTTGTTGCGTAAGGATTTGCTCACAATTTAAATTGACAAGTTTAACTTTATTATTGTATTAAGTATTTACCTTACTTATTAATTATTATTTATTTTACATTATATAAATCCAATCTTATATCAATGGGTCTTACTCTGGTGATCTTTATAATACATTACACAGTAAAATGTCTTAAATCACACAAACACTTAGTAACTGACTGTGAATTTCACACTATTTAAATATATGAAAATATTGATTATATACTGTACCTTTATAATCAAGATGTTATTAATTTTGAAAAGTAATTGATATGAAAATAAAATGTTCACGTCACAAAGGGATCAGCAATGATGATACAATTGTAATATTCTTCTCAGCAAAACACACAGTAGTGCTTTGTAATCAACTATCTAGAAACTTATATTTAAGACCAAGACACCGACAGCTGCATTAAAACCACATGCTTTGTTAATTGGTTTGATTATTAGACCAATGTGTCTCTAGTTTTGTATCCACCCATATTTACTCAGGTCACTGTTGACTATACGGTGACTGTTCTTTGTATATATTCATTATAGTTTATCAAATCAATTTAAGCAAGTAAGTAAGGGATGTAGTATAATGTTCAATCGATCACATGGGTTTTTCCTTCACCTTGATTATGCCTATGACCGAATAATAGTGTGATTATCTTACGATATTATTTTGTTATGAATATTTTGACCGAACATGCTAAATTTGTAATTCAGTATTACATATTTGACGTTGATCAGTAACCAAAATCACAGACAGTGTATGACATAATTTGGGCGACGGTACATCATTTGATATAATATCGTTGGACAAAAGGCATGTTCCCTAATAATATTCCATAATTCTGTAAATATTTGTGAAAAATTATTCAGTCGCTCTGACCGATAGCTACATACAAACAATGTTTTTCTTTTCCCAGCATACTATTTTTCAGTTCGCACATTTTTATAATTTTCTGTAGCCTTGCTTAATATGAGGCAAGGCGTATTTTTTATATGACTACATACGGACTTTGCATGCAGAAAGACATTTTCATTTTCTAATTACTGGTGAATCCCATGTAGGTTATATATAATATATATATATATATATATATATATATATATATATATATATATATATATATATATATATAATCCTACGTCAAAAGCCCAAGTAGGAAGAAAATGTCTGCTCAAAATGCAAATGAGCGACCCCAGGCGGGCTCAGGAGATTTGAAGAGGCTCGTGCAGACCCAACATATTTAACGCAATTATCTTACTAGACATACTGTATATATTCCAAATATCGTCTAACAATTTGTTTTGTATTTGGAGGGTCATCGCCTTTATCTCCAGGTAGTTCGGCAAAACAGAAAGAACAGGAAATATACCTGTTTCAGTGTGATTTCCTGTACTAGTTAAATATCCTTATGGTATTAGTGATCCTTCGTGACCTTGGCCCCATTCAATGTTCTTTTTTATCACTAAAACATTAATTTTAATTTAATTTAACTTAGGAAGATGTCAGAGATAGAAGGAGAATTGAGATTATATAATTATGAAGCCTTTGCTATCTGCTGGTACTTCCAAAGCTTAGTAAAATCATCTGGCAGGAACGTTAGTAAAGACAATTAATAATTGTTTGATGTAAGGGAGGAAATCAAGAATTTCTTAAAACAAATAATGTCTTGTAGTTTCTGAAGAAGCTTTTCATATTTGATTAAATTCAACTGTCTTATGTAACAAATCGTAGTTAATGCCCTGTGTCAGAGAGATTTGTTTACAATATTTATCTTCAAATTATTTTGTTTAGCTCTTGTAGATGTCAGTCCTAATATTATCACATATGTGGCTACTGCTGAACAAATATTATATCATCAATGTACCCTGAACACTTGCTTATTGTTTTGCATGTTCCGTATTTAGTGCGAGTGTTACCTTGCATATAAGTGAACTCATAATAGTGAAAGAATAGATTAGCAAAATCACCACATTTTAAAAAAGTATATATTTTAGGCAATAGGCAATATATTTTAGGCAATGCATCACTCCAAAAAGCTTCATAATTGTTTATTGTAATGTATTTAATTTTCGAATTTGCAAAACATTTATATACTATTGTTTCCAGGGCAAGTATTAGTTTATCATGAGAAATGTGTGTATATATAGTACTACCATCATAAGTTACAACATGTTTAGCTTGTTGTTTATCATGTATTTGCTTGATTACGTCTAGTACTGTTTGGTTATTTTCAACTATCCAACATATGCTTGTACCGTTGAACTCTTCAATCACAGTGCAATATTTGTTTCGTCCTTTCATTGTCAACTTCAGTGATTTACTTATCAAAAAGGCAAATTGATTAGTAGTACAACTGGACGAGGAAACAATATATCTGGCTTTTACAGAGTCTTTGTGAAATGTTGGAATCCAATACATGATAGGGAACTTATGATCTTTAGTTGGTGTTGTGATGTTGGTTGGAACACACTCCACAGCCTATCTGAGAAGCATAAGCAGCAACTCCTGGGCGGGAACTTCCGAGATGTGACAGAGCGGAAGTAGGGCTTTAGCATAATCCAATGACGGAGTTGGGACTGCTTACTCCTGTCAGGAGAAGCGACCAGGCAATCACGACGTCCAATCTTCTTAGATAAGGCCCGCTGAACTGTGCCAACGGCGGCTTACCCTGCACAAGCAACAAGACAAGTATACTCGTCTCCATTCTCAAACTGCCTCACTGTTGCCTTTTTATCATAATCGATGTTCATCTTCACCTGCGCACCTGTGAGTGTGAGAGCTCCATACGTCCGCTCTCTGGTCTGAATTACAAAGTAAAGCAACAGCTCGGGATAATCTTCGCTCTCTCCACTCCACTCCGACTAACAACATTTACAAACGAATAGCACCCATTTATACTGAGTTATCCTTCTCTGTTTTCACCTAGGATCGGTAGTTCAGTTATAAGCAGCCTCGTAGGGAGCAATATATATGCTATTACTTGTTTTCCTTTGTACTGCTTTGTACCAAAGCCAACAGTCCGCGTACACGATGTCCTTAAGGGGGGATGGTTCACGTTTTAGGCGATTTTTGCATGTATTAATTGTTTTTCTAGTTTCCTCCCTAGACCTCCATCAAATTTAAAAAAAAACATCCATTAGATCCCCCTTCTAGATTAATTTATACATTTTTCGGTAGAAAAATGTCCCGGCCGAAGGCCGCTTCTTCCAACATTATAGGCTCACTGTCGTTCGCCGGGGAAAAAATCAGCACCTAAATAGCACGAAAGGTCTTAATATTGACGAAGAAATGGGGCAAAAAGTCTTAAAATCGACTAACTAATGGGGCAAACATCTTAACATCTGAAAACTAATGGGGCTAAACTTGAGGGAGAAAGTGGTCCACAAAACCGAGCTCATTTGGGGGAAACCCAAAGACTCGGTGGAAACCTCTCGAACAGCAAACAACACAAAAGGAATGGCTGCCTCCCGCTCTTTCGCATGTTGAAGACATAGCTTTTCTTTACATTAAGTGTGTGATGTTAAAGTTCTAGTAAAGTTGGGTCTGAGGATGGTAGATACTGGGGAGCACATGAACCACTTATAGATTTTTCATGATCTGGGAGAATAAGTTTGATAACAAAGTTTACACCACAATCAGATGGAATCGCCTTTGGCATGCCAAAATGCGTGAAGAACTTAAATAGATGCTTATGGATGAGCTTAGTCTGTATACTGCCAACAAATATTGCTTCAGGGTATCGTGTAATGACATCCATGATGGTTAGTAGGTACTTGTTACCTGCAGAAGTCGGAGGCAAGGGCCCAACTAAGCTGATGATGAGCCTTGTAAACGGGGCTTCAACTGCAGGGATTGGAACTAAGGAAGATATGTTCTGATTCGGCTTCCCAACCAACTAGCAGGTATGACAGGTCTAAATAAAACTATGATAAGTAAATCTATAAGGTGTCCTATGGCTTGTGCAGTCAATAAATACTACAGTACTCCATATAACTATTGAGCATTTTCCAGTTTATCAACTGGACACGTTTCCAGCAATAGGATATAGGTTTATGTTATTGGTTTGAGTCAGAGTTTCTCTTCTAGCCTACTTGTCCACGAGTCTACGAGTCCAGCCCACCCGATTTTGTCATCAGTATATATTCCCCTAGACAAATTTTCTTCCATGACCAATGGCAAAAGACCCATGATTGCCTGGGGTGTATATATATGTGTTACTCAGTTACTCAGTTACTTGTTCGTCAAGGGTATTCCACGCAATGCGAGCTAAAGCTCATTATTATCGCGCCTCCTTAACTGGGAATGTATTGCGTGAAATGCATGTTAAGTGTTTTATGTACTGTTGGAATGGCTGTGGATGTGTGTGTGTAGTCTGTATTTAGCCAATTGGCGACATCGGAAACGAAGGCTTAGGGTGGATCTGTATGGTACCATTCTCACTATAGACGGTACCGTCTCGCCCGAAGGCTTAGGTAGCCATCAGCTTAGGTGAACCATATGATACCCATCTCGCCTTGTACCATTTTTGCCAACTCCAGATGGGACGTCACAACGTCGTCCACTTATTCCAGGTACCTATTTACAGCTAGGTGAACTGAGGCTAACACATGAAAGGAGACAAGCCCAATTTGTCTCCGCCCGGCCGGGGATTGAACCCCCGACCCCTCGTGTGTGAGACGAGAGCTCTACCTACTAGGCTACGGGCTGTGTGTGTGTGTGTGTGTGTGAGTGTGTGTGTGTGTGTGTGTGTGTGTAGTAAAACTCGTAGGAGAAAAGAAACTATTCTCTCAAGACATTAATTTTAAGCCTCCATCTTCAAGGCAATAAAAGAAAACAGAGGAAGACGGAGGCTTAAGATTAATACCCCTCCTTAAACAGATGTGAGATGCTAACTAGTATATGAAAAAGGAAGAAGTGCTGCCACCATACTGCCTTTTCCGAACTGACGAAGTCAAGCAACCGCTTAGGCAGGTGTCACACTATGCCGATATAAGTGCCGACGCTCCACGACTTAAGGAGTGGCGATACAAGGGGGAGACTACTGCCGAGTATCGTAGGTGATAAAGGGGCGGAACGCCCATGGCGGGCAGTATGGACGGGCATGCCGCCTAACGGCAACTGGAAGGGGTCGAGAGGCAACCATGCAAGACCTAAGGAAGATAAATGACGCCGCTGGGGTGGCGTCATGCGCCGTAGACACGCAAACTGGTTGGCGACAAAGCTCCTGACGAGCGGCACCTATAGGAGGTAGGGTGGCGCCTATAGATACTACGGCGTCAATGGACAGCCACCCGGTCACACTGGACCCCTACTCCGTCACACTTGATCCCGACTGAGGCAAACCGGTCCGTCGGAGGCGACGTTTGTGTGTGTGGGGGGGGGGGTAAGCTTGAGATCTAGGGAGGGAACTAAAAACATAATAAAGAGATCCATAAATTAATAAACAAATGCGCCCATCTCCCCTTAATTAAGTGTTATTTGTTTTTGAGTAATTGGTAAAACAAGGCCATCTATAGTTAACCCTTTCAGTACCGGTGACGTCTTTCTCGTTATAGTCTGGCAACTATTAGGTTATTGTATTATGCTTACAAAGGGCCTGTAGCAATCACAAGACCTCCATTCCTCTCATTTATCTCTCTTAACTCCCACAGACCGTTCTTAAGCTGCATAAAATCGTCTAAGTATAGCAGAACTATGGCAAAACAGACGCCACCGCTATTAAAAGGGTTTATAGATTGTCACCCGTTGATGGGATCGGATTAAGGGGACAGTGGTGATTTTGGGGGTATATTTATTTATATATTAATTTATTTTTTAGTTTCCTCGCTAGACCTCCATGAAGGTTAAAACAAAAACACCCCCAAAACCATCTATCAACGATGTCCCGTGCGACATTGCCAGTTCCCGGACTCACGATATACCCTCCCCCTATGACGGCACCTGGGCATTACCGGGTCGCTGCCTGAAGGCGACCTACCTTATAAGCGGCGTCTGACGCAGGCAGGCTGGCGCCCTTGTAATGTATGACGCATACCGGACGACGCCCGACGACGCCAGCCTACCGTCCCCGTGCCGTCAATTTACTAACCGCCGACTCAACTCATGAGAGTTGTGCATGTCTACCTTTTCCTGAGGCTCCTGACGACCTCTCCCGACGGCTCTCTTGAGTAGGCGCCCACCCACGTCGCGCGGCAACGTAGACAAAGACCTGCTCCCGACCCTTAAGTCGTGGAGCGTCGGCACTTAAATCGGCATAGTGCGACAGAGCCTTTAGGATGGTCCTCGTTCTCCCCACTACAATAAAATATAAATAATCAATGAAAATGTAATAATTATGGACACAAATAAATCGGAAAAGGCAGGTATTGTTTATGCTATGTTCTGGAATTACCCTGAATATGTCTTGAGAGAGTAGACAAAAGCGTGGTGTCCCCATGTTTCTTTTTTCCTGCGAGTTCTACATAATTTGATCACAATTCACACGTATTTGTGATTTACCCTCCATATATGTGTACTGTATATATATATATATATATATATATATATATATATATATATATATATATATATATATATATATATATAATTATATATATATATATACCGGTATATATACTGTATATATATACATACCCTATATACATATATATACTATACATACAAATAAGGAGAGAGAGAGACGTCCATAAGCATAAGTAAACATAAAGGCCATTACAAACCTAATCTCAACCTGGTTCACAGTGATAGTATCAGTGGTGTGTATATTATTATCTACTCCACAGCCAGCCATCTACTACCTTGCCCGCCCGTGCTGCAACCTCCACCAAGGTCCCTCTCATTAAGGCCATAAAGAGGTGAGTGAGAGCAACTGCTGAGGGATGGCACTACTTAAGGACGCAGCTGTAACTCCCAAGCACACGGGTATATAGTTTATGCAACCAAGTTCTGATCATTTAATTAATAATGCTTGTTTTTTGTTTTTTGTTTTTTCTATGTGAATGAGGGATACAAAAGGCATAACTGCCTGCAGCGGGTGCCTCCCCCAGATTTCAAAGAGTGACAGGGCCGAAATCAAGGGACGTTCGAGCTAAAATGCCTGGACACACGGAGGTTGAAACAATTTATGTCATAGGAAGAGGGAAACACTGATTCTGGGAGAGAGCTCCAGAGCTCAGCAGTTGAATAGAAGTCTGAGAATAACTTTTCACTCCTGGGTTGGAGAGTTGCACAGAGTAGGGGTGGTATTGTATTGCAAGGCGGGTACTACGTACCCTACGTAGAGGAGGTGGTATACACTGGGAAAGCTCCGAGGAACACCGATTATTGTAGTAGCGATAGAATAGCGAGAGAGATGCAACATTGCGGCGAAGAGAGAGAGATTGCAGAGAGTTGGTGAGTGGACGGGAGTTAATGATACGAAAGGCTTTCCTTTCTACTTTATATAGGAGTGCGGTGTGAGAGGATCCTCCCCACACATGTGAACAATACTCAATACAAGGACGCACTGTGCCCGTGTAGAGAGCAAGAAGCTGCGCAGGGGTACAGAACCCCTTGAGGCGGTTGAGCACACCCAGCTTCTGGGAGGCTGCCTTAGTGAGACTGGTAATATGGTCTTTCCAAGTGAGAGCAGAAGAAAAAGAGACACCGAGAACATTAAGGAAACATGAAGGGTTGATTTTTGTATTGTTGAAGAATAAGGGATAGTCCTCTGGAGGTTCCTGACAGGTAGTAAGATGGATAAATTGAGTTTTGGAAGCATTAAATGCCACAAAGTTTTCTCAACCCCAATTGGAAATAGTAGGTAGATCAGAAGATAAGCATTTTATGGCTTCATTACATTTACTTTTGAGGGATTGCTGGCTTGGGCGTTTTGGAAAACTAATTGAGTGGCGTAAAGTAGAGTCGTCTGCATATGAATGGATGGGACTGGATGTACAGTTGAGAAGATCATTTATGAAAATTAGAAAGAGAATAGGAGATAGAACAGAACCCTCAACCCTGAGGAACACCGAAGTTGATAGGATGAGGAAATGAACGATGGCCGTCCACAACCGCAGCTATGGAATGGCCGGAAAGGAAATTAGAGACAAAGGCACAGATGGAGGGACAGAAACCGAAGGAGGGCAGTTTGAAAATTAAAGATTTGTGCCAGACTCTATCGACCGCCTTCGATATGTCTAGTGCAACTGAAAAAGTCTTACCGAAGTCCCGAAAGTTGGATGACCAAGAGTTAGTAAGATATAAAAGAAGATCACCAGTAGAGCGACCCTTAAGGAAGCCATACTGGCGATCTGAGAGCAGATTATGAGAAGAGAAATGCTTAAGAAATTTGGAAGCAAGAATAGTTTCAAAAACTTTAGAGATACACGAGATGAGAGCAATTTGACGATAGTTGGAGGGTTGAGAGCGGTCACCCTTCTTTGGGACAGGTTGAATGAGAGCAAACTTCCAGCAAGAAGGAAAGACGTTAGAGGAGAGACAGAGACGATAGAGTTTACCTAGGCAGGGGGTCAGCACGGAAGCACAGTTTTTCAGTACAACAGGAGGAACACCGTCTGGACCGTACGCCTTCTTAGTATTAAGCCCAGAGAGGGTAGAAAGTACATCTTTAGAAGAGATAGGATATTAGGCATAAGTAGGAGAGAGGGGGGTGGAGAGGGAGGAATAGCACCGGAATCATCTAAGGTAGAGTTTCTGGCAAAAGTTTGAGCAAAGAGTTCAGCTTTGTCAGAGGAAGAAGTGATGGTTGTGCCATAAGAGTGGAAAAGGGGAGGGAAAGACGAGGAAGAAAAGTTGTTTGAGAGGTTTTTGGCTAGATGCCAGAAAGCTTGGGAAGAGCTAGAGTTGGACAGTTCAGTGCATTTATTATTGATGAAAGAGTGCTTGGCAAGTCATAGAACAGATTTGGCTTTCTTGTACCATCGCATGATCAAGCTAGATTTACATTTGTTATGGCAACGTCGTATGACACATCAAACAACTGAATAAGGAGCTTCATCGATAGCAGCGTGATACACCTCGTTCAAATGATGGTTACTTTTTATCTATGTGTATGAGGGAGACAATAGGCTAAGCTTGCTGTAATATGACATTGTTTTCCCCCACATTTATTCTTAAGGTGACAGAGCCAACTTAACCCATAACTATCGGCGCGCAACATAAGTCGAGTATAATAAATCTGGACTATCTGGCGGCGCTCGACATAGGTCGTGTGGCAATTTCAGCACGTAATGTTGCTGAGAGAGAGAGACAAGTGGTGGCAGGAGAGTAGCGAGCGTATGACTGCTCCAGACCACCGCGGCGAACCTACTGACACGAATCCCACCTCCTCCCTCCCTCTCTCACTCGCTACATACGGAATTGTATGGGGAAAGTGCCGAATTACATGCTTTTTGCACTCGCGTTGCGCGGTTGTTGCATGAAAACTAGCCATCATAAAAGGATCGTTATGGTGTCATTGGAAAGCTCTGTTTATGCCCTTTCAGGGATGGATACTTGTTTTACGCTCTGGGTCTTATTTAGGCATGACAATGATCACGTAAACAGCCCTATTTTGGGTAAAATCACCCCTCTGGTGGCTACATATTATATACCGCCTAGGCCGCTCGTAAGGTGTTAAGGGCGGTTGGTGTGTGTGTGTGTTTTTATTTTGTTATTTATTTATTATTATTTGTTTGTATTGGAAAGAAGTGCGGCGTGCTTGGTTAATGTAGTGATATGAATAGAAGAAGTAGGTGTTTGTGAGAGCTAGCTGGATTACTCTATGTGCAGGTGAGGCACATACCAAATCAGTGAGAGAGGCCAGACATAGGAAACAGAGTTCCAGCAACTCCTTATTAGTATGCCCATGAGAGTCCCCTGGTTATTGCCCTGCTCGATTGGTGTCTACATTCTCCCCAGTTAAGGTGTCTAAAAATCTGTGTGTGATAACGCAGGTTCGAATCCCGGTGGATCACATTATATGCTTTCATTAATTTCATTGGAGGTGTTTGGTGGTGTGGTGAAATTAATAAAAAATAGATTATCAGTAGGTTCAGGGATATTTCGTAGCGAGGCCGTTCTATATGTTCTGTGCCCCATGAATATTCTTTCCTCTCACTTAAAAATTAGGCTACCATAGTGCGGTGGGAATATGAACATGATTAGATTAATATCCAGTATTCGAGAATGGATAATAAGTCGTAGACGTGTGCATAAACCTTTAACCGTCTTGGTGGTGTAATGGTTAAGGTGTCTACAAATATGTGTGTGCTAACCCAGGTTCGAATCCCGGTGGATCACATATATTCTTTCATTAATTTAATTGGAGGTGTTTGGTGGTGTGGTGAAATTAATAAGAAATTATTATTACTTATTTAGTTAGTGTGTGTGTGTTTTTGTGTTCTATTGTAAAATGTTATAGGCCTATCGACGTGATTTGTATTTGGGAGAACATAAATTGAAGATCTTTGTAGCACATTTTTTTTTTTGTTTTCGAAGGATGGTTCATGCACCATAATGGTAGAACGTAAGAGTCTACCGAGTAATCGGGAAGCCAGATTGTTGGGAACTAAAAAAAGTAAGACTAAAGGAAGGGAATGGATTAGTGACTAAATGGGATGGAAATTCTCAGCAGAGTGATATGGTGAAAAAAAGATAAGGCGAGGGCAATGAATTTTGTGTACAAAAAATACGAGGGAGACTCAGAACACTAATTGGAAGGTGGAGCCTCTAAGAGGAACACTGGAACAATTGATGGAGGCACTAGAACCTGACTTAACCTTCATGGAGACATTCTCCCAAACTTGTTGCGCATGTTGCTGTCACTGACAGCCACTGGAATCACCCGAGAGAAGATTTCGTCAATGTTGCAAATAAAAACACATGCATATGGATGACCTCATGATAAGGAAGAGGAAGCATTAAAGCATGGATGAAAATGGGAAGTCTAAGGCTAGCTAGGCCGTGGGCTTTTATCTGCAGGAAAAACTGCAACCGGAACTACCTATTCTGTTGTTGAAACTGTTCAGAAGTAGTATTTATTACCTTGTGTTGCTTTGTAGATTTAGGCAAAAGACCAATAGTGCTGTAGTTAACATCATCATTGCCCCAGTATTGCAATACTTAGTGGTTGTTTGTCATAAATATATACCTCACATGGACAATATGAAGGGTTTTACGCTAATGTACATCTGAGGTAAAGTAGGCATGGACCACACATATGCACAAGGTATGCTTAAATTCAAAATAAAATATCAATAGTTTACGTTCAAAGGGTTAGATGTAACACATGTATGCACAGGTAAGTCTTGCTCACTCACAGGCAGTGTTCTATATAACGTAGTCAACAACGTAGTCAGAGATGGCAATCCTCATCTGCAATAGAGCCGTTATGACCAGCATCACCTATTTATCTCCAGTTAACTTGATGGCAGATTGCTTAACAGTGACCCTCGAAGAAGCCACTGTTTAGGTAGTAAGGAATTACGTACATCTAAAATACAGTAGATACCATTCAGTGGTATTGAAAAGTTACTAAAGTAAATGCTGACATAAATTTGTGCTGGACACTATATACAGAGATGCATTGGTATAAGAGCAACCTCTATCACTTATCAGGGTAATCCCCCCCCCCCCCCCCACCCCACCCCACCTCTCTCTCTCTCTCTCTCTCTCTCTCTCTCTCTCTCTCTCTCTCTCTCTCTCTCTCTCTCTCTCTCTCTCTCTCTCTCTCTCTCTCTCTCTCTCTCTCTCTCCTGATCTATTTACCCATCTATAACTATAACAAATAAATATTAATGAGAACCATCGTAGCGGTGTTGTATGATGTAAGAATGGGAGTTATGCCGGTATCACACATGAGTTTTTAGTCAACATTCTATGATCAACATTTTTCTGACAATATTTAGGGGGTATTTTGCACTGGTATCGGAAACTAGACTGATTATAGATAAATTTAGGCAAAAGAAATATTTTAAATGTTGGCCTCATCAGCTGCCAGACCAGTGTTGAGGATAAATGTTGAGGGAAAAAGCGTTCGTGTGATACCGGCTTTACAGTGGTATCATATGGGTCAGAACTAGGATGTACAAAATGAACTGATCTCCTGCTAACGCTAAGAAGGACACCACCACCCCTCTCAACCAAAGTTATGTGCTCGTGAACATGGAAGCTCGCAAGTGGTGCCTTTAGAACTAAACTAATATTATCGGCTTACTTAACCCTAATCAAATTACTTCCGCTATGTAGAACCATTTGTTCACATGGAACTGAATAATAATAATAATACAAATAATAATAATAATAATTATAATAATAATAATAATAATAATAACAATACTAATACTAATAATTATAATATACCAAATAATAATGATACTACTACTACTACTACTACTACTACTACTACTACTACTATTAATAATAATAATAATAATAATAATAATAATAATTTAATATCATTGTTAATGCTAACAATACTATAGGTTTGTTTTCATTAATTGCAAGTTCTATAAGAGGAATTCAGAAGTGATCAGAAGAATAATTTACCATACACCTAGTACAGTATATACCCACTAACACTATGTATTTACTGTTAGGTGCACAGGGGCATCGGGTGTTAGGAGACTTGCCCATCCGTCTCATTTTGCCTGGGAAGTTAACCCGAGTTTTTTCTGTTGTAAGCTGACGGCGCTAACCATTGTGCGACAAAGCACCACCGTGCAAGGTGGGTGATTAACGTGATTTAATTTTTAGCAAGGTTATTGTTATATGTTTATGTATCTATTTATGTGTATATTTAGTTTCTTACCTAGATCTCCTTCAAGCTTAAAGTGAAAATCACCCCTGACCCCTCTTCGAGATAACGGCCAAAGGCCGTTCCCTCCCAAATTGCAGTTTTGCTATCGGTCGCCAGGAAAAAATAGACACCTAAATGACACGAAAGGTCTTAACATAGAAAATCTATTCGGGCGAATGTCTTAAAATCTAAAAACTATTGAGGCAAAACATGAGGGAGAAGGGGGTTCCGAAAACCCTCCCTTAAGACTATGGGTCCAACCATATAGATTATAATCTTGATTCAGTACACCTACCTTCTCTTTCTAAGACACATACTGTATAATTATTACAGTTACAAGAGCATCTTAGGCTAACACACTTTGTTGTCATTTAACGACTTAATACAATATGTTATCTCTACTGAACTCTATCTTCGTTCGGAGTAGTCACTTTATCAAGGAACAGTCGTGAGTATTTATATGGTTACAGCCATTTGTATATTGGAACTTAATTAGTCATATGCTTGACCCTATGAGTACCAGCGATGTGTGCTATACTTATTGTCTAGCTATATTTACCAGCGATGTGTGCTATACTTATTGTCTAGCTATATTTACCAGCGATGTGTGCTATACTTATTGTCTAGCTATATTTACCAGCGATGTGTGCTATACTTATTGTCTAGCTATATTTACCAGCGATGTGTGCTATACTTATTGTCTAGCTATATTTACCAGCGATGTGTGCTATACTTATTGTCTAGCTATATTTACCAGCGATGTGTGCTATACTTATTGTCTAGCTATATTTACCAGCGATGTATGCTATACTTATTGTCTAGCTATATTTACCAGCGATGTGTGCTATACTTATTGTCTAGCTATATTTACCAGCGATGTGTGCTATACTTATTGTCTAGCTATATTTACCAGCGATGTGTGCTATACTTATTGTCTAGCTATATTTACCAGCGATGTGTGCTATACTTATTGTCTAGCTATATTTAGACGATATTATGCAATTTAGGAAGGCTCTGCGGTAGTCAAAACGCTTGATTGTGATAGTGTGAAGCCTTATTATTGCTCCAGGTTCTTCCTAAGCTAAATATAATAGTCTAATAGTTGCCAAAATACGATGAAGAGGACGTACTAGGTTAATTATATTGGATATAAGTAAACATGGTGTCTCTCTTGGGTTCTGTACTGAATCAAATGGGCAGTTAACTCTTAGTGTTAGCAATATACTTAATCACTGTTTAATGCGGATGATTATGATATGCATTACCATTTAAGCGTTACCAGAAAGCTGCAACTTTGCTAAATACATATATTGGTTCATTTGCAACCACCTCGTAATTTCTAACAGTTTGAAGAGAGTGATTACAATACAGAGGACTTTTGATCTGTCTATAATTAAATCAAATAGCTGCAGATCAGTGAACTTAATCAAGCTTCAATTAATCGCCTTTAGGATTTAATCACACATTATATAATTATTGCATAACAGCATGGCCATTATCTTGCGCAATAACATAGATGGATCTAGGCAGAGATAACCGTGGACTGTGCATCGAATTAATTTTTCGTTGGATTAATTATACCGGTGATATATTTCGGGCAATTAAATTGATTAAACATATACAGTATTGTCGTTGTTGTTGTTGTTGTTGTTCCCCAAGCTGCCTGGCCGAACAGCCCCAAGGCCCCGAGCAATTCCAAGGCCATAACCGAGCACCCCCACAGAACCCTCCCTGCCGACCACAATAAAGCCTGGGTGACCGAAGCCACTCCATGGCGGGGAGCTGAGGAGGGTGCGGAAACGCCCGGGAAACCAAAGCCCCACCCAGGGCCCTGTGCCCCTCACCAATTATGAAGAGAAAGTTGAGGGGCAAGGGAAAAATGTGACGCTTTGGCTTCCAATCCTGGTAGATTGGGAGGTCAATCCACGGAAAAGACGCCGTCACTCGAGATCTAGAAAATATATAAGTTAAAGGAACAGTCAGAGTAAGCTATGGGTATGGCAGAGATCGCTCAGTTCTCACTCTGATAGACCAGCCCATCACCACATGACTAGAACCCAATCCTCTCAGCATCAGCTAGGAAAGGCCCTAGAAAGCCGCCTTTGGCGGGGGGATAGCTCCCCTATTTCAACCCCTTTCGGGGTCGGGCACCCGCCCAGTATTGTCGTAATTGAATGTAAGGAACAGAACCTTATCTGGCGCCACTTATAGGTAGATAGATTGATAGTCAGTCAGTTATTGCTTTATTTCATAATAAGTAACACCCCGTTCTTTAACATTAATATCAAATACAAACCCCAATGTACCTGAACAAACTAATGAAAGCATATGGCCCTCCCGGGATTTGAACTATATATAATATATATTTATACACTTTTTACAGTTATTAAACTAAAATTCCTTAACGCATAGTTGGTTTTGTGTTCTCTACATAAACAATTCTTGACCTGATAGCATTTATACAGTATAATTTAGCAACAAGTATATATATATATAATATATATATATATATATATGTATATATATATATATATATATATATATATATATATATATATATATATATATATATATATATATATATATATATATATATATATGTATAAATTATTTGCATGGTTGGGGAGGATCAACTCATACCGTATTTCTCAAAATAGTCGAATCGTCTTTTCGTCTAATCAATCACGTCCTCGTACTAAGTCCCTACAATCTCTTTCTATACGCCAAACTCTTGCATCTCTCTCACTCTTCTACCGCTATTACAATATTCAGTGTTCTTCAGAGCCTTCTCAATGTATACCTCCTCCATTACGGAGAGTGGTGGGTACCTGCCTTTCAACACACTCCCATCCCTACACTCTCTGCCTCTTTAACCCAAGAGTGGACCGATTTTCCCAATCTTTCTTCTACACATCCTATGATATAAACTGATTTAAGATCCATGTGCGCAGACATTTTGACTCTAATGTACCTTGAATTTGGCTCTTTATCATTCTTTCAACTTAACTGGAAACACTTGTTACAGGCAGCTTTGACTAGTCCGGCTGGGAGTGTATATATATATATATATATATATATATATATATATATATATATATATATATATATATATATATATATATAAATATATATATATACCGGTATATACATATATATATATATATATATATATATATATATATATATATATATATATATATATATATATATACCGGTATATATTTATATATATACTGTATGTTATGTCACTAGACCTGTTGTTGCTTGATTTTCTGTGTACTCCTTCGTACTCTCTCTCTCTCTCCTGCTATGTGTGTGTGTGTGCGTGCAGTGTGCGTGCTTGCACGTTTTTTGTCTCACGCTTTACTAACTCTCTCTATCTCTCTCTCTCTCTCTTTCTATCTGTGTGTGCGTGTGTGTGCGCATCGCCTCAGACCACTCCCATGTTTCTCTTGCTCTCTTTCTCGGTCTCACTCTTTCCCTCGCTCTCCTTTGCTCCTGCTCTTCCTTGCTCTCGCTCTCGGGCTCTCTCTCACTTGCTCATTGTGTGCATTTTGTTTACATACTGATATGAAAATTTGCAGAGGGCCTACTGGTACATACGAGGAAGATCCCTCACACTCCCAACCAACATACATTTGTCGAAAATATAGGCATATACAGTACTCTTTTTTTTACCTACCTACCATACCAATTTAATCTTTCTACCCACATTTGATTGGGTAGATTGTAGGCTCCAATCGAGCAGGGCTATACCCAGGGCATGTGATAAGGAGTTGCTGGAACTCCTGTTTCATTTGCCTGGCTTCCCTCACTGAGTCTGCTTGTGTATCACCTACACAGAGAGTAATCCAGCTAACTCTCACAAACATCCCTTCTTCTTTCTTCTTACCACTACAATAAACAAGCACACCACATTGCCTTCCAATACACTAAATAAATAGAAATATAAAATGGCAACTCTAAACCATGCCTCGAAGTCCCCTGGGGAGGGAACCATAAATACCCCCCAAATCAACCATCCTTCGCCAGATGACCCACAAATGCTCAGGAATACAGGTTGTCCTCTTACTATCAATTTCTGTAACATTCGCGGCCTTTCCTCTAGCATTCCTTCTGTTGAACACGTGCTCTCCTTCAACAATCCTGATCTTCTTTTCCTTAACAAGACTCAGATGTCTGAAGCAACTGCCAGCAGCCCCTTCTCTGTATCCTCCTACCTTCTATATCCTAGATTTCAAGCCAAAGGTGGATGGTGTATGTATGTGCACAACAAACACACTTGCTCTAGTGTACCCAACTTTGAATAATCTGAAACCTCAACTTTGTGGTTCAAACGTTCCTGTCCCTCTCAAACTCTCAAACTAAATATTTATGTGCTGTGCTATCCCCAAACTCTACAGACTTTCCTAAATTCGTTGAGTATCTAAATTCTAAAGTCGAACACATCATAGCAACCTCCCCTTTCTCAGAGATCTCCATCTTAGGAAATTTCAGTATTCACCAGCGTCAATGGCACTCTTCTCGTTTCGCTGACCAAACTGGTGAACAAACCTACATCTTTTCTATCATAAATGACCTAAAGCAGTTAGTTCAGCACCGTACTCATATCCCTGACTGCCTTGGAGATCAGCCCAACATCCATGACTTATTTCTAACCTATATCCTTCTGCTTACAATGTAAACCTTTTCTCTCCATTTGGCTCCTCCGATCAAAACCCTTTCTCTGTTACGGTACCTGTCCTATTTCTCCAGTACTGCCATCCGATCCTCCTAGCCGGCGGTGCTTATGGCACTTTGACGCTGCCGCCTGGGAGGCTCTTCGGTATTACTTCTATGATTTCCCATGGAATGATTTTTGTTTCCGTTGCCGGGGACCCTAGGAGAGTTCTGAGCGCATTGCCAAAGTTATCATCTCAGCCATGGAGACATACAATCCATTTTCTTTCTCTCAGTCTAATGCAAACAAATTTGTTTTTATTCACGCTTGTTCCAGCTTGTTCCATTGTTGTACGCAATGAGGAGGAAGCATTCAAACGGTACTGACGCGGTCATACTTAAGAATTTCCTACAATTTATGTTTCTACCCGGAATCAAGCCAAATCTGTTCTTTGACTCGCCAAATACTCATTCATCAATAATTACATGTTCTGAAATTTCCAACTCTAGCTCTTCTCAAGCTTTCTGGCATCTACCCAAAAACTTCTGCTATAATTTCAATTTTTCGTCTTTCCCTCCACTTTTCCACTCTTACAGAACCACCGACACTTTTTCCTCAGACAAAGCTGAACTCTTTGCTCAAAACTTCCCTAAAAACTTCACCTTGGATGAATTCGATGATATTCCTCCCTCTTCTTTAGGAATAATATCCTAATCTCCTCAAAGGTTGTACTTTTTGCACTCTCTGGTTTTCATATTAAGAAGGCGTATGGACTGGATAGTGTTCCTTCTGTTTTACTCAAAAACTGTTCTTCAATGTTGACTTCCTGCATAGGGAAACTCTTTCATATCTGACTTTCTTCTAACATCTTCCCTTCTTGCTGGAAGTTTGCTCACATTCAATTTGTCCCAAAGAAGGGTGACCACTTTCAACACTCTAACTATCACCAATTTGCTCTCCTTTTTTGCATCTCTAAGGTTTTTAAACTATTTTCAATTAAAAATTGATTAACCCTTTCGCTGCGGGTGACGTTCTCGAATGTTTTGGCAAGTTACAGCAATTTCCAGGCTTTAACCCTTAAAAAGCGGCTCACCACTTAAGTCGAGTTAAATAAAGCTGGACTATGTGGCGGCGCTCGACATAACTCGAGTGGCAATTTCAGCACGTAATGTGGCTGAGAGAGAGAGACAAGTGGTGGCAGGAGACTAGCGAGCGTATGACTGCTCCAGACCACCGCGGCGAACCTACTGACACAAATCTCAGCTCCCTCCTCCCTCTCTCACTCGCTACATACTCAATTATGTACCGAAAGTACCGAATTACCTGCTTTTTGCACTCGCGTTGCACGGTTATTGCAAGAAAACTATCCATCATACAAGGATCGTTATGGTGTCATTCGAAAGCTCTGTTTATGCCCTTTCAGGGATAGATACTTGTTTTACGTTCTGGGTCTTATTTAGGCATGAAAATGATCTCGTAAACAGCCCTATTTTGGCTAAAAACACCCCGCTGGGCGGTACACATAAATAAACCGCATAGGCCGCTCATAAGGTGTTAAAAACATGTAAAAAACGTAAGAATCAAGTGTCAGTGGGTTGGAGCGTGAGGGGCCCACCTCCGACCCTCAGAGAACCGGGCGGCTCACTGAGCTAGGCTGTGTCTCGGGCGAGTCTCTCTCTGTCTCTCTCACCAGTCTAGCCAAGCGAGCGAGTGTTACATAATAGCGGGGTTCCCGCGTTTCACTGGGATCACTGCGGGTGAACCAGACCACGTACACGGTCCGTTCTGATGTCATTTTGAAGCTATTTTCGCCTAGTTTTCGGCAGAATACACTTAATTTAATGCAGATGCTTGATTTATCATTCAGGAGTGTCTGAATATGCCCTAAATAGCCCAAACATAGCCACAGCCAAAGGGTTAAGCATTAATTTTGTCCTCTCATAATCGACTATCAGATTGCCAGTATGGCTCTATTGGTGATAGTTTTTCTAATCTAACTAACTCTTGCTCATCCTCCTTTCGGGACTTCGGTGAGATCTTGTCCATTGCGTTAGACATATCGAAAGCCTTCGACAGAGTCTGGCACAAATCTCTAATATCTAAACAACTCTTGTTTGGTTTCTATCCCTCTACCTATGCCTTTATCTCTAATTTCCATTCTGGCCATTCCATAGCTTCGGTTGAGGACGGCCATCGCTTACGTTCTCAACCTATCAAATCTGGTGTCCCTCATGGTTCTGCGATGTCTCCAGTTCTCTTTCTAATATTCATTAATTGTCTTCTCAACTCTACCTCTAATCCTATCCACTCCTACACTTATGACTACCTTGCACTATTCAATAATTATCTACAACAACCAACCATGGAATTACTCCATAACTCACATGATGAGGCCATAGTGGTCCTATCTTATGATCTATCAACTACTTACGATTGAGGCAGATCAATTATAGTTACTTTCAATGCTTTGTTACGACCGGGGCTACGAATAAAGCAAGGGCACTTAATGATTGGACTAGTAATAGGGCACTATGCAACAACGGTACGTTAGATCCAAACCCTCGAACTTATATGCCGGCGAACATAAACACCTACACCCTCCAGAGTTAATCTGCAAAAACGGGGTATCCTTAACTGGGCATAAATGTTCTCTACTTCAGGCTAACCCACACTGGTATAGCCTGACAACAAACAAGATGCAAGTTACGTTAAAATGCATAAAACGGAAGCTATGGAAAGATCAATTAAATCACTGCAAGATTTAATACAACAAAAAAATGCTTCAATACAGTTACTCTAAACAACAATTAACTCTTCACTCCTATCTGAAAGAAAGTGAAGTATAGTCCTACAGCATAGACCTGGAAACTTCTGAAGAAAGTCTGATGCTCATAAGATGCTCATATCTTAAATTATATAAAGGCAAAAGGCAGGACACCAAACATGTAGACTGAATACACTAAAAGATAGGACATATAATGTTAACTGACACGAGAATATTATAAATGCGCAACGGCAGTAATGCTCGACACTAAAAGAAATACTTCCTCATCAACGAAACATTCTGCTATGGTTGTGCAACTCAACAACAACCTAGACTAATAAATACTGTGAATAATAATGCGTACATATCAGAAGAGCTCATGTCCTAACTAGTGTCTGCTCGGCGAATAAAGTCTAGCTGGGATATCAAGGTTAAGAAACTGTGGCTGAGCAAGACAGGGTCACAGCCTAGCGTTGTCCTTAAGACGGTATGGTTAAAGTTACGTTAATGACGGGGATGCTCTCTTGGTATATCCAGATCTCAAGTATCTGGTTCTACCCTGGCGATCCCTCTAAAGTCAAACAAAGAGGCAGCACTGTGTAATAAGATAGTAGGCTAATGCCCTCTTACCACACGATGCTGCACGCGCAAAAGGCACCAACCAAAAGGACAACCTAGGCTACCACAGAAACCGTCGAAGTCGTGTAGGTATAAGCAAACCATACACACATCGGTGACAACGACAACAGAAGCCTTATCCCAGTCTAGCATTAAATAACCCAGCAGAGCACTACTGATAATGAGGGAGACACACACAAAGAGTCATAAAACCTCCATAAACTAAGGACACTGAGGGAGACACACACAGTGTCATCAAACCTCCATATACTAAGAACCCTTATAGCCTATTCTAATACATGGAAATATATATGAGAGCGACGCACACAATACGATGGGCCGATATGAAATCGTGTACAGAAACCCAAGGGAGTGCTGTGACGTTAAAAGATTAGAGGAATGAAAGAAAGGAGTTGAGTGAGAGAGACAGTATCAGAATGGTGGAGATATGGGGGACAGTTGTAAAAAGGATGTTAGTCATGTGCGTCCCTAGCCTGCTCTGAGGAGGGTAGCTCCTCGGGACCCTCAGGATTCCACAAAGGCATGATGGTCG
This sequence comes from Paralithodes platypus, assembly GCA_032716605.1. Classification (NCBI taxonomy): domain Eukaryota; kingdom Metazoa; phylum Arthropoda; class Malacostraca; order Decapoda; family Lithodidae; genus Paralithodes; species Paralithodes platypus. Next base: position 40,644,985 of record CM064533.1, read on the forward strand.
GCCAATCACAGGCCGATACGTCACAAGGCAGCAGGACCGGGGACGTGCCAAGACCCGCCAGCCAATCAGAGGCGAGAGAAAGCCCGAGCGGGTGGGAAAAACTCCTCCGGGAGGGAAGAAGGAGGAGGGAAGCAATACTCACTACCCCCACGCTGCCCGCTCGCTCTCTCTCTTAACTTTACACTACAATGCATCTTATATTCTACTCATGATATAAAATACTTTCCGTTGTCACAGACGAAAATAAAGACCACCACTGGACTGTCTGTAACAATGCAAGTACTATGAAAGAAAGAACAACATTCTCTGATAACTGTAGCCCATTTCACTGCCCTGGCGAGCGCTAGTGGCTAACGAGAGGCGATTCTGCCAACGCTGGTAGGCATCACACCCCGCCCAAGATATGGGACGCTCAACATTAGGCGAGCACCATATCTGACAAGGCAGAATGCCGACAAGACCCGCCACAACCAGCCACTCCACCAGAAATGAAATGCAAAGCTCAATCATAAATAAAACAACATTTTAGCATAAATAAAATCTTATAACCCCTCCCAAACACAATAGTATAATTTTAGCCTGCTATTCTCCCTGAGCGAGCTTCACAGAGCCTAGCCAACTAAGTGAAAGACAGGTTCAACTTAGGACTTTAGCTATAACATTGGCAACTTACAATTAACTATAAAAAAAGAAAGAGTTTTTATGTGATTTTTGTTATTTAATTTTAATGTTGTTTTTGACGGCTGCTCTACAGGGGCAAGCCTGATTTTTCTCCACTCTCAACACACACTGACTGAACGGCGAGGGTTCTCCTGCAAACAAACCCTCCCGTGACAAACAATCAGCCAAAACATTATCAGTGCCCTTAACATGCCACACATCCAACTTGTGTTCCGGCAGCAAGACAACAACTGGCACTGATAAACTGCCCAGTTCATCACAAGACTGGCACTGCTCTTCGCTCTTTCCGGCAACGGGGCCTGCCAATAACCTTTCACTAATTCTACCTTCGTGACGAGCGAGGCAGCCCCGATGCGGTCTATGGTATCGTCAACTCTAGGTAATGGATAGGCGTCTGTCAGGGATTATGCTTCCACACTCTTGCAATCACCATACACACGGATCTTGCCACTCAACTCAGGTTGCAAACTCACTGGCAACGACCACTCACAATATCCTTTATCCCTCAGACCCTTTTTCCACATGTCGTCTAGCTCTGTTTTCACGACAGGCTGTTGAGCTGGATTTATACGGTAGGGAATTAACTTGAGCTTTGCAATGTCTCCAGCCTCTATGTCGGATTCTACCCCGTACATCAGGCCTGGAGAAGCAACAAACATGCGGATGTGCTGCCACAGCCTAGTAAACAACTTATCTTGCAGAACAACATGCCTAGTGCCCTCCCACAACCCAGCTGAGACCGCAGCTTCTAAACTATAGTCTCCCTCCTTCTCCACCTTCGTCCCTAGGACAGCCAGGTCATGAGAGGGACAAACAGTACCACCTGTGCAGTCACTCCCATAGTTCATTATTGCTAAGGCTTCCCTGCCGATACCGTACATGCGCACCCCCGCATTCCTTGTGACTACATCTGCCTGCGCAGCATCACCGCTTTTAGCGACATGGCCAGATACAGTCAGTCTATGGTAGGGCTGTTGCATTCGACTAGAGCAGCATTGGGAGGCTATGCGACGACCGGGCACATCCACTCCACAGCCAACCTTACCAATCTGCTCAATGTCCTCCTTCTGACCACCACCCTTGGCAGCCATGGGTCGACCCTGACCTGACAACCATGCCAAAGCCTCGTCGCCCACCTTGACCAACGAAACAACGAGGCTAACGGTCTGCAAACATTCAAGTGACCTGCCCGCGGAACATCTTGCATTGCATGAGTTGTGAGACTCGGGTGCTCGGCACGACCAGTGGGGTATGAACAGAGCTGGTGCTGGAGCGCTGCACACTGCTGCTCAGGCAGGTGCTCTAGCGCTTCCACAGCCACCAGACTCGTGTCACCCGCCCACTGCTCCGCCGAGACATGACAATCCCAACTCTCCTCCACCTGTGCCCTACTGCCCCCCTCTCCTTCTCCACCTTGGCCGCTGCAGACCAATGCAGGGACAGTAGGCTGCTCAGGTGGTTGCCTCACAAACTCCTCCAAGAGGTTCACATGACATGTTTCCCCGTCCTCGTGTTCAATAGTCCCGTTCCCACAACTCTCCTCCCCCTGGGAACTACTCAGTTACGGAGTGCCATCACGCCCAACCATGTCACTAGGGGTGACAGGTTCTAGGGCCACTCTGGAGCTTACCTCTGGGTCAAGTACTAAGTCACTAAGAAGAGCCGCTGGAGCAAAACTCACAAAACTCCCAACTTTAGCTTTCTCCTTCTGACCGTTTCTCCGCTGGTCTAGAGACTGAGGAATAGGCTGTGACACTTTAGATGCACGAGATCGGGTGACAACACACGCCCTCTGCTGTGGTTGACACCTCTCGACCAACTCCTGCCCCTCCCTACTCACGTCAGCCACCCTCTCGGCACCGACTAAGGGTGGAACCTCAGAAGTAGGTACCGCAAAGTCGTTGCCGAGAAGAAGGTCGACGCCCTCTACTGGCAGTTTCTCCACGATTCCAACATCTAACTCTCGTGTCACACCTTCAACCTCCAGCTTTACTCGAACCAACGGGTATGACCTTGTAGCATTAACCCCTAACTAGCGGCGCGCAACATAAGTCGAGTATAATAAATCTGGACTATCTGGCGGCGCGCGACATAGGTCGTGTGGCAATTTCAGCACGTAATGTTGCTGAGAGAGAGAGATAAGTGGTGGCAGGAGAGTAGCGAGCGTATGACTGCTCCAGACCACCGCGGCGAACCTACTGACACGAATCCCACCTCCTCCCTCCCTCTCTCACTCGCTACATACTGAATTGTATGGGGAAAGTACCGAATTACATGCTTTTTGCACTCGTGTTGCGCGGTTGTTGCAAGAAAACTAGCGGTCATAAAAGGATCGTTGTGGTGTCATTGGAAAGCTCTGTTTATGCCCGTTCAGGGATAGATACTGTTTTACGCTCTGGGTCTTATTTAGGCATGAAAATGATCACGTAAACAGCCCTATTTTGGCTAAAAGCACCCCGCTGGGCGGCACATATAAATAGACCGCCTAGCCCGCCAATAAGGTGTTAATACCCTGCACCACAACCACCCGTGCCGCGTTTATCGGTTTGCCTGTAAAATTTTTCATCAGAGTCTGAGATGCACCTGTATCACGCAACAACACCAACCCATGCTTGCAACCAGCCCAACTCACGCAGCCACGCCCTCAATGGTCGCAAAAAGCATCGCGGACAGGTTTCGAGCCTTCCGGACACCTCTTCACTGGCTGTGCCCCCGCATCTGACATATCACCCCGGGTAAATGCAGAAGACCTCAGAGACACCCCAATGTTGCTGGCCAAAGACACGACTGCAGTAGGTTGGTTACTAGGGCAGAAACGTGCGAAATGCCCCTTGTTAATACACTTAAAACACTCTACTTCACCCTTGGACTTCCCCTGAGGTGGGGAAGGGCCCTGACCTCTCTTAAACGGGACGGTTTTAGGTTTGTGATCAAAATTGGTATCATTGCTCTTACTCTCGTTATTAATTTGTGCATCACTGACTCGGGGGGGGTGGAGTGTTGCGCCCCTTGTTAACTGCATCGGTCCGTTGTGCAGACCCGCACCCACGAATCAGTGACATTCTCAGGTCAGCCATCTCAGCTGCCTCTTGTAGAGTTTTAGGACCTTTCTCTTTGAGGTTCAAAGTCAGGTCGCCACCTGTGCACTTGAAAAATTGCTCGAGAAGGACTAACTGCTCAATCTCTTCGAACGTCGTCACCTTCTCTGACCTCAGCCAATTTTTCAAAGCATCAGACAGTTCCCGGGCATGTTCTAGAAAAGTTCACTCACGACCCTTCGTGACAGCCCGGAACTTCAACCTATAAGTCTCTGGTTGTAACTCGTATGCCCGCAGAACAGCTTCCTTCAGTACCTCATAATCGACGCAAGACTCCAAGGGCAACGCATCATATGCCTTGAGTGCTTTGCCAACCAATCTAGAGGAAACAAGGGCTGCCCACTTAACCTCGGGCCATTGGTGCTCCCGGCACTTCTTCCCATAACGCAGGAAAAATTCGGTGACACCCGACTCGTCAAATACAGGGACTAACTTAAGAAGGTGCGATAAAGACTGATCAAGACCTCGATTCCCAGAACCGAGACGCTGCCCTGTTGACTTCACCCGAGACTTCTCAAGATCTATGTCTGCACAGTACTTCGTAGCCTCAATCTGGAGCTCAGCTTCATGTCTGGCCTTTCTCTCCTCAGCCTGAATCCTGAGCTCAGCCTCCCAGAAGCTGGGTGTGCTCAACCGCCTTAGGGGGTTCTTTTCCCCAGCACAGCTTCTTGCTCTGTACAGGGGCATAGTGCGCCCTTGTATTGAGTATTGTACACATGTGTGGGGAGGTTCCTCTCACACCGCTCTCCTAGACAAAGTTGAAAGGAAGGCCTTTCGTATCATTAACTCCCGTCCACTCACCAACTCTCTGGAATCTCTCTCTCTCCGCCGCAATGTTGCATCTCTCTCGCTATTCTATCGCTACTATAATAATCAGTGTTCCTCAGAGCTATCCCAGTGCATACCACCTCCTTTACGTAGGGCACGTGGTACCCGTCTTGCAACTCAATCCCACCCCTACTCTGTGCAACTCTCCAACCCAAGAGTGAAACATTACTCTCAAACTTTCTTCTACTCAACAGCTGAGCTCTGGAACTCTCTCCCAGAATCAGTCTTTCCCTCTTCCTATGACTTAAATTGCTTCAAACTCCGTGTGTCCAGGCATTTTGGCTCGAACATCCCTTGATTTTGGCCCTGTCACTCTTTCAACTATGGGGGAGGCACTCGCTATAGGCAGTTATGCCTTTTGCCTCCCTCAATCACATAGAAAAAAAAAAAAAAAAAAAAAAACTCCCGCTGCCGTTGCTCGAGCTCAGCCTCATGCCTTCGTTGCTCAAGCTCAGCCTCATGCCTTCGTTGCTCAGCATGCATTTTAGCCATCTCCAGCTGGAAGAGCATATCTGCAGTTAAACCTTGAGGAGGAGGAGATGCAACAATTGGAGACCCACCCAGTGACAACCCACGCTGCCAGTGACTATCGGCCTGTGGGAACGTACCTGGCTCCGGAGGCCGAGGGGGCGCCATGGTAGGAGTCGAGTGGAATGGGGGCTGGGCCGAAGGTGCCCCAGCTCCTGCTCCAGACGAAGCCCCACGCACCCCGCCGAGCACACAGGCCACCAGGTCATCTCTCGACATGCTGCTAGTGCCCACATGCCCCATGACCGTGGCCAAACACTGGAGACCATACCGATCAATCCCCGACACCCGGTCAACAGTAATAGGCATCTCCGGAAACTTCCTTGCATCCTCCTCACTAGTTACTACTCTAATGCCTTCTAACAAACCCAGCTGCTGCGCCTCAGAGTCTGCTTCCCGTACTGTGTCCTCACTGTACATTGATCCGTCGTCCGACATAGTGTCCACCGAAAATTCTCAACGTTTATAAAAAAAATGGAGTACCTAAACTCTCATGTAGCACTATTCACTCAAAAAATGCTCGAAGACAATTCAAGTGCTATACTACGTTGCCAAAACAAAAATTCAAACATGTCCAAAATATTCCTCAAAAAACAAATGTACAACAATCCTGCAATTCTTCCTTAGATACTAGGCAAGGGCACTGTTTCTTATTACTGCAATAATCAACAAATGGATCCTGGTCTCTACTAAAATAAGATACAGGCAAGGTCGCCATTTGTTACGACCGGGGCTATGAATAAAACAAGGGCACTTAATGATTGGACTAGTAATAGGGCACTATGCAACAACGATACGCTAGATCCAAACCCTCAAACTTATATGCCGGCGAACAAAAACCCCTATACCCTCCAGAGTTAATCTGCAATGACGGGGTATCCTTGACTGGGCATAAATGTACTCTACTTCAGTCTAACCCACACTGGTATAGCCTGATAACAAACAAGATGCAAGTTACGTTAAAATGCATTAAAGGGAAGCTATGGAAAGATCAATTAAATCACTGCAAGATTTAATACAACAAAAATATGCTTCAATACAGTTACTCTAAACAACAATAAACTCTTCACTCCTATCTGAAAGAAAGTGAAGTATAGTCCTACAGCATAGACCTGGAAACTTCTGAAGAAAGTCTGGTGCTCATAAGATGCTCGTATCTTAAATTATATAAAGGCAGGAGGCAGGACACCAAACGTGTAGACTGAATACACTAAAAGATAGGACATATAATGTTAACTGACACGAGAATATTATAAATGCGCAACCTGCAGTAATGCTCGACACTAAACGAAATACTTCCTCATCAACGAAACAGTCTGCCATGGTTGTGCAACTCAACAACAACCTAGACTAATAAATACTGTGAATAATAATGCGTACATATCAGAAGAGCTCATGTCCTAACTAGTGTCTGCTCGGCGAATAAAGTCTAGCTGGGATATCAAGGTTAAGAAACTGTGGCTGAGCAAGACAGGCTCATAGCCTAGCGTTGTCCTTAAGGCGGTATGGTTAAAGTTACGTTAATGACGGGGATGCTCTCTTGGTAGATCCAGATCTCAAGTATCTGGTTCTACCCTGGCGATCCCTCTAAAGTCAAGCAAAGAGGTAGCACTGTGTAATAAGGTAGTAGGCTAATGCCCTCTTACAACACGATGCTGCACTCGCAAAAGACACAACCAAAAGGACAACCTAGGCTACCACAGAAACCGTCGAAGTCGTGTAGGTATAAGCAAACCATACACACATCGGTGACAACGACAACGGAAGCCTAATCCCAGTCTAGCATTAAATAACCCAGCAGAGCACTACTGATAATGAGGGAGACACACACAAAGAGTCATCACACCTCCATAAACTAAGGACACTGAGGGAGACACACACAGAGTCATCAAACCTCCATAGACTAAGAACCCTTATAGCCTATTCTAATACATGGAAATATATATGAGAGCGACGCACACAATATGATGGGCCGATATGAAATCGTGTACAGAACCCAAAGGGAGTGCTGTGACGTTAAAAGATTAGAGGAATAAAGAAAGGAGTTGAGTGAGAGAGACAGTATCAGAATGGTGGAGATATGGGGGACAGTTGTAAAAAGGATGTTAGTCATGTGCGTCCCTAGCCTGCTCTGAGGAAGGTAGCTCCTCGGGACCCTCAGGATCCCACAAAGGCATGATGGTCGGCCAATCACAGGCCGATACGTCACAAGGCAGCAGGCCCCGGGGACGCGCCAAGACCCGCCAGCCAATCAGAGGCGAGAGAAAGCCCGATCGGGTGGAAAAAACTCCTCCGGGAGGGAGGAAGGAGGAGGGAAGCAACACTCACTACCCCCATGCTGCCCGCTCGCTCTCTCTCTTAACTTTACACTACAATGCATCTTATATTCTACTCATGATATAAAATACTTCCCGTTGTCACAGACGAAAATAAAGACCACCACTGGACTGTCTGTAACAATGCAAGTACTATGAAAGAAAGAACAACATTCTCTGATAACTGTAGCCCATTTCACTGCCCTGGCGAGCGCTAGTGGCTAACGAGAGGCGATTCTGCCAACGCTGGTAGGCGTCACAGCTTCCAAAACCCAATTTCTCCATATATAACTTACTTTTCAACAATACACAAATCAATCCTTCATCTTCTCTCAAAGTATTCTTGGTGTTTCCTTTTATTTAGACCTTTCTTGGAAAGATCATATTACTACTCTTGCCAAAACAGCTTCTCAGAAGCAAGGTGAGCTCAACCCTCATTTTTCACCCCCACACAGGATCTTGCTCTGTATAGGGGCACAGTGCGCCCATGTATCGAGTGTTGTTCACATGTGTGTGGAGATTCCAACCATACCGCACTTACTCTTACTATTTTCCTACAATCTCTCTCTATATACCAGAATGTTGCATCTCTCTCTCTCACTCTTGTACTGTTATTACAAATAATCAGTGTTCTTTAGAGTATTTTTTCAGAAAATACCTCTTTGCTCACGGAGAGTGGGGAGTACCTGCCTTTCAACTGACTTACACCCATTTTTTGTCCAATTTTCTGACTCAAAAGTGATTCAATTATACTAGTTTTTCTTCTACTGAACAAGTAAGATTTGGAACTGTCTCCCTCAATCTGCCTTTTCCTTAGTTGATGACTTAAACTGCTTATAGCTCCGCATGTCCACACACTTTGATTCTAACGTACCTTGAATTTAGCTCTCCTTCAACTTTGGGGGAGACGCTAGTTACAGGCAGCTTCGTCTTTTGTCTTCTTTATATACATCTATACAAAAATAATAAGATGATTGCTATGGCAACACATAATCAAAGAATGACAAAAATACACAATACACAGAAACACAATAGGGCACATGCTAAGAAACAAACAGGCTTTTCAACTTAACCCCTACTGTACCAGAGGATACAGTAATAAAAGTCCCCCCAGTCCCAAGCAATGTGGCCAAAACGGCAAGATAAAACAACCTTCCACCTCAAGAGATGCAGGAAGGCTGGTTCTCCCAGCCTTCAGTGGGTTTTGTATAAGCTGAGAAGTGTTGTCATATCGAGAGCAGTGCTCAAACGGTCGTGGTACCAGGTACAGCCTGATACAGGCAGTTACAAGGAAAGTACATTACTGACGGCTCCCAGCCGTCGCTGGGACTGGGGAGTGACTTATCTACTGGCGGCTGGTAGCCGTCGCTGGGATTGGATGGGTTAAGCAATCTCGTGAATGCTATGATAAAAAATATATATAACAATGACTTAAAACACAATACACATAATAAGCAAAGCGTGGCAGGCAAAGAATCATATTTATTTTTTTGTACGTGGGTACTCGCCCACCCGTGGATCTGGGGATGCCTCACGATCTCTGTGGGCGGCATTTGCCCATTGGAGGTGCCCACATCCAATGCAGGTATGGGTGTGGGCAAAATAGCTGGTGAGCTTGTTGGTCAGGGCTGTCGGGAAACGTAGTAGCACTTTCACTCTCCTCCATTTCTTCATTAATCGCTATTTCATCAATTTCTTTCACTTCTCACTCTCTCTCACTCTCCTCTCCTTCACATTGCACTTTATTTCCCCCCTTCAACAAAAGTTCTTTCAAATGAGCTCTCGGGACCTGTGGTCCCACTCTCATTGTTAGGCATTGAAATGTTGAGAAGAGCGCGTTCAATGACGGCGTCACTCAGTCCTTGGTCATCCCGCGGCCTACACGTGGGACGTGAAGAGTGTGGTAGCATGGGCTGAATTAGCATGACTTGGTACTCCTTCCATTGTAACAGCTACTGAGAGAATGTCTGAGCCTCCACACTCACTACTTACTGCTTGGAAAGAATGATACTGTTGATCTAGACAATTCCCTCTGTAGGTTTGTTCTGGTTTATACTCCACCACAACAACCTGTTGATAAGGATTAACCTCTGGACTGCGGCCAGACTCTTAAGAGGTTCTGCTGGGCAAATGCGGCCAGACTCTTAAGATCCAAGGCCTAAAAAAACAAAGCAATTTGTGTTTAGGTGAGCTAATTCCCCTCCATTACTTTCTACCACTCCTACACATATGTCCCAACCCCCCCTTTACCCTCCTCAATTATCAGGTATTTTCTCTATTATTCCCGATATTTATCGAGTATTTTCATGCAAGGTCGGGTGGGAGAGAGAGGGGTGGTGGAGGAGTGTATCTGCGGCCCTCCAAGCCAGTCTGAGAGCTACCCTTGTCTCTCCGTACCATCCGAGACAAGAGAGAGGGAGGGTGTTTGTCTCTCACCGCTCAACTTACATAATCTGAACAGCATGGATTGTTAAATAGTTACATACTATTAGGTAAACACAAATTCAATATACATAGGAAATATACACAGTTATATGCAATATTTAAAGACGGTAAGTATGATTAATATAAAACTCCTGATATATATTTTAAGTGTGAGGAAGACCTGAAGCTGGATTCTAGTGTAGCGTGCAGTGTGAGTCAGAGTACTTTCACATATAAATACGCAGAGGTCTGTTAACTGAGTGGTTAAGCAAACATGTGACAATATATTTATAGGTGAACAGACAAGATGAAGCATAGCGTGTGGGTGTTTAATTCCTATGATACATAGTATAATTTACGTTATAAGGGACCTGAAAGCCAAGTCAAAGTTCAATATGCATCTCTTAATTAATCTTCGTCCAGGTTTGGCTGGTACAGGAATAGAGGCTGTATAGCACTCTTGAGGTTGGATAGCACTCTTGATTGTTTCTGTCCAGGTTAACACCCCAGCCGCGGGGCCCCACATATGTCGGGCGAGAGAACCATGGCCACCCCTGCGGGGCCTGACAATATCCAGGCGGGATGTTGAGCATATTATCGGCTCTGAGAGAGATTCCATGCATTGGGAGGACGATAGGCGGGCTCTGACCGCTCGGCATGGACCGAGTGAGGCGACTGAGCTCCCCACCACAATATTCCACATCCCTGGCCTCGCCAGACAAGGAAAAAACTCAGGATTTTACTGTATTAAAGGGTTTTTGCCCTCGTGTTGCGCAATTGTTGTAAGAGAACCCGTGGTCGTACAAGGATGATTCAGGTGTCATTGGAAGCTCTATTATCTCCCTTTCACGGATACATAATTGTATTACGCTCTGGCTCTTGTTTATGCATGAAAAAGAGCATGGAATGAAGCTCGTTTAGGGTAAATATGCCCGCCAGGCAGGTAGTAGAAGTTACAAACATCCCCATTTCACAGGGGTTAAGCTGGTGCAAGAATGGAGGCCGTATATAGCATTCCTGAAGACGTATAGCAATCTGAGTCAGGCCGTATAGCACTGAGTTAGAGGTCAGAAAACACTGGTGGGCCAGAAAGCACCTTGAGGCCGTATAGGACTCTTGAGGCTGGATAGCACTCTTGATCTCAGGAGGGGACGAGGTGAGATGACTTGCTGCTCCTTCTGCTCCCCTATTCTGTTTTTACCTTGCGCTGGCCTCCGTCGTACTGCAGAGAAAAAGGGCACGTCGGTGGAGGGTCTCCATGGGGCTTGTAGATCTTTCTCGTCGTAGGATTGGGGGAAGAGGAGTAAGAAGCAGAAGTGCCGCACCTCCTCATTCGCTCCTGTATCCGTTCCAGTGACTAATCCTACGCTCTGCTGGTCTGTGACATCACTGCTGGAGACGTTTTTTTTTTTTTTTTTTATGTGATTGAGGAAGGCAAAAGGCATAACTGCCTATAGCGAGTGCCTCCCCCATAGTTGAAAGAGTGACAGGGCCAAATTCAAGGGAGGTTCGAGCCAAAATACCTGGACACACGGAGTTTGAAGCAATTTAAGTCATAGGAAGAGGGAAAGACTGATTCTGGGAGAGAGTTCCAGAGCTCAGCTGTTGAGTAGAAGAAAGTTTGAGAGTAACGTTTCACTCTTGGGTTGGAGAGTTGCACAGAGTAGGGGTGGGATTGAGCTGCAAGACGGGTACCACGTGCCATACGTAAAGGAGGTGGTATACACTGGGAAACCTCTGAGGAACACTGATTATTATAGTAGCGATAGAATTGCGAGAGAGATGCAACATTGCGGCGGAGAGAGAGAGAGATTGCAGAGAGTTGGTGAGTGGACGGGAGTTAATGATACGAAAGGCCTTCCTTTCAACTTTGTCTAGGAGAGCGGTCAGTACAAGGACGCACTATGCCCCTGTACAGAGCAAGAAGCTGTGCAGGGGAAAAGAACCCCCTAAGGCGGTTGAGCACACCCAGCTTCTGGGAGGCTGCCTAAGCAAGACTGGTAATATGGTCCTTCCAACTGAGAGCAGAAGAAAAAGAGACAGCAAGAATATTGAGAGAAGATGAAGGATTGATTTTTGTATTGTTGAAGAATAAGGGATAGTCCGCTGGGAATTCCTTACGGGTAGATAGATGGAGAAATTGGGTTTTGGAAGCATTAAAGGTAATAAGGTTTTCTCTGCCCCAATTGGAGATAGTATTTAGATCAGATTTTAACCCTTCCTGCCCGGGTGTCATTTTAAAATGACACCCAAAAAAAAGGGCCGGAACCCGGGTGTCATTTTAAAATCCTTGTGCTTGAAAGCGTGCTTCAAAATTTGGCATGGTAGGAGCGACCGCAGCGCCACCAAGCCTCAACTACTAGTGTTATCAGTTCGTACGTGGCCGCCATAGCGAGTAATACTGAAAAAATGTTTTCCGACGTGTCCGATTCGTTGCAACCTCCCGCGGGCCCCAGTGCTACCCCACTCGCAACTTCAACGCCTGTTGCAACCGAGAAGAGAGCTCAACAAAAGAAAGTTAAGCGTTTGTTGAGTGATAGCACTATACAGCGACAACTTTTTGATAGTGATGAAGAGAGCAGTGGCGAATGCTTGGTGGACAAGGTACAATTTATAAGTGAAAGTGAAGACGATTTCGTGGGCTTTGGAGACGACGATAATGTCGATTTATTTGAGGGGGGAGACAGTAGTGATGATCCTGATGTGGAAGTGTTTCAGGAAGGTGCCATTGAGCTTCCCAGTGTGCTAGAACCTAGGCCTACCCCCTCGCCATCTTTGCTAGGTCAGCCTAGGCCTAGCCCTAGCCCTAGCTCAGGACCTTCCCCTTTGCCTGCCCGTACGCCCTTGAAAGTGGGCAAATATTTCTACAAACAATCATTGATCAAAAGTGCAGCTAAAAATGCACGCAGGGCAGCCGCAGAAAAGCATAGGGAAGCTGAAGATAGCGATAATGACGGCGACCCTGGCCTAGCAACCACCCGCATTCCATTGTCCCGACGCCTTGACACGGGACGCCGCGTGGGTCACCCACAGCCCTCGCCTTCATCTCTCGTTCAGGATGACCAAGTGGTATTAGTGATGTGCCACAGGCCTGAACACACCGCAGAGCATTATTTGCCAGAGGTGGGCAGGTGCGCGCCATTTGGCGCTCTGCGCTCTGCGATCCGGTGCGCATTACCAATATAGAGGAGCGCAGAGCGAGGAGCGGCAAAATTCTGAAATCGGAGTGCAGGCGGGGAGCGCAGCTAGAAATTCGCGCTCCTTTTTGGCGCTCCGGAGGCGATTTTTCCTGTCAACAACAGGTACAAGAACGTCATTATCGTGTACAGTCATCGTACCGTTCGTACGGTGTTACCCATGGTGTTAGTGAACTGTGATACAGTACTATGATAGTGACAGACTGACAGTGTTACAGTTGTTAACTTTTTTTTTTTTTTTTTTTTTACTTTTGCTAACGCAAAGTAAACCTTACGGGCAAGTTACAGCTTACGAAGGGGCCTAAGGGTAAGTCTGGCAGTGGTATAGCCCGAGCCTGTCTGACTGTCTGAGTGTCTGTGGACAGCTTGGACGGGTCCAATAATCATAATATAATCAATTAATCATATCATATTAAATTATTAATGATATTATGATATTAAATTATTATTCATTTAATCATGTAATCAACTAAATAGTAAATACTAATCAATGTAATCATGTTGTATTGTTGTTATTGTATTGTTAGGCATGTTAGAATGTTAGCTTGATAAGTTTAACTGTTTAAGTTTCTCAGTTTGGACAGTTTCTGTAATTCTTTATGTCATATCATAGATATCAATGGACAGTCACAATGTCACAAACTCACAATGATATCAATCATATCATATCATTGACATTTGCAATGATATCAATCATATCATATCATTGACATTTGATTCATTGATATGACATAAAGAATAACAGAAACTGTGAAAGTGAGAAACTTAAACAGTTAAACTTCAGAAAGACACCATGACTTGAGTTTTTTTTAATGTTTTGAATTCTTGGAATTTAGTGAAGTGAAAGACAAAGGACAAAGGTAAATAATTAAATAACTTCTAGAAGCTGTTTTGTTTGTTTTGTTTTTTTATATACCTATTTTTGGGAGCTCGGAGCGCAGGAGCGCGGAGCGGGAAGCGCATCTGGTCTGCTGACAAAAGGAGCGTGTGAGCGCTGCCGCATTACCTTATGTCTGATGAGCGCGGAGCGCTGCCGCATTACCGGTCCCACCGGAGCGCGCCCACCTCTGTTATTTGCTGCTGAAAAGCCCTCGGCTTGCCGCAAAAGGAGCCCAACTCCCGAGACCTCGGCTCCCATTCTTGAAGCTCCCGCAGCCTCCCGCGCCCCACACCGCCGACGCCCGGTCACTTCTTCACCAGAATTGTCTCCTGAAGAGGATGCTGACGACCCCAACATTGCCCCAGATGACCTGACGTCGCCTGAGGAGGAAGAGGAAGAGGAACAGGAACAGGAAGAGGAAGAGGATGTGCCGACAAAACGAGCGAGAGGGCGAGGTCGTGGACGTGGTCAGCCTGCCGACGCCGCTGCCCCTGGGCCTGGGCCTGGGCGTGGGCGTGCAGGGCGTCCGCCTGGGCGTCCGCGTGGCCAAGGGCGTGTGCCAGGGCATCCAGGGCGTGTGCCTGCTGCAGCACGACCTCGAGCATCAGCATCCGACCTGTTTGTGTGGACAGATGGAGCTGATTTTGAGCCAGATTGTCCTGCCTTTGACGAGGTACAGATGGGTTCTGGGGTGTCACCAGCATATCCCTGTGGCCCAGATGCTACCCCCAGTGAACTTTTCTGTGGCTTCTATGACAATGAAGTCATGGAATACCTCGTCAAAGAGACAAATCACCACCATGCTATCTGTGCCAACTTTCTTGGGAGGAAGACCAGTGCCAAGATGGTGGCATGGAGAGCTCTCACTGTGGCAGAACTATATGTGTTCTTGGCACTCACAATGCTGATGACTCATATAAGGAAGCACGTTCTGGCTGACTACTGGATCACTGGCGACATCATAACTACTCCATCATTTGGCAAATACATGTCCAGGGACAGGTACTTCGACATCCTCCCTATCTCCACCTGACAAACAACATGGCAGTCCACCTTCCCGACTCATTATGGAAGATCAGGAAGCTGTATGACATGATACGTCATCGGTTCACCACATACCTGATTCTTTTCCAGAAGATGTGCCTCGACGAGTCTCTGGTCCTGTTCCGTGGTAGGCTGCACTTCCGACAGTATATACCGTCCAAGAGACACCGCTTCGGCATCAAGCTCTTCGTCCTCTGCGACTGCTTGACGGGGTATGTGCTGGACTTTATAGTCTACAGCGGCAAGGCTGGAGAAGTTGTGACTGACCCTCTCGTTGGTTTTGGTGGCGCTGTAGTGAAGAAGATGATGGAGAGGCACTTCAATAATAACCACATCCTCTACACAGATAATTATTACACGTCGCCTCTCCTGACCAAGTACCTCCATGACCGCAAGACCGGAACTGTCGGCACAGTCAAGGGCAAAAGGAAGGGCATGCCAGGCTACCCAACCAAGACGAAGAAGGCTGACATCTTCCACAAGAAGAGTGGCCCCATCCTCTCCATCGACTGGCATGACCAGTGCAAGGTCAACCTCCTCACCACATGCCACAAGGCCCAGATGGTCGCCACAGGGAAGGTGGACCGAACAACCAAGAACCCCGTCCAAAAACCAGCTGCTGTCCTGGATTATAACCTCAACATGCGCCTCGTTGACAAGTCCGACATGCAGATGGGCTTCATCGACTGCCTGTGAACATCTTGCAGGTGGTACAAGAAGTTTATCCTGCATACGGTAGATATGTCGGTCCTCAATGCCTACAACATCTACCGTCTGAGGACTCCAGGAGCCAAGAAGTACAAGTCACTGCGGAAGTTCCACAAGCAGGTGCTACTTGAGCTCCTGGCTAAACATGCGGGTACACCAGGCAGGCCAATACAAGGACCAGGCCAGCTTGACAGAACGGGGTGTGCTGAATTCTTCAGGAAGCACCAGCTCAACGCCCTTCCTTTCAAAGCACCAGGTAGTAACGCTAGGAGTCAGAAGAGGTGCCATGTGTGCAGCCACACAACTCGCAGACCCCGCAAACCCACAAAAACCACTTGGGAATGCCTCGAGTGTCAAGTTGGACTGTGTGCTGGCACCTGCTTCAACGACTTCCACACTCTAACAAACTTTTGAAGTGGAAGTGACAACAGTGAAAGTGACACTCAAATGTAGGCTAAGAATAATAATATAAATAAGTATAAGTGAAAAGGACACATAAGTAATAATAAGTGCCTTCAATAACAATATGAACAAGTGAAAGTGACACTAAAATATATATTTCAAACAATAAATAAGTGAAAATGACACTCAATAAGCCTAGGCCAGTCAAAGTGACAGTATAATAATAATAAAACTAAGTATAAGTGAAAGAGACACACACAAGTAATAATAAGTGCCTTCATAACAATATGAATAAGTGACAGTGACACTATATATATTATTAGCTTACCTAACAATACATAAAAGGGGAAATGACACTACCAATTATCAAAATCCAGTGAAAGTGACACTAATAATCATAATAATAATAATAAAACGAAGTAATAAGTGACAGAGACACAAATAAGTTCATATAAATAACTTTATTGAGTGAAAATAACATAATAACTATAATAAATGACAGAATGACCAATAAAACACTATCAAATCGCTTCCCGGCATAATTGCGGGTGGAACGACGAGTGCAACTGGGCGTCGTAGCCGGGGCCGCGGTTGAGTGTTCGGACGCACCGAGGTAAATACGCGGCAAAAGTTACTTCCACTTCCATCACCATCACTCCGGAACCAGTTGAGCTAGAGAGCTCTATTCAACGCCATTCTACGCAGGAAGGTAAGGCGCTCATTTCTATATATGTTTGATTAATGTAGGTAATATATTAAGCGAGATTAGCCTTAGTTTACTTTTGTTGATATTCGACCAGATCGCCCGGATACGAGCTCCGTCATTAGGAGAGCCTGCCCGGGCCAGGAGGGTTAAGAGTCTACGCGATGGTGGCCGCCTCTTCTGTTTGAGTTGCCAAACGTTGCCTTTTGGGCGGGGGAACAATCTCTGTAGATTTGGCCGGAAGGAAAGCAGTTGTCCGTGGAGCGGGAACTGTCCTGTTTTTGGGAAACGCTCGTCTAGGGGGAACTGCTTTATCTTGTGGTATAACAAAAATATTTACCTTCAATATGAATACAATATGCAACCATGGCTGAAGGTCAGAAATTAAGAGGTTCAGTACTAACATACACTATACAGTATGTGGAATCTGTTTCACACATAAAATCAGTTCTACTTGTTAAAAAGTTATCTCAGAAGTTGTAACTAGTTCTTCTGTAGAACAGTTCAAAAAGAGAACAGACAGTATTTTACACACTCTGCAATGAGTGTGGTGGTCTACACAGTATCTGCCATTTCACTTCGAGTATCTCCCCGGAATGGACTGCAAGGTCTTTGAGATAATAACTATATCTTGTACTCCCTGTATATCTTTTTTTCTCTCTCTCTCTCTCTCTCTCTCTCTCTCTCTCTCTCTCTCTCTCTCTCTCTCTCTCTCTCTCTCTCTCACCACCATTACCGTGTTGCAGCCTGGTGGGTTGTTAGGTGTGGTGTTATGACTTCATCTGGTGGGTGGGAGGTGCTTGGTTCCACACACACACCGCTTTCATTACAAAGATCAGGTGCGCGACTCATCGGGAGGCCGCTAGCTTTCTTCGTAAATTAGTTTGCTTGTATGATTTTGTACAATTTGGATATTAGGTTAGCCCCAATTATACAACCTACTTATCCAAGTTCATATTATTGATATACCATCTCTCCCACTCATTAAAAATGCCAACCCTTAGTACAATAACGCAGCAAATAATTAAGCAACCATCGTAATTATATAAATAATTAGCATTTTAATGACTGGGATAGTAAGTACAAAGAAAAATATGTAATATGCGTTATTATGTAATTTGATGTATTTTGTGGTTGGCTATTGGTATCAATTTGACAGCATATATTGTTCAAATATAATGTTTTGAGTGTACCCATTTCTTTCCTTGTCACAACGGATCAGTCACATATCGGAAGTAACCGCTCTGAAAATGACGAAAATGTGTTTGGCATGCATCAGGTTCTTAAATAATATGGATTGAATGTTATGAATATAAAACATTTGGTACATTAATATTTGTTTGTTGCTTAAGAGGGTGTTTCTGGACCCCCTTCTTCCTCATGTTTAGCCCCATTACTTTCGATATTTTAAAACATTCTCCAATTACTTTTGTGATATCAAGACATTTTGTTCCACTCACATGTCGATTTTCTCCTGGTGAGCGATATCCAAGCTTGTAATTTAGGAGGAACCGGCCTTTGGCGAGGGTATTTTTCTACCGAAAAATGCGCACATTTATCTGGAAGCGAGTCTTGGGTGAGAAAACTAAAACAAATAGTAAGTACTGTATGTATGTATAGTACATGCCCCATGGTTCGGGGTGGCCAACTCGAGACAGAGCCCGAATCGAAACAGCATTTAAAGTTCCAATTTTTAGGGTCCGGGATCACTTTCGCGTTCCCTCGTCCCTTTCTCTGTCTCGTCTAGTAGGTGAATTTGACAAGGGGAGGAGGATTCCTAGCTCCTGCCCCCAAAACATTAGTAAATACATAAATACAAAATTCCCCATAATACATTAGGCAATATCTGGGAGTTCACAGAAATATGTATTATGATAATTTTTACTTTTGTATTAGTACAGTTAACTGTACTTTAACATATGGTACTGAATTTGAACAAATATCTATTGATATATGAATACAGTAACTTACATATGGTTAATTATAACTGCAGTGTGATAACATATGCAAAGTTATTATATCCCGTTTGAGAGAAGTTGGTCGAGTTTACCATCATTAACGTAGGCCATAATTATGCCTACTAAACAGTAAGGCAACATTCCTTTATGCCGTAATAGCTCGGTTTAGGCTGTGATTGACTCTTATGAATGGCAATATCGCCTCACTGGCCCACAATTATATTTCATCTAGCAGTAGCCATGTGTTTATCAACACAATTGTACATATTCTCTGTACAGTATACGCGGAATATGTTCAAGCGTGTAAATCCTACTGGAGAGTAGTTTCTGCAGTAAAATTAAATACATTCTACAAACACAAAGCTATTCGATTACATAAACTGTAATGGCTTTCTTAAAGTTATTATTAATCGTTATGAGAGAGAATATATATTTGTTTACACCAGTCGCCACTTTTGATCATCATTAAATTCTGCACAAGAGGAAGTGGCTGCTCGGAAACTATAGTCTACTGAATATCATAGTCAGAAATCTTGACCACTAACCTTTATAATATATATATATATATATGTTGGTAAAGCCAGGTAATAAATTTTCTTTAATACATAAAAGGTTGAAAGAAATGGCAATTTCTGCGTTGGAAATTTTATTATTCAAAGTTTCCAGGTCTCTGATGAGTTTTCGCTGGGTGGCAGGAAGTAGATGAAGGAGATGAGCAAAATTCATGGTGGTACAGGGTTACATTAAAGTACATGAAGATACAGGATATACGACGCGTTTCACTGGACAACCAGCATTATCAAGTAAGGAAGGAATGATATAAAAGGTAAACAGGAAGGGTATATATAGAGGGTGGAGGATCAGAGGAGGCGGACAACAGGGGGCAAAAGTCTGCGATGGTGGAAGGTAAAACTAGGAGAGAGAAAGGGGGTAACCGCTTCACGCATGCGCACTGGATGCGGGATGGTGGTCGATAGGTGGGGTCGAAGCTGATTGGCTGCGTGTCGAGGGGCGTGGCCTAAGTGGTGTGGCGCCTGCAGAAGACGAAGCTGAAGGAGGTAGCGCGGGGGGCTGCGTCAAGGGCACGGGGGGGCGAGGAGGGGTGTTAGGTCCTGTAGGGTAGTGCCTTTTGGCAGAAGGAAGGATCTGAAGGTCCAGAGTTTGGTTGTTGATGTTGGGATGTAAGGCTTGGATATATAAAGCTTCGAGTATAGGTAATCTCCTTGGGTCACTTTCTTTATCGAGTATGGTGGTGTGTTTCTCTAACTCGTTGCGTGTGAGGTGAGGGTGGTTAGGGGTGAGATAGTGGTCTTTGATGGCTCCAGCCTGAAGGTGAAGAGTTAACCGACGTGAAAAGACGAGTCTGCGTCATACCAATATACGAATGAGGTCCACAGTCCTCATAATTACAGGTATGTTGGTAAATGACGTGATCGTCGGTCATCGGGCTCTTTAATTTGGTGGAGGCTGGTTTGTTACGGAGAATGAGGTTAGAGGGCTTGGGGGATTTGTAATAAATTATTAATTGGATTTTGTTTTCCGGGTTGGTTGGGTGTACATTGCTTGGAGATTATTTCTTTTAAGACGGCCTCGTCATTTTTGTGTTCAGAGGACATGTAATTGCGGTAGAAGATCTTAATTTCATTGGGGGGGTCAATGTTGGGAGGGCTTTGGGTGTACCATTTTTCAAGATGGTGGTTGATGGTGCTGGAGATGTCGGAGTTGGAGTATCCGTTATTTACTAAAACTTGGGATAGTCTTTCTAGTTCCTGGTGGGTGTCGGCCAAGGTAGAGCAGTGCGTGAGGACTCTCCTAACATAGGAGGAGATGGAGGATAGAAGATAACGGCGGGGGCATTCACTATCACCGTTGAGGCATTGTCCTGTGTTAGTAGGTTTAATGTAGACGGTGGTTTTGAACCCATGGTCGTTCAGTAGCTACGAGGACGGTGTCGAGGAAGGGGATGTTGTCCATTGGGTAGATTTTTCAAAGGTGAAGAGTTAAGTCCGGGAGGAGGTCAGGAAGCGACGCTGGAGTTCCTGTAGTTCGTGGAGGGTCCTTGCTTGCACGAAGATGTCATCCACGTCTCTACAGTAGACGGCGGGGTCGTTGGGCAGCTTAGGAGCTCTTCCTCGATGGTAGCATGAAAAAGTTCGCAGAAAAGAACTCCTAGGGGGCTGCCCATCGCCACACCGTCTATCTGCTTGTACAATGTTGCCCCGGGGGCAAAGGAAGGGGGCCTCACTGGTAAATAGCTCCAGTAGTGTTTTCAGGGCCTTCTCCGGGATGTCCAGTGTAGGTGTCTCAGGGGACAATGATAAATTTGACGTAGAATCATGTCACTGGTCCTATCCACTGGCACGTGGTTGAACAGGCTTTGTACGTCGAGAGAGGCTGATAGTGTGGTTGTTGTTACGGGGTGGCGTTCTCGTAAAATTTCCAAGAAATCGTGGGTTCGAGTTAAGGTTGAATTGGCTGGGAAACGTAGGGGGTGAGGAGGTTGTTCAGGGCCTTGGCCGATCTGGTGGGTAGGCAGTGGGGATCAGGGAGATGATGGGGCGGAGGGGGTTCCCAGGTTTGTGTGTTTTGAAGGTTCCGTACGCATAACCAGGGGTGTATTCTCCGACGAGTTTTTTTAAGGTGGATCCCTCCTTGTTTGGCGTTGATGGCGGTGATGGTGGTGTTGGCAATACGTTTGATTTCGTCGGTTGGGTTGCGGGTGATCTTTTTAAATTTAGTGTTGTCACTTAAGATGACGGCCATTTTTCTAAGATATTCCTCCTTGTCATGGATCACGTGGCAGGAAGCTTTATCCGCCACGACGGATAATGGATGTGTGGGGTTGTCTGTTAATAGTTTGGCAGCTTGGACGTGTTGTTTGTTGGGTATTTTGATCATGGTGAGTTCCTTCTGGTTTTGGCGGGCTCAGCGAGGAGAGTAGGTTGGTAGGGCGGGGAAAGTAAGTGGTGACCTTGCCATCCTTCTTGAGTCGTAGGATGTCGTCCAGGAGGATTTCCGTTT